>JAILWY010000010.1:9345000-9922500 GCA_022113835.1 Atopsyche davidsoni
TGTTACCAATCTGTTACAAACGGTTGAAGGTATTTTTAAATATGAAAACTATAAATTTAATTAAATTATTTTAACTTTCTTAATCACAATCTTTTATACAAACACCATCTGTAAGATCCAAAAAAAGGACTACAAATATCGTTACTTAGCAATTTTACACCAGCTTTAACGTGTCAGAGAGTCATAAAATTGTAATTTTACATACTCCGAGGAGTTTACTTCTCAATGCCCGGACAGCAAAATATTGATTTGGGTAAAGTCGGGCATGAAATACTCCGTGTGACAAATCGATTGAACTTATTATACGAAAGTGTATATCATATTTCAACAACACGCACTCTATAACTATGGCTAAAACAAATGAATATTCGAATTAAAATAGCAATATTGATGAATTTCCTTAACGATTACTTCAAAACAATAAATCGAAAAAATTAAATATGCTAATTGCAGTATTTTGTTAAGACTATGTTGTACTTTTGCTGTAACTTTATGTGTCCCAACTTTCGAAGTTTATTTATTTACTCAAAATATTACTGCATTGAAGTTGTAAATTATTGAATCAGTTTTTTCTATCTGTAGCCCCTCAGTTGACAATCATGTTCACCCATAACGGTGAATTGCTTAAGTTTAAATATATATATATATATATATATATATATATATATATATATATATATATATATATATATATATATATATATATACATTAACGTGAATATTATATTTTCAAGAATTTGTCATAATTTGAATAATATTTGATTATAGGAAATAATATGATTAGTGAAGCATCTTTCTTCTTGGCGATATTCTTTTATCTTCTATTTATTTCCTAATAACGATGTTATTTATGGCATTATAATGGAATATCAGTCGTTTACGGTCGCACTCAAAAGAAAAGCATTCTCATATATGTCACTCTTCGTAATTCAATACATTATTGATTATAAAAATATAACTACAATATTTATGGTCGGATAAATTCTTGAGCTAACGTCGTTGAAAGAATATGTTTATTGTGTATTAAAAATAAAATGACTTGAAAGATATTGAACGAAAACTTGAAGATTTTTGTAATTATGTCATTTGATCCGTTTTTTTTATATTTTGACATATACAACTGATGCAAATATATGTTTATGTGATTAAGCATATTTTTTCACACATTGAAAACGATTAAAGAAAACTCTCAGAAAATATCATCGTGACTTGTGAGGGATTCGAACCCACATCCCCAAGCTTTCATGGCCGGTGCATTTATCCAACTATGCTAACGAGCCACTGCAATTTAGTGAGAATTTTTAATAATCATAATCTACATATGAACCAATATGTGTGAAAAAATATGCTTAATCACATAAACATACTAATACCTGCATGGGTAAATAAATACGCATCCTGATTAACATTAATCCAATTTAATGCAAATATATGTATTAAATATATTGTGGGATCCCACCGTAATGCTGCGTTTTGAATTAATTTTTAAAGTTAAAGGCAGAAAAAATATTTTATTCCATATTTGACACGAATGATATTTATTCATTAATATATTACTGAAGAAATCATCTGTTATAAAATAAGAAACCTTACAGTGTCCTGGGAAAGTCGGCAAAAAGTCAGTGTCGACCACGAAACGGCTGGATGTTTTTTTTTTAGTTTACTGATTTTTGTAGTCATTTTTAAATACGTAATTCGCTTGTTATTATTCTTGGGTAGATTTTACCGAAAATAAAGTATTTTTAAGTAAAAATATCGACATAGAAGCACTTTCTTAGTAACCATATTTGAGTAAGGTTTATTTTCAGACCGTCCGTAAAATTTCTTTCTTTCATGGTAGGGCTTAAGCGTTCATTTCGGATAATGTATCTGGACGAGAGACCGACAGTCCCTATATAAAAATCAATGATATCTCTTCATTGTCAATTGGAACACATGAAAAAACGTTTTTTTAAAACTATATTCTGTCGACAGTCAATAATTCACTACTTATTAAAAATTAGAAAAATGAATTGAATAAATCATCTTTTAATCATTAATTTTTAGTAACTTACAAAACAAAATATTTTTTTTTTGTTTGAAAATGACTTTTGATATTGATTCGTTTCAAAGAATCAAATGTCCTTAAAAATAATGTTTTTTTTTTATAATAAAAAAATTTACTTAGTTATTGTGATAAATATTTTCATTGAATATCTCCAAATACTCCAGCAAATCGCCAAATAGGTTTTTATTATTCAAAAGCATAATTTTTATTGACGCTTTAGCATTTGCAAGACACAGAACCCATAAAAAATTGACTCTAATGACAACTCAGTATTATATTCTATTTTATATGATATCTTCAACAAATAAGAATTGTTTGTTTGGCAATGAATGGATGAAATCATTAAGGATCTATTTTATACTAAATATGGGAATTTTCTTATCTTAGTAATCAAATATTGTCTTAAGAATGAAATTCAATTCATTTACAAACATAAAATTCTGTTAAAGAATATAAGGTGAAAGAAACTGATCAGGATAGGAGTGAAGCACTCTCAGAGGATTGTGTACAGTCTTTATTATCTAACTACTGAGTATTGAAAGGATTGAATTTTATCAAGATGAGAACTTCCATCTAGTAGAACCCATATTACCTTGCTATCCAATTGCTTCGCTACATCAAGTAGCAAAATATGTTAACAAGCCTCGTTTCGCACATATTTTTTTTTTCCAATAGATTCTTCTAACCAAATCCGCTTTTATAAAGAAGTAAAATATAAGTAAGTAATTAACTATTAATAAATTCAATCTCAACAAACATCGCTTTTAAATATATAATAAAATCATGTTCTTTTATAATTTTGCATGTGTCTCCGGCTAGTGAATGACAGGGAATGTAGATTTATATCATATTTGTGTGCTGTAAGATTTATTTTTATATTTGTTATTTCTTATGAAACATTATTATTAAACCAACCTTATTTTAATATTAATTTTACTATTTTATAAATAAATATACCCAAAAATGTATGATAATATTATACTCAATTTTTTCCATGTTTTAATTTTACAAAAGAACCAAAATAGATTCCAAAATGTGTTGCAAACGTGAAAATGTGATACACTATAGATACAAAGTACACAAGTCAAAGAGCTTATACGAAATTACATTAACCATTTCGTTCGGGCAAATATGATGATAGAAAGTTGTTGATATCTGGGAAAGTTATAAGCGTACAGTATACATAATTTATTTAAACAGTTCAAATTTCGTAGTCTCAAAGAACGATAAAGGATTAATTTGGACAATTTATTGAGTGTCAGCTCCTGAATATATAAGTATCTGTATTAATAAATAAAATTTTCTGATCTTATGGTGCTATTTAAAGCAAAGAAACATGATTTAATATTTACCAGGCTAAGGGAGGAAAAGCACGATAATCATTCTGGGTACCTTGTATAAATGTTGTAGATAATCGACAATAACCACAACAACAATAGGAATGTATTTTGATGGAATGAGTGTGTTGAGGTAGTGGGTGGTGGGTGGTGGGTGGTGGGCGGTGGTCGGAGGGTGCTGTGAAGGACTTACTGCTCGCAGTGGTCGTCCCGGGACTCGGAGGAAGCGGCGGCCTGCTTGTTGCGGTGGCGGCCGGTGCGCGTGTCGTCGCCCAGGCCGTACAGGCCCGCGACTGCCGCCATCTCACGCCCTGCTCCTGCTCATGGCCGCGCTGGCCTCGCACTCGCTGCCTGCCTGCAGACGCATCCTCCGCAGCCACCGGCTCAGCGGGCGGCCAGCTCCGGGGGCAGGCGGTACTCGGGGAAGGCCACGCTCTCGCAGGACGGCGAGTCAAACACGGTCAGGCGCGGGGGGTCGGGCGACATCGAGCACATTACTCTTGGCCGTGGCAGCGGTATTTACAAACATTCAACTACGTGTCAGTCTTCCTTGGTGTATCTTGTTTGCTTGGGGTTTCGATATGTGGATTCGCAATAAGTGAATTGATAATTTGTTGGATTATTTACAGGATTTCTGATCATTTTTTTTAAATCTATATTGGGTGTTGGCCGACTTAGTATTTTGATTTCGACACGTAAGAGTTTCGTTTAAAAAATCTAGAGGCCATATCTAATGATGCAGGCGTGGACCGTAGTGTTGTTTCTTCATCATGTTATATGACAAAATGACAAAATTTTGTCATAGTATCCCAGAGTGCTATCCGTTTTTCCTATTAGACCGAATATCGTGCACGTTTTCATACTTATAAGTATTAAAGCGCAAGTGCCAGACGACGGTCTGAAAGCCGAGAGATGTCCGCTCGTATTTGGCTATAAACTATCACTCGCAGCACTTCGATCCATTTTCTTTTCACAACCTTAAAGTCTCAATGTTCCTAGTGTTTTCAAATTTCGCTTGCTCTTTTAAATCTAATACGATTACCCGGTAAGCAATATAACACTATAAAAAACACAGATGACATTTAGGTTAAATCATCTAATTAATATAACATTTTACTGAATAAACATTAACAAAAAAGAATATTTGTTTATTAAAAAATATTTTAGTTTTTTTTAATCTACGTTGAACTTAGTAACAAAAATAAAATTCTATTATTTGTTTTGTAATTTACATTTTATTTGGATTTTTAAAGAATTAAAATATCAAAATAAAATGGACCGACGGTGATTCGTAAATTAAAAGTGTGCAAGTTGTTTAATCTGAGTTTAAAAATATATCATATTTGTAGAAATAATACAATTGTGATTAATGACTAAAGCATATTAAAAACCGTATTTATAACCATAGTAGAAAGTCAACACGGCACAGGTGTTAGCCCATGTATCTAAGCGTACAATGCCGTATCGTACACACTACGCTTTTTCCTCGTGAGTCTAAAAAAATCAATATTTCCTCGCATACCAGTATTTTTATACTGCAGAGACTTGAATTTTGCCATATAAGCTCACAATGGTTTCCTAATTTGCGTTTTATCTTTGATTCAATATTTAAATTCTTTACAATAAATCTGAGACATGAGCGTCTAATTTCCAAAGAAAGTAGTTCAGCTGAGCGCATAAATCTCCCTCGTCTTAACGACCAATGTTTCACTTATTTCTCACAATTACAAAATCCCATTGTATGTTCAAATACGTCAGTACAAAGGAACGACGAAATCAATTGTGATACCGATTGTAAAAAAGAGACAAAAATAAATATTGGAGTGAAATTGGCAAGGAGGCTCTATGGTTTGATCGCTTTGGATGTAAAGGCATAGAATGGCATTAGCCATTCAAGTGCAAATTGCTCTAACGCGAAAAGCTTGAATGCTAGAACAATAATTGTTCAATAATTTCGATTAAATCTCGTCAACGGGCTTTTAAGTAAGCCAAACACGTTTTTATTTTAGACACACATCCTTTGTACATATCAACATACAATAATAATAATATTACAAGTTAGAACAAGAACTATATTGTTGAAACCTCAATGGATCGATAGTTTTAATATATATGTTATAATACTACATCTGCATTCTAAAACTTTCAGTTCAAATGTATTGCATACGTTCAGAGATATTGAGCTGAGTACACTTTTTATTGAGGCATGTGAAGTTTTGCCGATATGGAGAGGATACGAAAGGCCAGCTTTTTGGCGGAATGCCGACCGGTGATTTGACACAATATTTGCAAATCCACCGTAAAAGCCTAACGATACAACTCATTTCACAAAGGCATGTGCGATTTTACAATTTTGCTTATCATCGTTAATAATAAATATTAGCCAATTAGTGCGTCACACTTTCAGAAAATATTTTTTTCCAATTTGGTGAATAGATAAATATTCGTAAATTAAGCATTATAGCATTTACCGTAACATGATAAAGTGCATTGGAATCGCAGTTAAAAAAATGATTAAAGAATATCGTCAAGATTTGAATGAAAATTGAATCTATAAAAAATAATAATATGGTTGTACAATACTGGTTGCTTAGTTTAAATCAAATATAAAAATAGAATGGTAAAATGTTCTTTAAGTTCCCATTGGTTATTTTCTTAGTATCAATTATTACTTAAGTGTTGTGATGTGTGTCAAATTCAATAAAATGAAATGCTTCTTAAAATAAACTAAATTGAATTACAATGCATTTTCTACAGATTTAAATTTGTCCGTTTCAATTCTAAAATATCATTTCTTTTTCATATTTAAAACTAATATATTAAATATTTGACGATATTTTTACATCACTTATACTTATTGTGTTTCCATTATATATATATTGTTTTAAAAAAAAATAATTTAAAAAAATAGACTATAGATAATTAAATATATTTTTAAACGATAATAAATAAATTCAAAATAAAAGATAAATTTTATGAAAAAAATTTAAAATTCCGTAGACAATATTTGTAAAATTTATAATTTGAAAAATATCAAAGACTAATAAATAGTATGATATTTTGATAAAGTAATGGAGAATAAATAAAGATATTTATAGATTTTTAAGTTCACTTAAATGTAGATACGTGTTTTGATAATATTATCATACACTTATCACTATTTTATGTCAGATATTTTTTAATTTGCAATGTCAAACTAAGCACGCTGGTTATTTATGTGAATCTAATTAAAACTTAAATAATTTGAAATGTGCTTATAACATTTTATTTATCATGCCTATAAATTTATCTTGAATACAAATTCATAAAACCCCAGAGGTTTTGAAATCACTGCCGCGAGCCGGTGTTAAACCCTAATGATACGGTGTTACAGAAACCCGAACTACGATAATTCAAACAATGGGTATATCCCATCGATTGAAGGCCTAAAAATAAATACAATACCTTTTTCCATACTGTGATAACAAAACTACCACTAATAGTGGTTCATAGGCTTTAGAAATAGTTTTGGATGTATTTCCAAAAAAATGTTACTATACAGTGAATGAATGTGTCATTTTTAAATATATATAAACTATATATATATATATATATTTATATATATATATATATATGTATGTGTGTGTGTGTGTGTGTATATATATATTTATATATAACTTTTTACAGAAATATAACTGCTTTTAAAGCTGAACCCACGCCCGTCAGTATGCTGGATAAACTACAAACTAGCATACAAGTAGTGTAGCAACCCCTTTACGGAATTCTAGCGCTAAATATCATAAATTGTCACAGGCTTTTAACAAAAGCTGGCAAGGATAACCGGAAAAGAGTGTTTAGATATAAAACAATGCGTTAGTATTATTTCTGGCGTATACAAAACTGTAATTCTTAACTGGATTTTTTTATTCTTTTCTGAAAGAAACACAAAAAATATTCTTTTATAATTTTTACTAAAATGGCAGACTTATAAAAAAAAACTTTCCAATTATTACTCTTTTCACTCAATTTAAAAAATATATATTTTGTTATTCGTTAGTGTCCGTTCTAGTTTTCCGGAAATAGTTTTTTTAAAGTGCTATTTGTGTGGAATAGAGGATTATGATATTGTTTGACATTTCAAATCGCACCACAGGCGTTGCGCTAATCGCAAATGTTTAGGCGATTAATTTGCATTGACAAGGAAGCGACTTGATTGATTGCCGCGGTTCTGATTTCAGCCAGCGGGACTGGTAGAGACTCGGAACTAACACTTGGCTACTACCTAAAAAGGCTTCTTTAGCCTTGAGGTGTTTCAGGACCTATCGATTTCTAAAATGTGACGCATCAGTCCAAAACATACACGTATATTTATTAATTTTCACTTATTCACTAAGCGTTTGCCGCATTACGGCTCGTACGGGAGAACACGCGCCAACGCATGCCTGTTTCTTGAATATTTTATTATTATTTATATACATTTACTTGTGTGCGACTGAACGCTCTATTTTGCTTTCATTATATGTAAGAATAATTTGAAAATAGTTTAATAATTTACCAATACATTTTTGTATACATATATATATATATATATAAATATATATATTTATATATATATATATATATATATATATATATATATATATATATATATATATATATATATGCGTGTGTGTGTGTGTGTATACGTATATCAGTGGCGTGCGGTGAAGGCAAGCAATGTGCGCAAGGCAGAATGAGAATGTGGTTAATTTTTGATACTAAAGGGCATGGCACTGTTTTTTATTGTATAAGACATATGACAGTTTCCATGTTTCTCAATAACGATTACATGGAATTGCATGCCTTCACTCCACGCCATATATTTATATATATATATATATATATATATATATTTATATATATATATCTATATATATATATTTATATATATATATATCTATTTATATCAATATAAATGAATCCATATGTACAAATGTTTATATGTAATTTTTAATTTTAAGTAGCACGCATCGTGATAAAATTATGTTGATTGTCTAAGGGTTTATTAAATTTCAGGCTTAAGATAGTATTTATCATTTGAATGGGAAAAATCATTACCGAGTAATCTCATAAACATGAACAACTTCATGAACTCAGAACAGATGTATCAAAGCTCTATCAGATCGATTATATTTTAAATATCAGAAACTAAATTATTATAAATATGTTTTATATAAACTAACTTCTTCATATTTTTCATACGATTTTATACTCTTGGCAAAGTCAGTGATGAACCTTTACTTAAACCAACGTTATGCCGGTTTGTATGTGAATTTACTACAAAGCCGGATCGCAGCCAATTCCGTGAAATTGAATGGATGCCGGTTTTAAAGTGTAATATTTCTACAAATATGATCTCCTGTGTTCATTTTAAATATAATACATGTAGTTTAAATATATTTAAACATGTTTTATCTGATACATTTCATGGATACTCACTCTGAATCGTTCCGTAAAAATTATTGTCAAAATTGGAATCAGCTTCGTTATGTGTCTTTGGTCGTTTGTGATATGAGATTGTAAATGAATATAACTAAAAAATGCTATAAATTATACAAATAATTGGAACACATAAAAAACTAATGCGATTAAACTACTCGATTTGAACTATTGAATGAATCCTGTGAATGGACCGCGGGGCCATGAATGAAAATCATATCGGATAAACTCCTCCCAATCTGCCGCAACGAAATCATTTTGAGGCCGACATTCTCAACTGAACATCGATATAGCGTAAAAGTGTGGGTTTTTATTTATAAGGTATGGAACAAAGGAGCGCGTCGCGGTGTCCGTCAGACAGCGAGGTTTCGGGCCGACTGGCGGGATGTCCCAGCGCGGGCCGGACCGCCGTACGACAATGCGGTAAAACGGGGCGGCGTTTGTAGTAGCGAGCGCCCCCGAGCGCCTCCGACCTGCCCCGAGCGCGCCCGAGGCCGGCGTCGGGACGCAGGAGCACCGCGCCACGGTCCGCTCCTCGCTCACATCCTGGATTCTTTTATTATTTCCACTGGGGCAGCGGACTTAATTCAGTCACGTGCTTCTTTTTCTAGAACAATGAAAAATGTAACGCAATGTCGAGAGTTTGATGGACTCGTGCGAATGTACTGCCGATCGCAAATGACTCCTGCGCTAAAGCCCACTGCCCCACCCCGCGTAGTCCCGCGCCATTGAGAATACGGCTCCTCAAAGGTTTTCATCTACACTCTACGCGTGCTTCTTTAAGAATATTTTTTATTCATTGTAAAATATGCATCTGAAATTTTTCAAGTATCATAGGTCGTTTCGATGGATTTCCTGAGTATAATTATTACTATTTGATATTTAACGTAACCTCTATCAAAAACGAACGGCCGCTAAAATAGCGGCAGTCGCCCGTGCAGATACTGAAAAGCAATACTCGCAGAAACTTACAATAAACACCGCACGCGCAGAAAGTTAAAAACTTTCATACAAAACGGCCCACTACCCACGCCGCCAATAAGGAAGGCCGCAAAAAAGCAGCGTAAACACTCAATAAGATCGCCTGATAAGCTATATTTACGAAGATAGCCGCAATGCGGAAAATAATGTAAACTTTTGCCATGCGTCTTGTGTAGTTGCCTGATGTGACAATGACGTCACGCGCGCCGCGACTCATCAGCGCGGCGGAGCTCCTGGCAGATCCTCGAGGCGCCGCGGCCGGTGCCCTGCTCCAGAGGCTCCACGACCACGTTCTGCGCTTGCCGCATTATTGAAAAAACCACTCGCGCCTGGCTCCAGCTTCATTTGCGACTTCGAGTATTATGTATTTAATTTTTCAATCGCACACCCTCACTGTGTACTCAATATAACGATACAAAATGCTTACAAAAGACACCGATCTAAGAATCATATTATTATTTTGAATAACCACTGAGCACTGTGTTAATTGTTTTATTTTAAAAACGATTGATTAATTTATTTATATCGCGCGTAAATATGAAGTACTATTCATAATAAAACTTAAATAAATAATTTTAATATTTTTAAAGTAAACGCCGTAACAATGCCGCGGGTGGTTTTTTCGAGCAATTTAATTTGGGGCTTTGTGAACTTTCCGTGTCATTTTCTCTTGTAGGCAGTACTCTCTCTATTTCCTCCGAATATTTGGTAGTCATTATGGATGGCGTTTTCAAGAAATTTTCATTTCATGATGAGCGTGGCTACTGCGGAGTTGGTAAATCCTTGAGGAAAACAACTTGCATTATAAAAACAAAAGTATTTCTTGAGACAAAATTGAATGAATAAATGCTTTGTAAAGATCTATTTTATGATCGATGCTTTTACTACTAAGCTGATTTTGATTTTAAATAATACCACTTATAAAGTGTTTGGTTAGTTTGATCTACTTTTGTGTGTATGAAAAATTTCAAAACAATTGATACTCAAATAAGTTGTGTTTAGTCAAATTTATCATTTGTTTTGAAAAAAAATGGTATTAATAACCCAAATAATTGAAATAACGACATTTGATGTCAAATGTTATATAATTACTCGTTATCAATATATTTACTTTGTGTACATGGTAAATTAATCTCGATTATTGTCATTTTTAAAGCCTCAGCATAAATGTGCAATGCTTTACCTCTGTCAACCATTCAAAATCGGACACCATATTTAATTAATATTTCGTCAGCTTTTCATTAATTATATATTTTGCATAGCTTCAGTAGCTCTCGACTTGCAATTTTATGCGATATTTATTAAGTGTAATATTACTGTCACTTAACATTGCGTAAATACTTTGATCTGTAATCTGTTAATAATTTAGATTAGATTGAGGATGCGAGAAAAAACTCTTTTTTTTTGTTTATTTATTGGGCGCACCAAGATTTCGATATCATATAATAAAAAATACCTGCCATAAAATTTTACACATTTTAAAACGTTTGAAAAAAATGTTTTCAAGCTATCAACGGGGATTTCCACACTTCATAATAATATAAAATAATATTTATAATATATATTTTACATATATAAATTATATAAAATAATACTTTAATAATATTAATATATATAAATTATATGTAATAATTCATATGAAAAAAATATTTATATTATACATAATATAAAAGAGACAATACACGTAAAATACTTTTGTTGGTGATTTACATAAAAATATTTTCTCGTTTCATTATTATCTGTGTGCAGTATTTTAGAAATGTTAAGTGCTTGTTACGCCAGTGTCAAGTTGAATCTACCGATGGGTTTTTATCCATGATTGGATAAAAATAAGATATATTTTTATTTTTCAGAACTACTTTATTATCACAATGTCTTTGTACTATAATATCAAATTAAACTGTTTGTGTTTAAACTACCAAGTTTCAACATTAGTGAAATCAAATACATTAACAGCAAATCAAGTTGTACATAATGGAACAACCTCATATATTATCACGTATTGCGAAAATGGAAGCACGCTGAAGATGAGCCTGATACTAGTAGTTTAGTCGAGGCAGTGAATTATTACTGGTGAGATTCACAAGGCGAGGATGCCTGGAAGTCGGGCTGTGGTTTGATTTCAGAGAGTTTTCAACACATGGAAAACTTGCTACTTGCTGAAGAGCTGTAGTTTGTCTGCGAGTCAATTAGAAAATGTTCTTGCTCATTATAACTATCGGTATATATAAATATTTAATATAAGTTAATTTTGTACTCTATTTCAATTGGTAACATGAAGTATAAATACATATGCTAGTGATTTATTTAAAACCATAAGAGGTCTTAGTTGTGATTAAAGTAATTGTATTTTCAAAGTAATATTGACGATAAGTAAATAAAGTGTATTACATGTTTTAAATTAAATAAATAACATCCCTTTTTGTGCCACTTTAACTTAACTCGATTGTAATATTGCATCTATGTTAATCAAATATTTTATGCCTTTAATAAACCTGTCAAAATTTGAGGGTGTACGAAGTACATCATTATAAATGAATATTTTTAAATTTTATTAGAAATACCAGTTTCTAAAAACAATGATGCCTGAGAGGTGAGAGTAATGTGGTTAGTCTGCACGCTGCTTGAATGCACGTACCAAGTGAACACTATGCAGTCTTAAACCAAATAAAATGGAAACAGAAGAGCCATTAAAACATAAATTGTTTTTTCAGAAAAGTTATAATGGCTAAAATAATATTTAATTTTTCGGCAGCAAAAGTACGTGTCATAGAATATATTGGTATGACTTTTTAAGGTGATAAAAGAGTATTATATTTAAAAAAGAATCTTGTAATTTTATTGAAAAGCAATCAATTTTAATTTCTTCTAAATACCTTTAAATGTATTGTTGCTAAAATAAATATTAAATAAATTATTAATAGTGTCTTGGATTTAAAAATGAATAATCAAATGACTTACTGGTAAGAAGAAAGGCCTGCTCGAGCGTTGAATATAGTATAAAGTTGATAACACTTACCTGAAACAAAAAATAATCTCATTAGAAACAATTCACAAAAGAAAACTTTTGCTTTAACTTCTGCAGATTGTCAGATTTTAAATAACCTGGAAATAAATTAAACTTTTTTTCTCTGACGACTTTAGCACAGGAACATCAAATACAAGGTTAATGAATCACAGATCAATATTTACACCAAAAGCAATTGAACTCAAAATATTACAGAAAAAAAATTGATACAACTTTGGTGAAACGATATTAAATGTGCACAAAAAAATTCGCACCTCGCATACTGTATTCATTTTACCTAGTCAATAAATTGTAGGAAGAAAAATAGAAGAGTAACTATAAATTTTAGGTTAATAGTGCTGATTTGTTTCAACTGTTCATTCACAGACAATTTGAGAACTTAACTAAACTTATCTTATCTTATTAATGAAAATAGGTCACTTCAACAATGGATATTTTGAATATCATGGTTGTTATAAATTGAACAATCGTACTATGGCCACCAAATTAAGAAAGTTATCAGATTTTATGAAATAATATTTCTAATACGACACTTTAATATATGATAAAGCTTTGACACAATGATTAAACTATATGTAAATCGTATATTTTATCAATGTATATCTAGAAGGCCCATAATCTTACAAAAAGAAGACTGCATGTACATATTACGGATGTGCCTCAAAGAGATTGCGATAAAGTTGACTGCGGTACAAAATATACGCATAAAATATAAATAAGTTAGTATTCTGTGCCAAAGAATATAAAGAGAGTAGATGAATATCAAAAAGCGGAAACGACCTTGTACTGAAAAAGAGTTAAACGAAAGTCATTACACAAGACAGTAAACTTTCATTTAAAAGAAATTTTAAAGTAATTATTACGTAGAGTAATTTTTACTCATCATATTGTAGTTGTTTTTCTAAATCTGAAATATTGGCGCTAAAAATATTTAAGATTTCACCTGTTAATAGAATTTGAAAACTGTTTCTAGGAAAAATATTTGCTGTGAAATGGTTTGTGTCCGGAATAATTTTGCTCTGGCGGATTTTCAGTGAAGCTTTTTTAATATCCTGAAAACATCGTAGAAATCTGTTTTATCTTGTTCGAGAGAGCTTTAACGAGTCACCGTATCAGGTTGAGTTTCAGTTTCTGTTTATGAGATTGAAAATGCTGAAAATAAACAAGTATTTATGCTTTGAATATAAAAATAATATAAATCTTGTTTGGTGAATGAAAGTGTTTTTAATGAAGAAGTTATTAAGCATTTAAAAATAAATATTAGTTTATAAATATTTCAATAAAGAAAGTAATTACGTAGATTACAGAGTTTCTATTTTCATATTTATGATTTGATTCGCCCAATATTTGAATTATTTAGTAAAATCGATCAAACGAAGAAGTTTTTTTTGTACTTATTGGTAGATTTTTTTAAAATAATACAGCTTATAATAAATTAAATTAAAAAGATAAGTTTTTTGCTTAATTACGTTTAATTTTACATAATGTTTTGACGATAAAATTTGTTTAGATAATATGACCTCTTTTAAATAAAATTTGATTTGTGACAAGTGCCTCTTTGGCGGAGAGATGATGGCATGTAATATTATTTATTTCAAAATATTCGAAAGTAGAAAACTAAACTAGAGCTTATTATAGCCGTTATGAAATAACAAGTACATGGATGTGTAGATTTAATAATAAAAAACAGACTGCTTTTAAGCTTCCTTGTACAAAACATGATACTACTAAAGACACTTAGCATTACAAGGCCTGGTTTCTTTTTAAGATCTAAATAATGATGCCATCGTATTATTTGTCTTGAAATATGATTATCCTTAAAGAAATAAAAAGTTATTGAGTTCATTTTCCAAAGAAAATAGTTGATCAAAAAAAGAAATTCATCATTTTTCTCATTTACTTTAGTAATTTGGAAATCTAAGAAACACTTGAGATGCGGTCTTGAAATCAATAGGTTAAAAAACAATATCGTCTGAAGTCCATCGATGCAGCTCTAGTTTTTTTAAAACGGTTCTTATTTTAAAATAATCAGATAAGTGGTCTAAAAGAAAATATTGAATAAATTTAATTAAAAATAAGGATTTCTGTTTATTTATGTAAGATTTTAAAATTATGAGACTTCTGATTATTTTCCTTTATATTTTATGAAAAAATCTTTTTAAAGAAACAATCGTTAGTTAGTTGGATAATGGCATAAGTAATATACTAGTTCTGGATAAATTAAAAATGTTTTTTTTATTGTATCTTTTAAATCTACTGTACAGTAAAATGTATCATACTAGTAATAATAAATAAACACCATTAAAAACAGTGCAATACTCTCATAAAAATCAATAATTTCGCCTGGCTTTTAAAGACAGAAAAAAATTGCCGCTTTTCTGGGTTCTTTTTTATTTTGCACCCTTGATTATATGAAAGAAAATCTCGAATTGAATAAAATGGCTTGACTTTTGAATGAGGCAAGAACCAAACAATAAACTGAGCTTTCCTCGTGTCGAGCTTCGGGGTTGGATTATTAAAAAAAGCACTTCTGACTATAGCTAATGTTCACAGCCTCGTTTTCTCTTTACTCGTCGTAAATCTCATTTTCAGGAAATATTACGATATAATTGGTACGGTAATTACCCTGATTGAAAACAAAATTAATTATTTACAAGACTGTCTAAAAAAGCCTTAATTTCCTATGATTTTTTCTGTTTAGATTGTAGGCCTTTAAAAAATGATACTTTAAGAAATATTAACTTCAAAATTATAATTGTGCCATAGCTAACACATTCACGTTTATATTACAATATTCATATAGCCTTAAATAATAAAAATATTATTAATAAAATACAGCTGTTAAACTGAATACATAGCATTTCAATTCATTAAAGCTTATTCTCATATGCCAGTAAGGCGGCTTCCTGTGAGACGCCAGCGTTAGTGGTCGGTCGGTTTTCGAAGAATTCGTAGGACGAGGGGCTCGAAATAAAATTACCCCTGATTCCTGGGATTACAGCCCGTCCGTGACTGAGCGAGCCTGAAGTCTTTGCCTAAACTTGAAAGTGGCTAGGACTTGGAATATTTTTAAAATTGTCGGCGTTTTTATTTTTACTTTAAGAGTAAAAACTTCCAAGTGAAATTTTAATTATAAGTGACTTGATAAAACTACTTTATAAAACGAAGTACATATAATTTGCAGCTTTAATGAGATAACTTTTTAATAATCATACAAATCCGTAATCAAAGCTTTTTTTGATTATAATATATGTCACTTTAAATTTCATCAGTATATTTATAATAATATAAACATAATAATAAAACATATACTCAGGTTTGAGCGCAATTTGAA
Organism: Atopsyche davidsoni; assembly: GCA_022113835.1. NCBI lineage: Eukaryota > Metazoa > Arthropoda > Insecta > Trichoptera > Hydrobiosidae > Atopsyche > Atopsyche davidsoni. Next base: position 9,361,185 of record JAILWY010000010.1, read on the forward strand.
AAAAATATTTATTGTTGTATATTTTATTGATATGCCATGAGGATGTCTAAAAGCGAGCAATAGTAAAGGTTTAACCGACGTACGGATTCCACGGTAACCAACCACTTAGTGAAAACAGGTCACAACTCCTCCTTCGTATTCAAAACACTCGCTTCAACCGAAGGCAAATATGCATCTCTAGTCAGGGAGACGATCGAAATATCCGAGCTCAGAATCAGATGCATTCAAAGATACGGCGGTATAAAGTTGTCTAAACTTGGTACGTCATATTGCCGCCTCAACCAAGCAAGGGTGATTATCCAAGGCTGTTCAGGAAACCGGGTCTTGGGTGGTGCGTTTTATAAAAACAAAATTTAACGCATTTTTTGCACGTGGCCCCAGCACCCAATCGAGATCATTATCCTAAATATAACGCTACTTTACTAGGTAAAAAAAATGTTTAGTTGTAACAAATTTCCTATAACTTTTTTTAAATGCTACAATATATCTTCACAAAGGTAAAATATTAGTTATTTAGTAACTATCTCACTTACACTTCATATTTTTGATCTCAAATTATAATCATACTATTATAGCCGTGATAATTAAAAAAATATTTCAAATTAAAATTTACTATTTAATAAAAAACGATAGTTAAGAAAAGATTTCATAAATATAATACAATATTCATATGACGATAACGACGTATTATTCGGCTAAAGTTATATATATATATATAAATATATATATATATATATATATATATATATATATATATATATATATGTATGTGTGTGTGTGTGTGCAAATTAAAAGTCTATAAATGACCTCTGTATTTACATTATTATTAATGAATGACATTAATTTAAAACTGAAAAACATTCGTTTTTTAATACATTTAATGGTTCTCGGTTTTTGGTAACCTTTAGCTCAAACCTCAAACTTCCATGAATTCACGAAGAAGCACTTAAACGGCCTTGTAAACTCTTCCCATATTGTTTTCGGTTTTAATTAAGTTCCGATATATACCGTCTTCCTCACTTTTGCTACTTCCTGACTTTGAGTGAAGAACACGGAGGAGCACCTAACGAGATTCGGATCCCAGTACCCTCAGTACCTTTATCCAGAGCAAGTGAGGACTAATTCGGCTGAACTCCTGACTTCTAGACACCGGCAAAAATTCTGCATCCACGTAGGTTTTATCCTTCCAAAAGCTCTTTTTCTTTTATTTTTTCCTTGGACAATTAGCTGATATGAACAATAAAGATGAACTGAGACTAAGATTCAACGAATTTGTAATGTTTTTTTATCTCTGGCGCATTATATAATTATTTTCTCAAGTTGTTAAATGTACTACGTGTTATTTCAATTCTCACTTTATATTTAAAATATTAATGGGAAAGTTTAAGTGTATTTCAAAACAACAATTATACTACATAATTTTCTATTACGCACGGATGTCTGATTTTAAAAATAAAGAAGCAAAATCTTTAAATGTTTCAATAACTGAATTAATGTCTAAGTCTATCGATTTAATCGCGCATTCTACATAATCTATACATCTTTCCAAACGGACCTAACCTAACAAGACAACGTTAATTAAAAATTAAAAATCATTCGGAAATTGTTTGTATGGTTATAAATATTTATAGGTAAGTGAATTTTCAGCCATTTACATATTAATTATATAAATATGTGACTTAAATTATTACATTTCCATAAAGAAAAAAAAGTATGTACCGTTGTTATGTGTAAGATTTATATAAAACATGTAAGTCACAATGGTTTTTAATTATTAACTTGTATTTAAATACTGATTTTTTTGGTTAAAGTATTATGGACGTTAATTATAATTCCTTGTAAAACTAAATTTATTTTAATTTTTACGTAAGCTAAGACAAAGCTTTATTTTGTGGTTATAAGTATGCTGTTAATAAATCGATGAAAGTTTCTAAATATGTTGTAGCAAATAAGTACATTTTCACGTATCAGTTTTTTTTGTTTAAAATGTTTATTTATAAAATCATAGATGCAAGTATTTGACTTTTTTAATTTCAAAAACAATAATCTACACTATCATCATCATTAATTTCAAGATATTCAGCAAAACAGCAATAGAAAATAAAATATAAAAGCCTCTTAGGTTTTATGACATCCATTTATATGTTTTATTATGAGTTTTGTAATGAAATACGAGGTTAATCCTGAACAAGCGGGCGAAACGAATAGTTCATAGATTGGTCAAGACCGCGCAGTGGCGCTTTTATAAGCTTTTTGAATAATACTTATTTATTTTAAATTTTACTTTTTATCAGAATTATTTACCAAAAACAAAAATTATCGTATATAAAATAATAACTTAGTAATATAACAAATTTTTGAAATCGTCAGTACTGTATATCTAAAGTTGGAACAAAATGAATACAAATATGTATAAATTTATCCACATAAAAGTGTTTAGTGTACCAAATTCTTCAAGTCACTGCCAAACGAATCTCTTTGCAATCAATCAAAGAGATAACAACCTTGTACTTGAACGCTAAGCTCTTTTGACGTCTATCTTCGCAGCTGCCGTTATTTGTGGAGGCTTTTCTAACCATCGGAAACGAACGGAATATCCCAAATTAAAACGTATCTAAATGTTATAAGTTTACCAGTAATAATAAATCAAAGGTTTTATTGAAAACACCCTAAAATGCAAGCTAGATCTCAAAAAACGATCATTTTTCCTGCAAAGAAGCCTGTGCGTGTCTATGCAAACCGAAAAAAACCGAAATAAATCCTGCCGAGTAATTTTTACGTGATAACAAGTAACGTAAAACATCTCGGTTCTTTTAAGATGAATAAGATTGCCGAGAAATTGAAATCCTATTGTAGCATTTCATAGCCCATGTATTATGCCAGGATGACCTTCATCTGGCGCCACCGCGACTGATCCGGAGCGAAGAAGTCTCAAGGGATGCAAAAAGAAAGAACTAAAATAACATTTTAATGTCTTTTTACGCCTTAGACGTGACACTGCTAACATAGTTTTGCTTGCTCAGGTGAAATGTCTTTATTTTAAATAAATAAATCAAATGAAGTAAATATCTTTATTTAGTGTTTCTAACATCCTGCATACTAATATTTTGTTACAATCAGAGTTTATATTGAAATATATTTATTTTTAGCGTTCGATGATGATAATTTACTTTATTTTATTGTATTATTAAATATCAAATGAGGATACATTCTAAATATTATCTGCTCTGATATATACTTCAAAAAGTTTGAATATTTGCACAGATTGTTTTTTGCCTAAATCATAAAAGTATATTTCTATTTTTTTATATGTTTTATATGGTAAATACAACATTTTATCTATCAAGTTAAATATTTTACCCTGTTAAAATACACTCTGATTTGAAAGTATTTAAAAAAATGCATACAAATGATTGCATAATTATAACATTACAATCTTCTATAGGAAATTTATTTATATTTTCAAAATATATTATCAAACCAGAATACTACTCGATGCTTAAAATAGAATAAAAATATTTCCCTGGTAGAGGGATGCTGGATGCTTTGCTTTTCGCCCGATAGATGGTGTACACGTAGATCGACGTACCTTTTCGCTCGGTTTTATATCCCGAAGTGCTACGAGTTGCCGAGCCTATAAATAAGGGCTCCCTCGTATGAATTCTCACAGTACTCCTCTGTCTCTCGTAGACAGCACATTACTCTGTACAATGGGAATGTGTGAGGGCTTAGTAGCGTATGCGAGTTATCTTGTGACGTTATTAAGGTACACCCCCCCAGCTGCTGACGCGGTAGGGAATCCTAACTGCTAACGCAGTAGGGAAACCCAGCTGCTGACGCGGCAGGGAATCCTAACTGCTAACGCGGTAGGGAAACCCAGCTGCTGACGCGGCAGGGCAACCCAGCTGCTGACGCGGTAGGGAAACCTAACTGCTAACGCGGTAGGGAAACCTAACTGCTAACGCGGTAGGAAACCTCAGCTGCTTACGCGGTAGAGGAACTCACTTGCTTATATACTCTTACTCCAACTATACCACAGTAAGGGGAAAGGAGTGCGTAAGCACAATCGGTAGCTTAATATAGGTGCTATATTAAAGCTGCCCATCGTGCTTAAAAAAAACTCATAATTACACCGAAGGCGAAAGGAGTACGTAAGCTCGATGGGATCCATGATATACATGATATATGAGGGATACCTTTGAGCTTAAAGAATGATTCATTATTACTTCGACGGAGATTCATATATAGAAACTGTATGTAAAGGGTTATTTTTAAAATTTCAATATCCCGAAAACAGTAAGTCCAAATGAAAAAAAAGGTTTAAATATGTATCAAAACGAAATGAGACCATAGTTATGTTTAAAGCTTAAATTAAACGAAAAAAATAATCATGTACAATACATTCTGTTAGATCCACAACGATTATATGACCATAACCGTAAAAACTTGAAGAAAGAATAAAAATCGATTCAACTAAATTAAAAATGAGCAAGTATTTGGGAAACTGACGATGTTTTGATAGTAATATTATATTAATATATGCTTAAACCAGTATTAGGAAAAATACTGTTTACGCAAACAGCTTTATCCCTAAACTGTTTTTTTTGGTTGGTTGTTTTAGTTTATCGACATAATATGTATATCAAAAGGATACGTATTTTATTGAAAAAGAAATGAAATATAGGACGTGAAACTTATTTATTTTAAGTAAAATGTAAAAATAAAAAAAACTTAAACTATGGTACAAGTCTGCTTCATTCAAACACATCTCTCGGTTGCGTGGCAACTTATTGATCTTATTTTAGCTGTGGAAATAAATTTCGCTAAGAAAAAACACCAAACCTCACCAGGGAACTGCCATCTTTACAAAAAAATGAGATTTTGCATTGTAAGCACGTTCCTTCGTAAAACGCCTTTCAGAGGCCGGTGGCGGAATGGATGCGCTTGCGGGGACATCTCAACACGCAACTACTTTCACGAATCAAGGAAAAGCAAATCCAACCTAAATTTTGCACTGCCGTGAGTTTACAATATCTGTGACTAACAAAAATACCAAAAACCTAGTCAAAATAATGTGGAAATAATTGTTGGAAATTCACATTATGATCTAAACAAAAAAAAATTATAATCGGGATTCCTTTATAAATAAATGAAAGGTTTCTCTGAATTGAGAGTAATATTAAGTTATGATAAAAAATAAAGTCTTCAATCATCGTATTTTACGTCTGAAGTTATTAACTTTCATTAAGCCTTACAAATGAGTTTTCTACGAATTTTAATATTATTGAAATTGCTGTATATTTCACATGACTCTCTCATTTTCATTTTACTCAATTAAAAATATATACCGAAGTTAAAGAAAAAAATTCTTGATAAATATTATAAAATTATAAATATTTGAAATATAAATAAGAATAGCTGAACGGCATGAATTTAATGTAGCTCTACTATTTATATTTATATCATCGACGAAATGGTTATGTTATATTTAAATTTCTACTATTTTATATTAGTTTAGAATATTGGCTATAGGAAGTGTAACTAAGTAACATAAATTACTTTACGAATTCGTACGCAATTGCATAGATATAAATATTGTGCTATCCTTTTTGCCTTTTGTTAGGTATGTCTTGTATTTTTTAACCTGTATTCAGATTAAATCTTACCCGTTTTGAAAATCGTCTAGTACAACTATTATTAAAGAAATGACTTTAAAAAAATATGCTCGTACATTAAATTATTTTACTGAATCACGAAATGCAGAATGTCAATAAAACCAGCTTATAAGGCTCGATAAAATGTGTTTCATCTCGTTCTACATTGCATGTTGTGCAATGTACTCGTAGCGATAAGGTGCACACAGACAACGCATGAGCTGCGCAGAAGGACGCGTTGGTTGCTGTGCATTGTGTATGTTAGGTATTATGCATGAGCCATGCAAGCTAGCACCATGCAATATTCTGTTTTGTGAAGTAAAGGTTTATTTAGAGCTACCGTTGTTGCATTTAACAGCATTTCAGAAAACATAATACACTTGATATTAGTGTCTACGAATATTGCCAAATTTCCACTCCCTGGTTTTAAAACCATAAAACATATGTTTAAAATTGAATTTCCTTTAAAACAGACAATATACAGTTTATAAAGTTAAAAGATAAATTACATGACAACATCACTTGATATCAAACAACAGTCATCAATCATATCGAAGATATGAATATTCGTAAATAAGCAATGAACAATTCACTGAAGAGAGTAATGAAAAAGCGAGTGTAAAAAAACACACACGTTATTTCGTATTTTATAACTAATCAAAAAAACGATTTTGTTCTTATGCAATTGTTATTTAAACATGAAATTAATAGCTTAACACGACTTTCCGGACAAAAATTCATCGCGTCTTGCTATATAACGAGTGCAATAGATCTTTTTAAGTATATTTCGTTTGTTACTGGACGATTTTGAAGTTTTTAATGTCATTCAATAAATATAACGTTCTCATATTATGTCTATCGACTGCAATAAACTATTGATTATTTCAGCAAGTGTAGCGTTTAAACAATAAAATTAAAACAATATTCTCAAAACTATTGGCTCCTGTATTAAAAGACCTAATTCCTAATTTATTTTTTAATAAAATTATTACAAAGGTATTCGATGCCCCTGCATTAGATATCGTTTCTAATTATACAACCGCCTCTCAAGTACAAAGGACACCACCCCGAATCAGTGCATCGAATTATGCTCATCGTCTATCAATGAAATCGCTTACAGATGGTTGAATCTTGGAGGCCTCGTATAGCGGAGCTCTCTGCAGCTTGTCCACAATGGGCAAATAGGGTGTTGCTGCCTCGTATCTGGTTCCAGCAGAATTCGTGTAAGTTGAATGCAACGGAAGAAATCGGTAGTGACTAACCGATTCTATTATATAAAGTTATTTGATTAGAAATTGTATTCGAATGATTCGCCGAATGATGAAACTTAGATCGTCTTTCGTAGTCGTTAAATTTTATTCTTTATATTCAGAATCTTCGGTTTTTTTTAAAAACATGTTATCAAAATAACGTTGTTACAAGGGTAAGAACTATTTTGAAAATAAAATAGGTTACTAAATCGTTATCATAAAATAAATATTATAAATAATTTAATAATTTAACAAGATCTATCTCTATCGTTTTATAAAGATTAATACGAAGAAATACGGGGAAAATAGATGCACGCTTCTAAGCTTTTCTTCTTGTAAAATCAAATAATTAACGATATCATAGATCTTAAAGAGTGCTAGAAAGCAAAAATTATATAAAAAGTTGATATTTAACATACCAATGTTTAAATTTTTTCAAATCCTAAAATTTGTAAAAATGTGAATCTGAGACTCATTGATAGAATTAATGTAATTTACGCAAATTTACCATTTCTTTAAATCAAAAAGAAATATTGGTGTTCTTATCTTATTGATAAGCTCTATATAAAAATTATATATCTAAAATATCGCCAGGAAAAAATAATTTCTTTGAATAATAAATATTAACACAAAAGTCGTATAAATAAGCGTGAAGTATTATAAAGTTAGTCCTCAAGCCTTAATGGAATTTGCATTTAAAGGAGCACTCTAAAATTTCTGTGTCAATGTATATATGTGCTGTCCGTACGTTCAAAGGATGTATCAATATTTGTTTTGTTTTGGAAACACTCAGTATTACTTATTTTATCAAAAGACTCTCATCAAAAGTATTTAGAATTACATAACAAAATATATATATATATATGTTTGTTAAAATAATGCCACTCATTTACACGTTTTACTATTCTATCAAGTAACTAAGTTAATAAAAATCGTAGGGTACATTACATTACACATATATTTAAGGTAAGGTAAGATAAGGTGAATCAAAAAAATATGGAATATGTTGATGTTTTAAAACATATAGTATCATATCCTTGTTATTGCAGTATTCCATTGATATGTATGCTTTTTAATCATAACTCAGCTTTTAGAACGATCCTTTTTTCCGGTGATTAAATTAAACACTTATCGCTGTAAATAAATTCTAAGACGACGGGCCTGACCTTTAAAAAATCTTATGTAAAACGAAATGGAGCTTTCTTTACTTCATGCCTAGCGGCTACGAAAAGCCCGACTGACCCTACAGTGACACTTAGGATAAAAACTAAATAAAAGCAATCCTATTCAGGATATTCCACTCTTTGCGATTCGATGTGAGTTTATGAAACTTTAGTTTTATTATTGAATGTTAAAAAAAACATTTGTATTTATTTCATGAAGTTGTTTTTAAAGATTTTCTTCCAATGAGTACGAATTAACGAAATTAAAATAACATTACATTTTAAAATAAAAACGCTAAAAGCTAATAAAATTTCCTCAATTCAAAATTAAATTTTTGAAATAAACCTAACCATTTGGTGTAAAATACGTTTTTCAATATGTAAGTTTCTTAAATAGTGGTATTTTATTAGAATTGAGATTGTTTCACTAGATAATAAAATTTAAAAGTTATTAAAAACCGTGTACATGTAAAAAAATCTCAGTTTTTGTTGACAGATCCGAACAACCAAAATTAAGTATCAAAATCAAGATTTCGCAAAATTCGTGTTTCAAATTATTTAACATTTTTATTTTTTGCTAACGTCTTGTACTAGCCCATGTAAGTCACTGGAACTTGGCTCTACCTCGTGTACAACCTAGTATTACCATTTTACGGTTTTTACGTGGGTCGGTTGTTAATCTAGTATAATCGACTCAGATGCTATGACGCGATAGGCCTAGTTTTTTTGGTGTCTTCCGCAACGCTTTGCATGTGGCCCGGCGCCTCCGGGGAGAGTCGACGAGGGATCGATAGCCGACTTCGGCCATCACGTGGGAACTCCCGTCTCTTTAATCACGGCCTAATCTTTGACGAACGATCTCCAGTGCTCCGTACATCGAAGCTCGCAAAGAAAGCGACGGTCCCTCCTCGGCGACGTGAACTTTTACAACCCTAAAATGCTTTTATGTAAAAGTTAGACCTGCCTTCTTGTGTCACGAGAGGGATAAGACAAAAGCGATTGGCATTTTATAAATTTATATATATATATAATATATATTCAATTGGGTTAAATTCAGTTGTTACAAGTCGGTTGAATGATACCGTATTTGTGAGGAATATTTCTAGAAATGGGATACAAAGTATTTAAAAATTCTGACTGAATCAAAGTTATGACTTGTCCAAGCCATCTATTCAGTCAATAATAAATGAATCCCGGTTATAGAGTTCTCTTTATAGCTGTATCCGCCAGTGGGGCCCAGTGTAAGTAGTCCGTGTGAGGCGGGAGCGTGGCGCCGTCTGCGCCGGGCGCCCGCCCTCCTGCTGGACCGCGTCCAAGGCGGCGGTGGCCTTGCCGTGTAGCGCTAGGGGCGGATCTCGATACAGGGTGGCACATTTCAATACGTACTTATATTTCAGTGATTTTTTTTTATTCATCTGGTTTTTGACGCATTCATAGGATAACCGCTTTCCATAAAATTTCTAATCATTTTTTTTTAATGAATTAATTATATTCAATTTTTTTTTGTCACCAGTACTAGTTAAAAAAATTATACTAGTATAGGTAGTCTTTGAAGAGCATACTGAACCATTATGAATCATCAATTTAAGCTTTTGTTTTGTACACCCAAGACTTATCTGGGTCCATTTTAACAATAATGTTTTTAAATATTTTGATACGCTTAAGATTTCTGAGATGTGTTTTTGAAAATTTAATATTTTATAATACGATTGCCTCGGACGTATGATTAATATGTTTTGGGTACCATTTGTTGTAAAAATATTTGAATTTTTTTTTGATAAGATTGCAATCCACGACGATTGGATATAAAAATCGATATGGAATATTAATTCAGGTCACACCTAAAAACAGCCAATAAAGCAATAAATAATCATTGACTAGTTCTTAAATAATAAAGAAAGTTTTTTTACCACAAATAAAAGATGACAGTTTAAAAAAAATTAAAACCATGAATTTATAGTTAAGTTTCATCCCTGTAGGCAAGCTCGTTGAATATAAAACGTGAAGAAAGGTTTTTACATTTAGAAAAACAAGCAAACAGTTCAACTCTTTCAATAAGAGTAAGTACTCTAGAATTTTTTTTCAGTTTAATAGAGCCCGCATATGACGATTAAACCCTATTTTATAATTACTTTTTTTATCTATAAAATCTAAACCTTTACTTAATGTATTATTTATATATTTTGTTCAAGTGCAAAGATTTCAATTATTATTTAAAATATCTATCACAAGGATATACTAACAACACACGTCTATTAGCTAGGTAAAAAAACTAATGTTTTATTTTGGGAAAATGGCAACCCGTATAGAACTTTGGTATCAGTTCGCATGGAAGCACCCAAAATACATATATAATTTTAAAACTAAACCAGGTAAATGTGTTAAACATTTTTTACTTTACAATTTTGTTGTATAAAGCATAAAAAGTCTCGATTTCAATTTTCCTTATTCAAATCATAACATTCTAATTTTAGGATAAATGATACTTGTGGTTTTTGATTATATATTTTATAAAGGCAAATTTTATGAAATTATCAAATTTAATAAATTGAATAGATTATTGACCTTAAATTATGAGAGAGTAACCAAAATTTAGATTAATAAAATTTAATAATAAGCTTTAAGGCATTTTCATCATTCTATAATCATTATTACAGTATTTTGGATCGATCGTGCATTCCTAAAATTAAGTCTGCTAAATTTGTACATTTTTTTGGTTTAATATTTCTGAGTTCATCATTTAAATACAAAGAAAAACTATGATTTTTCAACCAATTTAACTGTAATTTTTTTAACCTTGCTTAAAAGTATTTAATATTAATTATCGAGTCATCAACTCTACCGAGGATATTATTATGACATAACATATTTTCTTATTTGTAGGTTATTCCTCACGTCCAGCTTAGTCGTGATGAAGCAAGTTTATATAATACCTATATCCAATGACATTGTTTTGAGAAACTCTATCATTTTCAAGTTCATTTGTACAAAGGTTGAACTGATATACCTTGCATAACTACCTAAATACTTGAAACAAAGTTCTTCCTAATAAGATTGAATATTTACACATTATTTAAAAGTATTGTTTCTTTTCTTCGAAGTTTTTTTGCTATGAAAATATGAAAATATTTTGTCTTCGCGGTCTGTCTGTCTTGCCTATAAAGAGATATAAAGAAATAAAATAACACTGTAGACAATAATGTAGAAGTCCCAGTTATGCTATTCTTAGGAAACTAAATAGCAAAAATATCTACCTGAAAAATGTTGAAACATGTGTTACATTAATATGTGTTAATAGACTTACCCTCCCGCAACTAGTATCATCTGCATTTTGCATCAGGATATCTTAACTGTTTCTCGTGATGCCAATAAATCCAATTTTATATCCAAAAGCTCTCACGAAAATCCAATTCTCACCTCAGTACACCGAAGTATTTTATGGGTTTGAATATAAAGAAAAACTTTTTCATATTTATAATCATATGGTCGATTTTATCATACGAAACACTTCCAATTTACTTAGACATAAAGTTTAGTTATTTATTAGGTTGCACTCAACACACACATTATAGGAAAAATGTTTTTTCCTTATTTTATTACCAAGAAACATGATAGTCGTTTCCATTGTCTCATGTAAAATTTTTCGTCCTATTAATTATTCACTTTTAAATAAAAAAATATATCACAATTCAAAATTACTATTTCATAATCATTGTCGAAACTATAAAAATAGTTTTTCTGCAATTTTACTTCATTAAAGTCCAAATATTTTATATTTTCTTAAAAAAATAATCGATATCGAATCGTTTACTTGCAAAAAGCATCTTTAAATCACATAAGAGTTTCCGAGTGAAAAGTTTACGGTAACATTACTAAGGACGTTCGGTTATCGTGAATATTATTCTATATTGAATTCTTTCCTATCTACTATATGTTTCAAAAGTAGAAACTTTATCCTATCACACCGTAATATACCGCAGCGTACAGGAAACTAGCACAGCAGAATTGAACAAAACTCGATGGTATTTCAATAAAAATATACAAATGTTATGTTAAACACAAAAATCACTGGACTTAAGATGATTATCACAAGGAGCTTCGTTCTCGACCGATCGGCCCGGAGAACTGTACACCGAGGGTGTAAAAAATCTCGAAACCATTGTCTACTGGGTAGTCATGGTAACGAATGCGGAAAGCTAGGAGAGAGCACCGGGAAGGCGATCCCTTTCCGTACGCGAGTCGATAGCGAATTAAACTAACGGCGGCAGAGCGGGTCTTGAGCCCGTGCCAACTGGGAGGCCAGACTCTCTGGCGGCGGAGTACGCACGGCCTCCCCGCGCTGCGGCACCCCGCGCGCCCGCCGGGAGCGGCTCGGGAGCGGCTCGGGAGCGGCCCGGGAGCGGCCCGGGAGCGGCTCTGAAGCGGCTCAAGTATGAATAGTCACATTATTCTCAGGAAATATGAGTTGACCTGGAAGCCAAGTTGATGTGATCATCATTTTGGCATGTTTTTCAAATTTAATATTTATCTAAAGAAATATTTATATTTATTTCTTAACTATTTGCACATGTGTGATGTGATATCTGTCTTTTTAGTAAATAAAACTATCATTTGCAGCTAATTAAAAAAAATTTTTTTTCAGTTCTTGCTCATTTTATCAAACCTTGAATTAAATTAATTTGGTATAATATAAATGGTTTATAAAACGCCATAATGATCACATTTAAAACAAAATTCAACTTTATACATTAAGAATTTACAAAAATTTATAAGCCACTCATTTTGTATAGTTTTACTAATAGAAAAAAGATTTGTACATGAAGGTATTTGACAATATGACAAAATGACTCTCGATCTAATGGTGGCTTAGTCGGGCAGGGGGAAGAGCCTCTCGGTCGGAGCCTGACGGCCACCCCTTCCGCGGTACTTCGGGAGACCCACGGGCGTCGACGCCCCGCGACTCACTAACTAACAATACTTCTTTTGGTTTCTAGTCCTGTGTTTCCTACCACACTCTCACGATTGCGCACGTTGGCCGTTTAGCTGTATATGCACGTGCTTTATACTCTGTTTACAGATTCAAACCGGACTGTATATCGCTTAACTTATATTTGACTTTTGTATGACACCATTTGTATATTATATATATATATATATATATATATATATATATATATATATATATATATATATGTTAATTTTTTTGCACACATACTTGTATCGATAAAATTTCATGCTAGGCCTTCGTAAATCTCCCTACTCGTCCGTCCAAGTTTGGATACACGCCAGAGCAGCAAACTCTACATCGATTGCGGCCTTCTCATACCAAAGACGCATTTTTTTTCATAGTGCTCTATTTTGCCAAAAAATTTTTAGTTCGATCGATTCGAAAGAGTAGTATCTTAAACAAAAACAAATCTTTTCACATATAAAAATTTATTTGAATGTTTAAATGACCTTGAAATTTTAATGTGGAGTTCGATATTTTTTATGTATCCATTTTAATATTTATTACAGATTTAGCAGCCGAAACTGACCTTCAAAACATTATTGGTGCTTGGAAACAAAAATAGCATTAATAATTATATTGCTTTAATGTTATTGAAAAGTTTAAACACTAATATTGTTGTAAATGTTCTTATCTTTCAAGTTGGATTAAATTTATATAATAAATATTAATACTTAGCAACCAAAATATACCAATAAAAATGTTAAGAAAGAGTACCCGCCGTTAATTGTTGTTTATAAAAAGAAGATACATAAAACTACCTCTCATTATGTTTTTAATGAGAAGTTTAAACGCTAAGTAAACTTTTTAAAATTATAATATTGGTAATTGATAATTACAATAAATTTATATCGACATGTTCATCACTATTTTTATATGTATATCGGAAGTGCAAGGAAATTTCATAAATTAAGAATTTTGCGAATGCAGTCAACTTAATTTAAACATATGTTCTTTTAACATTTAAATATGTACAATATATCGCTTCATCTATTATTTGTAATTTATTATTGCCCACTCTCTAATGCCAAGACCATGGTCATCAAATATAACCAATAACCGACTATGTATTAATTAAGATATGGGGTATAAATTAAATTTTATACACACATATAATGAGTTTTGAGGTTATCAATCAATTCATTTATGAAACAACAAATAAACGAAAAATATTTTAGAGAACTTTTAGAATTCGAAACCACACTTAACGGCTATCGCAGACTGATGTTTTATTCAATTCAACAATATATAATAAAAATTTAATTTGACATATATTTGTGACTAGCGAGCTTTGCCTTTGTGATATTACAAATGCAAGCTCATTCTGCAGAATTTTTTATAAGAAAGAACAAGATTTTTCACTTCAGCTTAGTCTTATTTTATTAAATATTAATATATTCTTAAAAAACTGAACGCTGCATCAGAAATTTAAAATGGCTAATTTTGAATTTTTTTTTTAAATATCCAATAATAATTTAAACTTACATATCGATATGTTGTCAGACTTTCAATTGTCGATTGATTTTTTTTTTTGGATGCGTCATAACTTAAATTAATGAAGCTTAGGCTCAATCAAGTAAACGGTGTCTCTTTTTTTAAAGTAATATTTTAAAAGTAACATTTTTCAAGAATCACGGTCGTTTGCAAAACCAATTAATTTTTTTTTGCTTTCCTTCAACATTTTTCAATTTTTTGTTATAACTCTCGTTGTAATTTTATTCCGTGACTATTATAATAAAATAAAAATTCGAGAAAACTACAAACAATTACTTCTAAATGTTGGTTTTGAAATATATTAAAATAATTTTAAAAATGTAACGGGACGAGAAAGACACATAAATGGCTCTTTTTTGCTATAATTTTGTTTCTTTGTATGTAGCTACGAAAAGTCAGTTAATTATAATCATCAGGCTCTTTAATCGAATGGCGCTAGGAAGCTCAGTCTGATTCATTTATTGAACAGCCACTAAGCGGGATTACTTATTCACGGCTCAACGTTAAAGCATTAACACTACGCGTATCCCGATACAACATCTAGCGAGTATCCGCTCTAAGAGTAAATACATGTTTTTATCGATAGAATAATGAAGTAAAAGATATAAATCCATAGAAAAAAATCACTTTCCATTGGGTTATATACAAAATTTCAACAGTTTCTTATGAATCTCGTCTCTTATAGTAAATAGATCAATAAAAAGGATATATGATGAAAAAATTTTCGAATTTGTTTCTTGTCCAAAATAGCATAGATTTACTGTACTTATTAAAATTATTGTAAAACAATTATGTTAATTATAAATGACGTTATTTCTGTCAATTAATAATGTAAGAGTTTTCTAATTCTTAAAAATAAAAAATTTGAATAAACCAAAAGTTCATCAAACAATACTTTAAGTCAAAAATTGAATCGTATGTAATTATCATCAATAAACCTCATGTGAGAGAAAGCCTATTAAAAGAGCCTTCATTCCCCAAAAACCGCTACCCAATGGTAATTGAAAGCAAATAATGAATCCAAAATATTGAATTTTGGATTTCCAAGTACTGAATAATATGAAATTTGCGAATCAAATTCACTGGCGAAACGATTGTAATATTATTAAATTTACATGCGTCAGCTATTTTTTAAAGACGTATTAGTAATTTTAAGATCATATACATTATTAATACTTATTTAATAATAACATTAAATCTTTCTTCAATTATTTTTTTTTATTTGGCATGCTTATGCTTATATTTTGAATACCAAAATAATTATAACAAGTAGCTGGTTTTTGCATATACCGATTTTTCAAATAAGTAATTTTAGATTATATTGCAACAGAACTTTCAAATGTGTTTTTCAAATTAATAATGTTGGTGTTAAATCGTTAAAACTTTATTATCTTATGTCTCACTTCACCAAAATCTCTGATCATAATGAACGAAAAAATAGTTCAGTTTGCAATAATCTATTTATATGAAGAGCCGAATGGCCACGAGATCACGATATTTTTAGGTGATTTAAGAATAAAGTAATATTTTTATGAATCATATACTTTGACGACTCTATGATTAGTTGAATGATAAAGAGGTATTCATTTGCGTTAGATAAGCTAAAAGCAGCTCCATATGTAAAATAATTTTGATCAAACACAAAAAAATGAAGCGAAGTTTAATGAATTTTTAATTACTCAGTTGTTACCAAGAAACTCAGTCTGTTGTTATAAATAGTTTTTGATAAAAATATATATATCTGAGTTTAGTTTAGTGGATCGAGATATTGACAGATTTTACTCTGTGTTTATTCTTTTATAGATGATAAGCAAAGTAATAATTTTGAACTGAATTTTAATAAAACCCATGAGGTCATTTAATTCCGTTTAAATATTTATGCAAACAAAATATAACGATTTTAAATGTTTTGTTTATTCTAT
Organism: Atopsyche davidsoni; assembly: GCA_022113835.1. Taxonomy (NCBI): domain Eukaryota; kingdom Metazoa; phylum Arthropoda; class Insecta; order Trichoptera; family Hydrobiosidae; genus Atopsyche; species Atopsyche davidsoni. The sequence continues at coordinate 9,377,676 of JAILWY010000010.1, forward strand.
ATAGAAATGCAATAAGACGGTCGGAATGAATAAAAATAACAACCAGTAATTTATAGTTTTTAGTTTTTATAATACAAATTTTAATGTAAAAAGTGTTTTATTTAATAAAGAATATGTGATAATCATTAGGTAATCAAGCTTGAATGCAAGATATACTCTAAGAAACAGGAATTTAATTTAAATCTTAAATTATAAAAGTATTATCGTTTTGGTCTTGATTTACTGGTATTGTATTTTGACAGCTTCAGATTTAAACTTACAAAACCCACGAACTCACCAAAATTTTATCTGTGCTTGGAAAAAAGTTATATGGCGCACTGCAGTAAAAAAACTTTTTCTGTGTAAAAAAGATGGCTAGTTTAAGCATATTTATTTAAAAATTCAAAACTTTACATTTGCTGTATTATATATATTTTTAATACAAAAAATCGTTTAAGTACTGGATGTGTCTTGAAAGTGCGAAAATTTCATATCGTGTGATTCTCTAAAAAATCTCTTAAAAGTACAGATTATATCAGAATTCTAGATACTCAATTTACTGGTCACTTTTCAGACAATAGACCTAGGACAAATCAAATAATAATTCTTAGTTAAGATATTATAGATTCTTTAGTTATTTTTCCATATTAATTAAATTGGAGACCGGAATTAGTTTGATAATGCTAAAGTAAAAAGCTGGCGATACCTATCGCCAATAAAAATAACATCTAGAAAAATCACTGATGTACTTTATTTAAAATGGAATTCTACCAAGTACATCTGTCAAAAACATTGATTATTATTACAGATTCAATGTTTTGTAACAGTAAAATTTATTTAAAGATATTGTACAAAACATAATGGGGAGAAAAACGTTATAAGAGTCATTATAAGCCTTTTTATAATGTGAAAATCACGGAAAACATCATTATTATAATATACATCACCTATTTTTTAAAACTTAAGGCGATTTTAAATTTCCTGTTTATTTTGAAGTGCATAAGCATGCCTATAAACTGTTGACAGTCTGCTCTTAACTAGTCTGGAAAAGGTATCAAAGGACCACAATCTTAATAAAAATGATGTTATAAATATATGTATATATATATATATATATATGAATATATATATACATATATATTATATATATACATATATATATGTGTGTGTGTGTATGTATTATTTTCATAATTTTGCTTTATACACCCTTTTAGTTGGACGGAAGTTCATTAAAATATGGTGCTCGGCACATCCTGTGCCGGGGCTATACAAGAGTAATGTCAAAATTGGATTTCCGTCCGGTCGGCCTGGGCCGTACCAGCACAGACCCCAGGGGCTTCAATATTTTTAACAATATGGAAACGTTCATCTTAAATGAAAATATTTGATTTTTATAAAGCTGCCTTGATGAATGAGCTTTTAAAATCATAAAACATAACGAATCTCTTTGAAATGAAATTAACTTAAGTGTAAGAAATCATAAACATAAAGGTAATAAGAAAATTACTTAATTTATATTACACATTTGTTTACAAAAGAAAATAATGATAATAGCTTCATATAAAAATTCAAAACTTTAACATAGGCGAGAGTTAAAAAAATTTAAAATAAAAGTATTAATATTTTAAAATCTTCAATTTAATAGATATATCACTATTCGAAATTATTTAAAATTCATATACGTAATATTACATTACATCAGATTCTAGAAAAAATATTCAAATCTTCGTTTATTTAAATATAACAATAAGTTAAAACAGTTTACATGGGATATTCCATGCAAATTATCGTAACAACCATTATGTTTATAGAGCCAACTCTCCATTGTGCTGGAACAAGTTTGCGTATGTTCAGGAATGGGGCACTTTGAAGAAGTTGAGTACAGCCTCAATCCTGAAGCGTATACTGCTAAATTCACCAATGTTTGAGACTAGTTCCTACTGCAAACACTGGCAACTAATCTCTATATGCTGCAAGCCAAATAGTTACCGCAACAATACTCGGATGCGTTTTTTTAATTTTGTTTGTTATTTTATGTTTATTTATTTAATATAAATTATTTGAATGTAATTATATGTACATTATACTTGTGGTTTCTTATAACAAATGAAATACTATATGTTAAAAAAAACATTAATTGTTTGATAATGCCAACGTGAAAGGTTGGCGAAACCGGTCACAAATAAAAATGAACATGTGGAAAATCACTCAAGTATTTTACTCAAAAATATTAAAAATACATTAACTTAGTTTAGATTAAATATAAATACATACACACACACACATACATATATATATATATTTATTGTTTGGTCGTATTTGATGAATATGACAGAGTTATAAATATTTGTGTGATAGAAGCTCGTATTCTAACACTATGTGAGCCGACGAAGGTTGTGTTCAATACTAGGGATATACTCCCTTCCACGGTTTTTGGGAGGTCTGAACGCTATTGGGGGTAGTTACATTACGCAACCCCTTTCTGTGCCGGAGGGTGGATCGCCCGCTCGGCAGAGGTCTGCTTTACCGACCCAAGCTTTTGTCGTTCTTAAACACTGGAGCTTTTACAGACGCAACTGTCTCAGTGAGACTAAACGGCATGTTTTGTATGATTATATCTGCTTCAGTATTGTCTATCTTCCATATAGTTATGAGCAATTCAATTACTATTAATTTTTCGTTTTACTTATGAAGCTATTTAATTCAATATATTTGCAAAAAACATTTTAAATATTAAAATATTATTAAATGTGTTTAATTCAAAACTATTTTAATTTAACGAGTTTGAAGTCTATATTTCTCTTTTTTAAGGAAAATAGATTTAAACTTTATCAATCAAGGTTTTATAGTTTGAAGTTGTGAATTTTTATGGTATTTTTTTTATTAATATACAATTATTTATATTTATGAGACTTCTGCCAGTATAAGAACTATTTTATTTATACATATTTGTACACAACGGTATTTTAAATATTTTATTTTATTTTTTATGTCTCAAAAATAATTTTATAAATACTTGGTTTTAATACAAAGTTTTCATAAGTATATCTGGTGATATTTGGGAGATTCCGATACTATTCTGCCAATCTCAAATGTATTTATGATCTTAAGTTTTATAGATAAATATAAGCAAAGAACTTTATTACGACTGCACTCAAGGAGTTTATCTCTCTGAAATTTATCTACTATTTTAAAAGAAATTTTTTTTGTGTTAATGAAGCCGAATATTCTAATTGATGGTTTCGCTCAAGCTTAAATCCAATTTTAAGTAAAATGCTATGCTCGCAACTTGACCGCAGAGCATTAAAATTTTGATGATTTAATTACTTTTGAGTTTATAGAATCAAAATAGATAAGCAAAACAGAAATGAGTTGATAATATTAGCACAAAAAGCGTTTATTCGTGGAATTCGTTTTAATATCCAACTTAAATTAAGTTAAATAATGAATTACTCATCGCGGGTAAGTCTCGCGGTTTCTGAAGTGAAGGCCACTCATCCACTTGTTTCCCAGAGTTCACCTGTTCCTCCCCCAAAGGTACAATAACTCCATTAATAATTTAAATATGAAGAAGTACCTATCATAGAATCATTAATATGCATCCATTAATGCTTGGAAATCAGAATTCAAATAACCGTCTGTCTACACCCTTTCCACCAATGTTACTTTTTAAAAAATTCATGGTGTTGACAATTTTTCTTTGTAATTTCAATAAAACGTGGAATTTAATATTTTATTAAACCACTTTAAGTTTATAGATATAAATTCTAAAAATGGTGTTTTTGCGACATATCACGAAATATTCAAATCGTTAGTATCGTATTCATATCTCAAAAAAACCAGTTTACTTTTTTAAAGAAATATTTTAGTTAAAAAATATTTGATATTGAAGTTATATGCTAAAAATAAATGGTTTTTTAAAATAAACAATAGTACGCATTACAACTGCGTCTCTGTGTTTAGAATCAAAACGATTCAATCCATTCAATCAATCAATCAACCAATTCCAGCTCCGTCAAATAATTTTTAGCTCCACTAAAAATCTACAGCTTTAATTCAATAGACACAATTGATTTAAATAAAACCTGTTAAATATAACTATTGACACTTTATTCAACCTATGATGTTTTGACTTTGCTGATATTCAAAGCGTAAATACTAATTATGGATTAAAGCATTGTTACATTTTCGTCGCATTTGAATTAGTACTAACTCTATTATAGATAACAACCTTTGAAATGGCGTTTTGCCAACCTCAGTTAGGCTATTTTTTGTTTAATTTTATATATTTTAATTTAAAAAAATAATCAACTAACGAATACATTAAATTTATCTATTTATTTAGTCTAATTGCTAAGTAATTTATTCTCAGACATTCTTCAGAAAGACCTTTAGATCTTATTCATAGTTATTACTTAAATCAGTAAAAATTATTCTGATTAAAAATTTTATTTTAAATATATTTGTTGTATTATATATTATCTGCTTGGTAAAATCTAAAAGCATCCGTATATGATGAAAATGTGGATGACTATTTTTTTTATTTAAATATGGAAGCGTGGCATAGAAACTATAAGGTTTACTAAAAATCCATAAAATTTCCATCGTTTCATTCTTTCTTAAGTTATTAAACAGTTAGCTTATTTCAAATGTCTATTATTTTTTTTAAACAAAAAAAAAACTTTATTGTGGGGTGTTTTTGTCTTTGTCTGTCTATGTCTTTTTCATTGGTATTTTTTTTAGTAGATAAGATGAAAAAATAAAATAACTAAGTATTTTACTGTGATATTAAAAATAAGCATCATGTCTAAAGACATTAAATAAAATATTATTTTATTCTATCGCTAAGATCCAAAATGTACCCAGGTTTTCGAAAAGTTCTAAATTTAATTTAATTAAAATAAAATGGAAACCAAGAGTCTAATCTTTTCATTTTGATATGTTTTTTTAACATAATACTTCAATAATTTTGAAAACTTATATGCCAAAAAATCAGAAGATACAGTTGCATATTACAACGATTGCGATAACTTATGTATCTTATATTTTAAGCTTATTTGGATCTAAAAGAGAGAAGTTTTATGTCTTTTTAGAACGCATTAAAATATTGCAGTAAATAATGTGCGCTGATATTCAACGGTTCTTCTCTTAAAAGAAGCTTAAGCACATGAAATGTAGACAAACCTTAAAAAAATATAGCTTAACTCGACTTTTATTTGTATTAAAATCCTCGTTTACTTTCCAATCTTTTGAGAAAAAGTATAAATGAATTAATTAAAAAGGCGGACTATTTTCGGATTGGTGAAATTACTACACGCCAGCCTTCATAAAGAGCGAACGAGGAGGAAATGTTAACAGGGAGCCTTTCACGTCGAGTGCTCGGAGCGGGGAGCTTTGCATCAGCATGCTAAGCCAAGCGCACACATTTCAGCACTGCACACAGCCGCGGTCATTGCAGGCTGTGCACCCTAAATCTTACACGGAGTGCCTAAAGAGTATAACGCTACTAGATTTTTGAATTTAAAATATTTAGCCGTAAAAATTTCCAGAAACCGAAACAGACTCAATTTGCAAATGTGTAATCGTCCGTTATTTTTAGTCGTAAAACAGTTTTTCTCCTATCATTCTGGCTATTTTAACATTTAATCGTGGAAACACGACAAACTGTCGGCGAATCGAGAAATATTAGTTACGGACTATGCATTAAGTAAATATGCTTAACAAAATTCAACGTTTGCCTTATAAGTTCCACCGAGAGCTAATTTCTTACAGAAAAAAAAATAATTTGCAAGCTCTTAATGTGCAGATAGAATCATATAGTGAGTTGGATTTTTTCCATCTAAATATTTTTTGGTAGAAACCAGTACGGATTATAAATGTATGTTTCACGAATGAACACCATAAGATATGTTAATTTATTTGAAATATTTGTTAAAATCACCTCACTAACATTAAAAATTTAAATAATATAAAAATATTTTATCTATGCCGAATTAAAAAATATACATGTGAAAATTATATATAAAAAATAATTCATTTAAACTTAATAAACTTAAGTGTTCAAGGTTTTATTTCTCATAAAACGATGGCGAACTGGAAAAAAAGTAATTGTTATTATTTTTTTTTTCTATTTCATATAATGCACAATAAAAGTGGAATATTAAGTAAGACGTTAAACCGTTATACACGATGCTTTATTATATTTTTACGAGCTGTAATGAGCAAGGCAATTTGCAAAATTAAGATCACTTTGCTTAAAATATCGTTGACCCAGATTAAAAATTAGTTTTTTAAGATCGAATATCGAACCAAGTGACTTGGAATACAGGTTTAGTGAATTTATCCATTAAATGGCTTACGATGCAAAACTTCACATCATGTATTAAAATTAAAAAAATATTCATTTTATTTATTCTACTTAAAATTTCCAAATCACGTTTCTTAGAATATTAAAAGGAAATTTATTTGCTGTTATAACAAATACTTGAAGTATTTAATAGTGGATTTAGAAAATCAAAGAGTCAAATATATTATCAGAAATTATTTAAAAAATATATATAAGTATATCGATAAAAACCGAACATAGCATAACAAAAATTAACAATTTTTTGGTGAAATAGCGTTTAAAATATGCGTTGAAAAATGTAAGTTAATGCATATGATATCTAACGATTAAAAATAGAAGTTCTATTATTTTATTAGACACGTAGTCCCGAAATCATTATTTGCATGAATAATATCTAGAAAAATATAAATTGTATTTTTTTTTTAATTATTATACTAAATTTAAAATTTTTAAAGTCCTATTTTGGCGAACCAACGTCTACTTCGTGGTCAACATTATGCAAATCTCGCAGACCTGATTCTTTCTGCCGAGGTACTGTCTTTGTTCCAGAATAAATTATTCGATCAGAACAAAGGCTTTCTAAGCCTAAAGCAAAGAGACTTAACTAAGATAAGTCCTAACCAACATTAGCCCCTGTGTTCCCAGTGCATTTATATCATATGTAAAAATATATTTTATCTATGTGAGCTCATATTTAATATTTTACTTATTTTAAAGTAAAATTGTTAAACTCCTAATAACAAAACGTAAAATAATGAATGTATCACTGCTAATTCAATAACAATTAAAATCTTCAATTCAAATATATATATTTTATTTATTATTTGCTAGTATTAAGATATATTTTCAATGACTGAAATAACTATTATGAATTCTTGCACCTATTTTATTTCAAATAATATTGAATCCACGCACAGTTACAAATTGTCAGTAAAAAAACTATCTTTACTTTTTCGTGGAACTTTATAAAATACATCTAAGCAAACTCTTTAGGGCTTTAAGCAAATAAAGCTGAGCGTCCAAATTTTACGTTTAAAGTTTATTTTATCCGGGACGCTGAAACCTTTTTGAGGCTATTCGTTTCTAATGTATGCAATAAATACGTACAAAGTTCGACTCGACGAAGCCACTATGCCCGTGCCTCAAGCTGGATGAATAAAAAAGACAAAACGCGCTTTTGTTACATTCAATAAATAACCTTATTTTAGGCTGTGGGATAATCGGTGTGGAATATTCATTTATAACTTGAACAAAAATGAAACATTTAAACTAATAGCTGTCGAAAAAATTAATTTATAATCCTATTGTATTAGTTATTAAGTGCTAAAAAATACCAAAATGTCGATCAAACGAAATCAAAAAAATAAGTTTTATTAACTTACTAAAACGTGTGTAAAGATTGGTTTTATTATTGAAAATATATCAACTATGGATTTAGAAATTCAATATTTTTGACAGAGAGTACTTGTTGGAATTCCAATTTAATATTTTATATAAGTAAAATACTTGAGTGATTTTTCCACATGTTTGTTTTTATTGGAAACCGGTTTCGTCAACCATTTACGTTAACATTATCAAACTGAGTGATAATTTATATGATATATGGCTTGGCAAAAGGCTGGATGAAAAGTTGGCGAAACCGGTCACCAATAAAAATTTATATGTGGATAAATCATTAAAGTAATTCATACTAACATAAACGTTATAATTTTCTTCTGTTACTCATGCTGGCAAAACTATTCATGACATTAGGATGTAAATAAATTATTCAATATATTTATTGACTTTATACATAAATATATTTTGGGTCTAAAATAGGGTAATTAATTAACTCTTCTTGAAAATAATCTGACTTTTCTGGAAAGAGAAATGTTCGGCAATGCCATTATTCTTCCCGCTCTAAGGTCTACATTATCGCGGCGCACCAGTCGAGTCATTAATATCGATCGCCCAGCCACCTTTTACGTAAAACCAAACTATCCAAAGATTACTGCAAACTACTGATAGTTACCCCCCGTGGTGGAACTAGGGTGAAACGAAAGCCTTTCTGTGAGTGGAATGTGTCTCAGTTACTCTTTTGTACATTTTTTATGAAAATTCAGAAACAATGTAAAAAATAATATGATTGTAGAATATTATACTCTTATTGAATTATATATTTAATTTAAGAAAAAATGTATTGTGAATAATAACGTACACCATGTTTATTTGGTCTAATATATTTGCAAAAGATAAAATTCCAGACTTATTCCGCATATTTTAAACAATCGAGTTGTTTAAAACATCTACTTAAGTTAAACGTCAAATGTTTTATTTTATTTATTTAATCCACAAACTTTTAAACGAAAAAATGAGGTTAAAATATAAAAAATCACATCGTATAAATAAAAGTAGTTCTTAAATTATTTTCATTATAGGTTAGTGTAACCTGATAAATGTTTTCCTCGATATGAATGCATGATTTGATGTTACAATTGTCTCTTCCGGCGCCATTTAAGGATACATATTGCGAAAAAATTAATTTAAGAATGACTTCTTAAGTTTATGTATTATTTATAATAAAAATCAATGATTATTACTTTGGACATTGAAGCATGCTAATGTTTAAATTTATATGTTTAAAAACTGAAAAATAAATTGATAAAACGAGTAAGCTGTATGACATATTTCATAAAAAGAGGAGCGTAAATATTAATATTAAGAAATGATTATTGTTATTTCAATTACTTTTTAACTTGATGCAATCGGATTTGCAAACATTCTTGGTTGACACCCTAAAGCTGGAAATTTAATTTGAAGTCATTTTAAAAATATGTATTTAAAATAAATTTTAAAATGAATTAACTAAATTGTAATGACGTTTTAAAATAATTTCCATTTGAGATACAAATTACCTTATCCCTTAAGATTTTTATAAATTTGCAAAGAGCACCCCGCTCCACTAATTTTTACTAGTACTTTTTAATTAATGTTTAAACTTCATTTCAAAGCATAATAATACAATATTTTTAAAATATATAAAATATTATCATTCGCGGATTACTCATTTAATTTGTATAGAGGCTATCTCAGCATCTTGAGGACTTGCGTCAGTCGAAATGTTTGCAAATGCTAAATTAAAAAAAAACTAAGACTTACTTATTATTTAACTGTAACCACACGGATCAAAAAAGCCCTGACAAAAATAATACAAAAACATCACACAGAGTATATATAATGTACTTTGTAACCACGTCCAAAATCATATATCCGGTCTATTAATGGATCACCTTCGAATATTTTATATTAAAATGAGAGGAATATAACTCCGCTAACATTTAAGAAACTATAGTGTTCGTAACCTTCAATAGATGACATCCCGCCTCAAGACAAACAATAGAATACCAACCTTTAGTTTTAATATCACCCAAACAATAGCCCACCTTCCTATAGTCCAGCGATTATAACAGCAGAAACCTAGACGCCGTTATTTTATAACAAATTATTGATTACAAATAAAATATTACTGTATGAATATAATTTAATAAAAATATATTTATTAAAAAAATATTGTCGAAACATTATTAATTCTATTTGTTATTTAATGAATAAATATCTACATTACTTATTAAAAATGTTGTTTACTTCAATCCCAATACAGATGAAACCTAAACATGAATTATATTACCTTAATATAAATTTAAATCTAAACACGTTCTAGGTTTGATTGATAAAATTCAGGGTAGCTACCCTTACCGTGCATTGGCTTCCTCCCTTACTAATTTATGATGCAACGAAAATGCACTGATATACAAAATGCAAGAACTGAAATATGAAATACTTTTCGTTTTTATTTAGTTTTTTATAAATTCTTTATAAATAAACTGCATTATACACGTTGTATTTTACAATTGTATTTACATAACAAACGTTTTTAAACTGTTTCTAGTTAATTTAAATATGCATCTCTGCGCAATTTTAAAATATTATTCTATTATAAATATATTAAATACAATTTAAATAAATATTAACGTTTAAGGTTTCCCATCTAATATATTTTTTTATTCGAGGTCACAATTCTTGATTCGTTGTTTATGTATTTTTATTCCAGCGATATTAAAATCGTATATCTGATAAGCTAATTTCCCATGAGATTTTTATAAAATTGCGGTTCTTGTACATAACCTTATATTTTCTTTAAAATAAAAAAATACCTGATATATAGCTATTAAGGCAGTAATGAATACGAAATTCGTTTAAAAATAATTCTTTTCGTATAGGACTTTACAATTCTAGAGATAATATTTTTTCAAGATAATAAGATAAATTTCGGAAATTACATGCCATGTTTTTTGGCGGGAGGTTCAAGAAGTTACTGTGGAATTGAAGATCTTATATAAATAAGCTAAATGAATTGTATTGTTGAAGAGATATGTTTATTTTATTTATAAACGAGATTTTTTCAATTGTTAAGCCCTGAACTTAAATTACTTTTGTCGTTAAATTCAAAAGACCAATTCTCTAATCTGAAGTCAAGTAAAACCTGCGAGAAGATCTTCAGAAAGCAAGAGCTCGGGCGTATGAAGGGCCTCTCAGGGGATCACAGCTCTTAAGAGAACTTAAAATAATGATTTGAAACTTATATATAAAAATACACTGTTTTTTTTCAAATAATATGAGCATAGAAAAAAATGTATTTAGATATTTAAATTACGATTATATTTTTATCAGTGAAAACAATTTAAATTATAAAACGATTTATTTTAAATAGTTGCATCTAATAACAAAGTAGATTATTTAGTTTCTTGGATGTACAGCAGCTATCTGTTCTACGACGTTTTAGTTCTCGTGCTTGGACCAACTTCACGGGAACTGAACAGAAAACATAAACATCTAAGAAACCAAATCATCTATTAACCACGGCTTCCAATATCAACAATCATACCTAATAACATCGTTTTTATAATTTTTCATTGGCGTCGTAAAATTATATAAATACTTATTGTTCGTAATTGTTCACTTTTTAGAATGATTTTTATTTTTATCAGAATTACATCATATGTGGTTCATATGCGTGTTCCTTTAGAGATAAAAGGGATTGTAGCCCAAACCGGATTCTTTGAAACAGTAAACAGTCATAAAGGCACATGTAGTTGCTAAAATTTGTAATATTCAGCGAAGTTCCAATACCGCTGTTTACTGAAACGGGACCAAAGTGGTGTGCGAAGGAGACAGTCGCTCTGAGCATATTCCAAAATGGGAGAAGCGCGGCTGTAAGCGGTTCTCAGCGATCCGCCCATAGTGCCAGCTGTGTATTCCAGCAGGGTCATTCTCTTGCAGTAGATTTAATTTATAATCTAAACGAATGCTCGCTCAGATAACGGGCCCAAAATTATAAATCTTTGTGAATTTCAAATTCCATTTCCAAGTCAAAGAAAAGAGTGCACATATAAATTTATATTGATTTTTTTTAATTTGCCTAAATACATATAATAAATAACTGAATATATTTTTCCGCATTTTTCATTAAAAAACACTTGGCTATGAATATGTTTAAGACATACAGAGTTGTTAAAATGAAAAATAGCATATTTTTTATGTACTAAATATTTTCATATTTTCATATTTATTTTCATTTTCATCATCATATTTTCAATTGTGAAATTAGGCTTAACCTTTTTGGAAAGAGTTCGTTTTGAGCCAACCGGGAGAGCTAAGGTTCGCTCCCTCGATTACCATTCGGAGCTCCCAAGGCATCAACTGTCGTCCCATATATGGGGGTGGTACATTTGGGTTCTCAAACTCCCCAGCGTCACTTTAGTTAAGGGTAGGTGAGACAATAGGTATACTGTAAATTTATTATTCACTATAAATTATAAATATTTTACGTTAAGCTATTAGTTAACACTAACTGCTTGTTTTAAATGATTTCTTAATACCAAATATTTAATTTTGTGTAAATATAGTATCATATTGTACTTTTCATGATGAGAGTAAATAAATGCAATATTCACATTATTTTACAAAAATGCAATAAATGTAGACAAAACTTAAAGACCATACATATCAAATTGATATAAAACAAAACATTTTATAATCAAAATATATTTAGAATTTTTAGACTAATTTTTCTACGGTATTTATACTCCTATCTAATATCAAATATAAAAATATACAATGAATTCTATTTATTTAACTATTTTTTTATTATAATGAAAACTTTTATCTAGTATCATGTCTAAACGTGGGATATTATTTAGCTAATAGTAAACTATTTTTATGGCATTCAAAGTTTTGCTATATTAATAGTAAAATTTGATTTTAATCTATAAATACCTATTTTATTATATTACACATAAGCATAAGCAAAATTTATGCGTTTTTTGATTATACATTAATCAAAAAAAATACATAAATGTATACTGGGTGTAACAAAATAAGGACAGTAATATTATTTTATGTACCTAATCCTATACTAGAATTCAGTAAATATTATTTTGGAATTACATTTCCGATGCTATGTTTACTATTCTATTATTTTATTTCAAATGACTATTCGATGTTTCATTGCAGAAAAACTAGTTCAATAATATTAAAAACCAATATTTTAATTCATGCTTACTTGGAGTCAATCATGGAATAAAATAATGATACATCGGTAAGAAAATCTTCTTACGTTTCTATTAGTGTTTTGTGTTACACTATTAATTTTGTTCCATCTTAAGCACTCGTTAAAAATCACTGTTGTCTTTTTCGGGAGGTGATTTCACTTGTATGTTATTATAGTTGGGTTGTCTTCGTTTCACGCAATAAATATTATTATAACTTACTTTTATGTTTTCAATACTACGTTTCTTAGCACTATTATTTCCACATTCTTTTGTATTTACATTGGCAAATTAAATGTTAGCAAAAATATTTGTTTTAGCTTCAGCAATTTATTGTAGAATCGTGTTGAATACTTTATTCTAATGGCTGTGTTTCTTATTACTAATATTTAAGTGTAAGCATATTATAATTAACGAGAACGGTAGATTGTCAATTATCTAATAGGCAATAAGTAAGGAAACTATTCAAGCGTTCGAATGAAATGTCACTTTTTAACAGCACTTCACAGCAGTTTGAATGGATTGAAGAAATAAGGCTTACGTTTATAAATAGTTTACAAAGTTTTCATTTATTGTATTGGTCAAAGCGTAAATAGCATTATTTTTATTTAAATTATTGCCCACGGTTTACTTTCGCGACTTTTTAAAGTACTCACTTGTCATTCGATATTATTACTTATCATACAAAACTTATTGTGGATGGAATAAACTTTCACAGTTCAAAACGCGTGACTTAATAATTGGCAGTGCAAATGGAATTATTGCAAACGAGTTTAAGGGACCTTATTTAAGTAAGATACATAAATATATTGCGTTCAAGTCACTCGTATATTCTCGATTTATAAAGGACTCACAAAGATATAAATGCAAAGCGCATACAAAATCACTTATCAACTATCCGCAATCGGAGTAAACAATAATTTATTTTAATTATTTAACGCGGTTCGAGACAGTTCCACATTCTGACGGAGAGTTCGTATTATCATTCGCGCAGAGATTTAAAACGTCGCTGTGCGGTCATCTGCGGAACAAACTTTAGTCAAGCCCGGTTACGTCACATTGCAATGAAGGAAACACCAGCGTCCGGATGCTCCGCCGTACTCGCGACGCTTCGCGGCGACGGCCAGTCCCTCGGTGTCCAGCGGGCGCAATATCTGCACGATCACATTTAAAAATTTATTTAAATATCACAATGAAGTTTGGAGCCGAGGCGGTCCGCGAGATCGATTCGCGCAACGCACACGACCGCGAAAAAACATCAGATGTTTTTCTCAAATTCGAACGACGCGGGTCGCGGCAGTGCGAAGCGACACCCGGAAACGCTCGCGATATAGTTTATTCACGTGTCAACAACGGCGCGCGGGGTTTGGAAGTACGCGCGAGAGATGTTAAGATGCGGATAAAGTTTTGGTAAGTTGTCGGGGCGCATTCGGTCGGCGGCGAGCGGCGAGCTGTGGTCGGGGCGAATGGGGCGGAGCGCCTGGACCCGGCGGACGGACGCGGGGCATCCCGCGGTTATGTCACAGGGGCCGTGCCGGGGCGCGGGCCGGGCGAGCACTCTCTCGGCCGCGGGTGGCGCCCTGACTGAGGCGGAGGCGGCCCGGCCACCCGGCCGCCCGCGCCTGCGCCCCGCCCCCGCCAGCACCCGCTCGCCCACTCGCCCACACCACTAGTCAACTTCTTCCATCCCAGACCCATCGATACCATCAGCAGCGTCCGTCTCTCCGCCACTTTTTCAACAAACTATAATCAAATTTTATGCACGGTCAATTGTGGAACTCAATTTTTAACTGAGCATAGTCACATTGTATTATATAAAGTTTTAAGTATTTTTATACCAATAATCGAATAACATTTTAAATGTGTATATTTTCTACTGACAAACAGTAGTATAGCAGTTTAGTTAATAAAATAAAATATTAACTTACAATTATTAACACTCTTTTTTAATCATTAGTGATAATATAAAAGTTGTAAAAAAGTAGTTTAATTCGCAATAACAAGACATGAACTTTTCATTTTACTACCGATGCGAATATTATCAATTTTATGAATAAAATATGATTTTATACTTATTATGGAAACAATTAATAGTATTAAATATAAAGCAGACCCACGAAATTGAGCAAGAAAAGTATCTTAAACGTTTTTCCGTTAAATAGGTCAAATCTCTAAAAAAATATTTGGCTCCGACAAAGTAGAATGCAGACATAGTATTTCTTAAATCACGAAGACATAGATAAGTTCGTATAATTTGTATGCTTTAAATTTTCTTACACTTGATTCACATACTTTTTAATAAACAATTTAATGTTTTTTTCCCTTAAGTAATTTTTTTAAAGGCTATAGTTGTATCTAAACATTTTGTCTTTATCATACTTAGCAGTCGTATGTTTAATATTACAATAATATAGAGATATTAAACCCCCATTGAAAACCATACCATAAACTAATTCAAATATATATATATAATATCAATATTTATGGAACTATTTTTATATATACGAATTATAATTTTTGATATATTTTATAACTTATAATTAGTTACCTGTTTTAAAAATATCTTACATATTAATCCCGGTTTGAAAACGCAGTTATTGATTTTCTTTTATCTTTTATTTTGTTGAGAAGAAAACTTAAATATCACTTTGAAAATGGTTGGTTTTATCGATACGTGTACTAAAATATATTATTTTTGGCAGCGATGACAAGAATTTCCTATGTGAGACATGCCAATAGTCGTACCACTCAAATAGTTTGAAACACAAATCGAAAATATTGAAGTCATGTAAAATATACTGTTAGGTCCGATTTTAATAAGATTTAGAAAACAGATTGATTTTTAACTGTTATTAATTTATAAACTAAATTTGATATTATATTATGAATCACATTTTCAAAATAAACTGTAGTTATTATAAGTAACTGACTTATTTTTCTAATAACCTTACATTTTTAAGTAGAGGGCCTTTTATTTCAAAATCCGGTGCGAAAACTAATTTTCATTAAACGATTAGTGAGACGCACATAAAGACAAACAATATTTTCAAGTCTAAAATCACTTATTCATAATTTTGTTCTACCGCGAATTACGATTTTTTTTATTGGAATCGGAAATCGTGGTGTATTTCAAAAGTGAATTTTATTAGTATTAACATAACTTTACCGGTGCTAGCTACTATACTGAGAAAAACTTAAGTATTTTGATAATACCTGGTTTTCGAGTGCAATGCTGCGTTTTTTCTTAAATACTATGAAACGTCGGAATATTAAAATTGAACACGACATTACACACAATATCCCAATAGATAAACGGTCGAAAAAACCTACAAATATATCCTTAATACTATAAAAAAAATTTTTTTTTTCATAATTATAAAATGAGATTAGAATGTGAAATAAATGGAAATTCTGTTTTACATTAGTAAGTCGGAGTATTATCGACAAATGTCGGTACAGCGGATTGCCTGTTCACAGGCGCGTAAATGCAAAATTAATTATTTGCACTGATACGGAAAATCAATACTTAATTACTTAGCTAGCAAATTATACTTTATAACTGCTGTTCTTCTGAATTCACAAATGTTTTTTTAATAACGATATTTTGAATTTAGTGGTGAATTCTTTTTTAATATGTTCAAATTCTTGTTAATATTTCATGTCGTTTAAAAATTAGACGCATATCCTAGGGGGTAACAATTGGGTTTTAGCATTTTTTTTGTTAAATTATGTTAAAGTTATTGTATTTATTCTTCTTTTTTAATATTATTTTTTTTGCATAATTTATTGAAATAATTTAGGTTTGTGTAGATTCACTTGTAATAAGTTCTAAAGAACTATATAAATTTCATTGAAATAAAATCTTTATATAGTTTTAATAAAATTTAAACGCTATTTTTTATATCAATGCAAGGCAAAATACCATTTTTTGTTAGATTTAAAAAAGCGTCATTCTGATTTTATTGGATCAATAACCTTTTTTAAATACCCAGTTATTTTATTTAAAAATAAAAATATATAATCAAGTGACTTTGTAAAATAACTAAACATACCAATATATGATTAAAAATTTGTATTATTTTTAGAATTTTAATTTGTACATAAAAGTAACAAAAAATCCATCAGTAAATAAATTTGTGAATATAAATCTTGGTGAAGTATAAATAAATGAAATATTAATTCATTACAGTTTTTTTTTTTCAATATGTAAATATATTATTTATGTTTTTTCTCAAGATAGATATTTTAAATGTTACTATAAATAACGGTAACCCTGATGGCAATGCATTCTCTAAAAGCAAATTGCATGCTAGAATGTGAATTTACTGCACACCAACGGCTAGAAGTCGAGTGCTCACCAGAGTCGCACAAGCTTTCATCGTTCGTGTCTAAGTCCATGCTTTCCTTTATCCTATCCTCTCCTTTTCACGTATATGATCTTTGTGCTAGAAATCGTGCACTACGTCTATTCTTGAGGTAAATTGTGCACGTCTGATGGCTTATGCGAGTTTTATTTAATAAAATCAAACTGTTTTGCATTAATCTGAACTACATTCAATTTTAAACATAAGCATATCTACTTTAATTCAATTCAAAAAATGTATAATTCCTAAAATTTAAATTTGATTATCAGCAAAAAAACTAGAGTTTGTTTTCTAATAATGAATTGGTAATATAAAAACGTTACTTTTACATTAAAAAGCTTCTCCATATACATATGTTACATTCACGATAACCATTCATCATGAATTAAAATTATATAAACGGACGACTTTGGCGATTAATTTTATTCATTTTAAAACTCTTCAAGGCGGAAACAATGAAATCAACTCCGAAATCTAAAATGACTCCTCTTAAAATTGTTTTACCGGAATTATGAGACAAATACTATATTTTGGTAACAAAGCAAAACACGGCAAAAGAGTGAATATATTGTAAAAATATTTATGTTATCTATTTATTCTAGTCTAACAGGAAAGAAATGCGGAATTTCTAAATATTTATAATATACCTAAATATAAAAATCAACTTGGAATTTTATCAAATACGATAAAAAAAAATTGATATGAAAACCACTTATCAATATTAATGATTCATTTTGAAACCAACATTTAAAAATATTATACTGAAATAACAAGCTTTAAAATATGTGCTTTTTGAAAAGTTTTAAAGTAAATTTAGTAAAGCAAACAAATAATTTTAAACAATTTTTCCTAAATAATCCTCAAAACCATTTTGATTTCGAATTCGATTATATCATTCTTTTTGTATCCAACAAAACATATTGGATTTTTATTTTATGACCAAAGACCTATTTATTAATTTTAAGCTATTTATTATAAATAAAAAGCTCACATATTTTGGATTTTAAAGTAATATTTTAAAAATATTATTGTGAAACTAAGTAAATCTTCTGTCATTCAGATTGTTCATTTCTACCGAGTGTAGGCAACACGCCTAAAAGGATTGCCAGTTCTCTACGGAGGCTTCTGATAAAGACCGTTTTTCGGCACAATTGTCGTTTTATTTTTCTACATCCGTTAATATAAACTGATATTTTTGTATATATATATACATTTAATATATTTGATGAGTAAAACTAAAGGTCTTTCATTAAAAACGTAAGGATTTTAACTATTTTTATATTCTTGTACATGGATAATTTTATGTTTTTAATCCTTCTCTCATTTGTGTATTGTATTTTTACAATACGTACTATTTTGTCTTGTTGTTATTCCTATTGACTTTATAACTTATTAATTTGATGCCATAAGATCGATACAAACACAGAAGATGTCATTTCTCTTCTCACGATGAAGTATCGTGATATTTATTGCGATCGTCCAATAAATAATGACAGCTGATAAAATGGATTCTTTCGTGAGAGAACTTTACTGGGAAGTTTTCAGATACAAAGAGAACAAACAATAATCTTGTAAAAGTGACAAGAATGACAACTGATAGAAAAAAATATAGACGAAACTCTCAATATGTCTTAGAATTAACGAAAAATAATGTCAGTGAAATTCACACATATTTAATATGAAGGTTGGTATATTCTATTATTCTATTGATTTTTCTATTTCTCTTGATTTTTTAGTGATGAAACTATAAGATTGATCTTTAAAATCGAAGAATTATTTATATCTTTCATCTATATCTTGTTTACATGTTATTTTTATGAAAAAATAAATATAACGATTATTAATTTTACTCTACTTAAAAATTATATATTTAAAATACACTAATTTGTCTATTTTTAAGTGAAATTTTTTACATTGTTTCACTTAAGATTCTTGCAAAACTATTAATAATTTTGTATATTTCAACATTAGATTCTAAAAATTGTATTTTTATCTAGTGAAACGATTATGATTTAATATGGATAAAGAAATTAATCTATTATACATATACCAATTTTATTTAATAAAAATACTCATCCATTATTAAAAACTTTGATATTTAATGTATGAATAAAAGTAATTGTTCAACTGTTAAACGAATATTACATAAAAATGTGAAATAAACTTTATTGAAGCCTTTAATTTTTATCCGGATTTATTTTAATTTCGGATACGTAGTTTTAAACATTTTAAATCTTTATATTCATATTGTTTTTCTACGGTTCTGTATCATAGCAAAAAGAAGTTTAGTATTTCTCAATTTGCAGGTGATTTGATTGTAACTCTGGAAAAAACATTTCGAACGTGATCAACTTTTTGACTTGTAAGTTGAATCAATATATTTGTTGGTAAAAATCTTGTCTTTTTTTTATTAGTATTTTAAATTTAAATTAAGAAACAGAAACTACTACAGAAAAATAATTTGTATATGCTTAATACTTAAATGCCCCAATTTAAAAGGGAATTACTCAAGCAACATAGAAATTTTTGCTTTGCTTAGTTTGATTAATAATGAAATTTGATTTTTACAAAAATAGGTAACTGTCACAAAATTTGTTATCATTGTACAAAGTAACAATTTTAACACGATTGAAAATTATCCCTTGCTACTGGACTCGCACTCTGTACCCTGCGGTTGGTAATGCTATATTAAACATTTAATAATGAAACTGCATATTTCCAGAATTAAAACTTTATCGAATGGATGACCGCAACACTGACGGCAAGTGCCGCTTTTCTTCTAGAATGACTATACTTTAATCCAAAAAGTGTTACCTGTCTTTTTTACCTAAGGCAAGATAAATGTGTTGAAAGTGAAATCTACTCCTGATAGTCACAGATCAATACAAGTTTTTTTTATCTTGACGTTAGTATGTTTCTCATTTTGTAACAATTGCAGAACTGCCGAAAATCCTACCAATTGCTAGTTCATGCAAACTGATTCGTCATTGGGGTTCATGCTCATCCATTTTATCGAGTTCTTAACATCTTGTAGGACATACCTAAATTTACAAATCACTACAGTGAATTTGAATCTACTCTATATTTCACCAAGCCGAACTTAATTCTCATAGTTCCCCCAAACTCTAAAACGTGCATGTTCTGAAAATATCTATATTACTTTAATAAGATCTAAATATATTAAGCAGTTACTATATAATCTATTTTCATTTAAGGATATATTTCATTATTACTTAACAACAAAAATCAAAAATTAAAAAAAATTATAATCCTAATCAAATTTTTTAATACACGTATTTTATATACAAGGTCTTAAATATTCTACTTCTAAACAGTATATAAAAGCAAATGTCAATTTAAACAACCCATTTCTCTATTTTAATATTGAATTTAATCGATAAATATCTTAGGAATTAAAAATGATGTATATTCACTGACAAAAATATACAGTACAAATATTCTTGACTCGTAAACAAAAGTCAATGTATAACTGACACATATCAACTTCTTTTCATAAAATTTCATTAAACAGTACTTTGAATGTAGATTAATGGTGCAACCCCGGTGAGTAGCTCTGACGGAGAGCGCTCCGTGTGAGGGTGCGGCTGGAAGCAGCCGTTTGATGTTTGTTCCTATGAGTGCCGTGCAGGCAGCTGCGCAGTGCTCGCATGCACTGCCATTATGCAGTTAGATGCAACGTGCCGCTAAAAAATTAATGCCCCGCGTGCTTGTCGTCCCAAACTTGGCCTAATTGTGTTGGGTTGAAACATAACAGCGAGTACAATTTTTTTATATTTTCCATAGAAACGTTAAAAAGTTGGATTTTGTATCACAACGAATAGCAAAATTTAGTAAATAGAATATATAAAATATAAGCATTCTTAGAAATTAGAAGCTTATTATGGTTTTTGGTATTTGGGTATTTTGATTAATTTATTTTCCGGTTATAACGAGTTTACAAATATATGATAAATTTGGATGAAATATTTTTTCTACAATTTCTATTAACCTGAAACCAGAGGTTATTATTTACTATGGATTAAAAAATATTACTTGCTTACCGTAATTAAATAATGACAAATTATGATATATTCATAAAAAGAAAATCATCAGTGCATTAGATGGATGGTTGCCACTTTTATTGCCATACACCAAAAAATAGTTATAGTAAAACATTTCACAATTCCAATATTTTATCGGAAAGAAATTATAATTTTAATAAATAAAATGCATCAAATCCTATATTAAAGGACACATAAACCTCTTTGCGTATAACTAACTGATTTGAAACATATTTATTTAGTTATAATGCAAAAAAATAAATAAAACTGTTCAGTACTTAAAATAATATTTAATAAATTTCAAAATAAAGTGGCCTATTTTCCAATTTATTAGTGATCCGTAAAACGAGATTAAATCTTTACTTTTCTTAAATATTGTCGTTTTATTTCTTTTTGTAAGGAGTTTGTGTAATTAAGATTGTAAAATACTTGACGAGTGCATTTAAAAATTTATTTTGTAACACACAAATGATAATAATATGTGCTACAAAAAATTTTTGTATTAAAATGCGGATTATTATCGTAATGGAATACTGACAGATGTCAAGGAATGATCGAATGTCTTTTTATTAGGTTTTAATTCTCAAACTTCTTGAAACTTTTCCCTAAAAAATCCATTTATCAACATGATGTTATTATTAGAGATGTTATTCATATAATACGACACACACACACACACACACACACATATATATATATATATATATATATATATATATATATATATACATTTGTATTTATTCTATCTTAAAAAAATGTAAATCCTTCAACCAGAATTGTAAATCAAACGAATGAATAAAAGTTAAAGAATGAAATAAAGGTGACTATTCTCGGAGGTCACTGGTTCTGGCGCGCGTGACGTCACCTTTCTAGCTACCCCTGTCTTCTGACCAGACATGTTGTCGGGCTTCTCTCTTTAGTCGTATTTTTTCTTCATTCAACGAAGAAATTCCCTTCCTGATACTCAGAACTTTTGGGATCGCAAACTTACGACAGGCATTACAAAGCGGCGCAATTTTTAAATCTGAAAGACACTCTACTTGATTCTACTCTACACTGCTATCTATCTTTTTTACTCTAGCAGCGAAAAATACCTTGTGTTTTTATTTTAAATATCACAGGTACATTATGAGTAATGTTGAATATTTTTTCTATTAAAAGGTTGATTTGTTGAACAGTTTCGTAGCTGAGTCAAATTGCTGCAACTATCTTATAAAACTTTAATTATTTTAACTTAATTGGCAATTTTAAATTCCAATACAGAAAAATCAAGCTGCGCTGAAGGAGGAAAAAGTACTGTTAATTACGACTAAACATTAGGTGTGCATTGAGAAAATTGTATAACAAGCCTTTTTCTAAAGTAACCAAATACTTCACTTATAGTTGGATAAAATATATAAAAATTTATTCATATTTGAAATGAATGCACTATTTAATTTCATGTTGTTATGTAGTTGTGTGGCTCAGTACCGATGTAATTATTAAGTATATTTATATTTAAGTCTCATTATAAGCCAGTCTTTAGCCACGTAGTCATTATATTATGTAATATTAAACATGAAATTTTTTATTTGTTTATAAATAAGGTAAAAATTAACACTGTTGGACCGTTCACTATAAAACTACATTTCATGTTCCTTCATTGACTGATATTATTTGTATTATAAAGCGGTTTTGAATTCGTACGTTTATTAAAGTTATAGCCTCTCCGCTCTCCCCATTCTATTGCTCGTGCATGGCTGCCATTCTATACTCTAAGCGTGTCTAAAGGATCGGTAATGGAGTAGAGGACTTGGAATGATTCTAAAGGGATGTGCTCTGGAAGTACCTTGTCGAGGTGGAGGGGGGAGGGGGGGGGGGGGCTCCTGCTAATATTTCTTTGTAAGGAAAAGATTATATAATAACGCTATTGGGCAGCTGCAATACACGCAGACTTTTCCTTACAATATAATACCCGGGGACCCACTATACTATTTTTCTCTTAGAAAATCATGAAAATTGGCTCAGCATGAGTATATGCTTGATGATGAAGATAAAGTTATTACATCTTCGCTCCGCGGTCAGTCATAATTTTTCAAGACAGTGATATTTGATGTATTTAAATTTGAGAAATTCAATATTTTTGACAGAGAGTACTTGGCGTAATTCCATTTTAATATTTTTGAGTAAAATACTCGAGTGATTTTCCACATGTTTCTTTTTTATTTGTGAAAGATTGGCGAAACCGGTCACAAACAAAAGCGTTTTACTCAAAAATATGTATTAAAATTTCCTCACATTTTCGGTGCAAAAAGCCAAGCGAATGCCAAAAATTTAAACCCAAGATATATATGTTTGTGCGTGTGTGTATAGTGCAAACAGGAGAATATTTTTCATGAGCTGTGCTTGGCGAGTTCGCGGACTTGGCGTCCCCTGGATGCAGGGCGGGTGGTGGGCCCAGTCGATAGGCGCCGCCGCGCGCACCCTCCGGGCCCCGCCAAGGCCGCGGCCCCCGCCTTATGTAACCCCGCCATCCACCGCCATCCACCGCCGCCCCACGCGGCGCCACTTACAATAATAATAAATTATTATAACTGCCGTGAGCCGCTACGACCGGCCATGGTGCAGTGCGCGCTGCGAATCGTGTCAACAATGAGATTTCATTATTACGTGCCGGGCAGGAGCATGCGCAGCTCGAGCCCCCGTCAAGCCGAATTGCAACGTGTTTGAAAAAAAAAAAAACCTTTACTTAATCGATTTTATTTATCACGTTTTATGCTTATTCAGAATTGCGCATATTTTGCACATAACATATATTTTATGCAAGTGTTTGTTTTTCACGCCCTGTTGTAAACTTTTTAAATACAAACGATTTTACTATTTATCTATTCTTCAATAATAACCCGAAAGGTTCTTGATGCAAAGTTTTGCGTTTGTAGATTGTTTTTGTGCTGATACAAGTGAAGTCATTACTATAATCAAGGTAAAGCCAGTCATGGAATATTAATTGTGTGATTGTATGGTGACAACCGTGTCATTGATATGCCCAAATTTATATACTATGCTAGTTTTGAATATTCCCAAGCTGAAGAGTAAAGAACTTTTTAAAATTAGTAAGTATAATTCCTATTATTAGTGGCTCTTATTTAATATCATAGTTCATATATATATATATATATATTTTTTCATATTTTGTAAAGATTCGTTGTTTCTAATAATAAAATGCATATGATTAAAACTGGTTTGTTAAATATAGAGAGTAAATTATCTCATATTGTTAATAAAATGCAAAACTCATTAATATATATTTATTTTTATCAAACACGCATCTATAAAGTTTTTAAATATTCGGTACTATCATCGCAAAATATCAAACATTAAAAAAAGATTTTACTTAGACGAGCACTAAGACTTATGATATGGTTATTATATTGAAATCATCCTATATGTTGACAAACGTGACAATCTGTATTTGATTATTTTAAAGATAACACATATAAAAATAGAAAATAACTACGCAGCAACATAAATAAATCGAAAAACATCGCAGCATTTTTAAGGTTACACACAATCAGCGAAACTTTCAAACATTCGCACATGCGATAAACTTTAAATTATTGTTTGTTTCTACGGCTTCCTTCTGAAGATTGCATTTTCGCATTATTGCACATCGTTTATACTACAGTACGCAATGACATGCATTTTTAAAAATCACATTAAAAGTTTACTGTCGTGGAGCTCGCAGTGTTCTGGCTGCGAATCTAGATCGCGTCAAGAGATTCTTTATTTTCCCGACCCAGTTGCATTGTAATGACTTCTCAGCGAAGTGTGAATGTTCTATCCGAAAATCTAAAGCCACAAACTGAGCAGATATTTACTGTTGGCCTAATATACGCTAGACCTAGTTTTTGGTTTTAAAATGAAATGAAAAATTGCTTTAGTGATATGAGAAATTATTTTGCTTTTAATTTACAAATCGGCATAAAAAAACATATGATAAATGTTGTTTCAAGAACAGTTGTCCTGAATTGAATTCAGTTGGACATTTTTTGGTTTAATTTTGAATAACATCAAATACAATATAAAAGATTTAAGGGATCTTACGTGTGCGTATATCAATTAATATAAAGCTTACGAGCTTATATTATTATTATAAGACGAAAACTATACATTTTATGAACAACCCATAGTTTTAAAGTCATAAAATAAAATCATGGCTATCTTTAAGGGATCAACTGAATCAGTGGTGAATGTGCGAGTAATAATATTTGTTTTAGACGAGTATATAATGTAATGTATTAGTTCGGTGTCAAGTACAGCTACACATTTCCGGTATGTGTAATTTTATTCAGAAAAAATAGCTTTGTGAAACACCAAGACTTTCAAAAGATGTTGAAAGTAACTCAACATTTCTTCATTGAAATCAATAACGATTTAGTAAAAATATTTAAATGTTCAAATAAGAGGTCCCAAAAAATGTTGAAGTGTACTATTAAAATAAGTTACATAAAATTCTGTAAATATTTTCAAACCTTTATAATCTTCTCTTAAATGGGGAAAAACATTTGAAATACCAAAGCTAAAATACTAGCAGGGACTGAAATCTAAATAATTTTGAAAATATGCAAAGCTTTTAATTATCTGTGCCAGCATACGAATAAATAAATCGAGGAATAATAATTGTTCATAATACTGGGATTTTTTTTAAATTGTGTTTTAACAACTATGAAAAATTACAATCTATTAAAGTTAATTTGACCGTACAAATCCATTCCTCCACAAAAATTTAAAAAAACTGAAATAACTTATGCTTATCAAAAACACGTGAAGATATCTTTTCATTAAAAATAGTACATTTTGCTTAACAATACGTTATGTAATGCTTGAAAAGTATTTAAAATAAAAAGAAACGGTTTATATAGAGGTTATGATTATTAGATGTACTATCAAAGCTCTTTTACGTGATTTTTTTCAGTTAAAAGACACATTTTTTTCTTATTAAAAATAATAATCTAGCTCAAATTATCATTTGTCTACGTTTAAGTAATTTATTCATGGTTAATCAGGTATTTGACACAATTTTAAAATATGAAGAATACGTTCTATAGCTTTAAAATTTTTTATGTAAAATCAAACTGATTTACAACGGTAAACACCTGTATTAATGAATTCAACTTAATATCCTTGAGACTTGTTTAACTTTCAATTCACCAAACAATGAACGAAAGTGGAGGATTTTAATTTCTAATTTTACTCACACAAATCCTGACCAGTACATTAGGTAACTAAGGTAACGTGTAAAACAATTTGATCACTCAATATCCCATATTCAAAAAGAGCAACTCTTATGAAACCCCTCACATTCACCAACCCTTGAACCATCATTTTAATGATAATGAAAGCATTAGTTCTAAATCATGGTATATGAATGATTTGTTCATACTCAATTTATTGAATCTTTTGGTGTTTGTTTAAAGCTTAATGTGGTAATATCTGTGAAAGCATAAAAAATGTTCATATTGAAATTATACCATAGAGGAAGAAACAAACCCTGTTTTTATTTAGCATATAAAACGTGTTAGGATTTTTGTATATAAAACATTGTATGAATGCTAACTTACCGAGAAAAAAGCATACTGAATCGAAAAGCTCTTCATTAACAGCAAATCGTGTTTCAAATATATTTGCCCAAGTATTTGAAAACTTGGTCGCCTTCTCTCTGTTTCATAATAGGAATAGTGCTTGAAAAACTTTGGTTTCTTTTTATGCGATAGGTCGATCTCCGATTTGCGCACGAACAGTGAAAGGAAGTGGTGATTGATTCGTGATGTTTTTGATGTATTGTTTTATTTATAAATTTTAAAAAAAATCTTTTAACTTAGAACAAATAATTTTTGAAAAGTATTTTTCAGTTAGAAGATTAAATAACACTGTAAACAAATATTAAACTTTCTGTTTTTTAGTGTAATTGAGAATTATAATCAAAATTCTTTGCGTTTTGATTTAAGTTCATATTGTTTGAATAATATATATTTAACTTTTGTAACTGATATAAACCTTGCGAAATTATTTTACCTAAAAAATTATTTCTTTTTTGTATTTTTATCAGGCCATTTTTGGTAAATACAAGCATTATCTGAAAATGCACTTGCTTTTTTTAGGCTCATAATGTGAGCGAAGCTTATCTCAGCAATGAGAGCTTCTGGGTTATTTGAATACAGGCCTTAACGAAACCCCTTATCGATCTCACCCCACCCACTGTGCCGGGTATCTAAGAGTCGGAATTCTTGCACAACTTAGAAATTCCCTGTACAGAAATGGAGGTGACGAATTAAGGCCAAAAATCGATGGTAACGCTTCTTTAAATTTCGCCAACACAAAGAGAAGCAAATTGATTATGCTGCGGCACTTTTCTCAATTCATCTTTCGTTTCATTCTGGCAAAAAAACCATAAAGCTATCATCACGATGTAAATGGAGATCAACCTTTATTTTATTAAAATCTATTTAAAATGGATTATTAAGTATATCCAAAAAAAAATTACAACGGCTGAAAACCAATAAAATTAAATGAAATTGGTGTTTAATGCATTCGAAATAGTTGTCTATACTTTCTTTTTTTTCACATATAAAAACTCTTGTACATTTTAAATTTTAAACATGCATTTATTAAAAAATGTACTGTTTATAAATACTAAAAGAGACATCGAAACTTTATAAATTTTATAGTCTTTATGAATTGAAGAAAAAAACATATTTTAATGCGTTCTTTAGTTAACTAATTTTTAAAAAATCCGTAATATTTTTTCTCATTATTCCGACCATATTCCACCAGTTTTCAAATTCTTTAAAGTTAAATTTTAAGGATTATTTTCATACATTATAAAAAAATAAAATACGATTTTTAAATTTAATTTAAAAAAATAGGTTTTCTATATTTTCAATGCTTGTTTTCTAGTATATTTATATTAAATTCATATTTCAATCAATTATAAAACGTTCAACTACCGCCATCTTTGGGTCTAGGGTGAATTTTCCTCCACAGGGGAAAAATGCATTTCGCTCAAAGCCTTATTGGTTTGTGTCCGAGATAAGTGTGCAACCACCTATCTGCAGGAAACGGAAACTTGCATTTGATTCGATAAAATTTCGCTAGAGTAATGACTTGGTGTAGTTGAAATATATGAATAGCATAAGTTTTAAATGAAAAAAAAGTTGACAAATAAACAACATTATAGAAAAAACTGATATCAATAAGTAAAAATAATCAATCGTCTGTATTTGTGTTTGAAATATATATGTACAAATAGATGTGAATTCTACCACCTATATAATTTGTTTCAACGTAAAAATACTTAATGCAAACAATTAATGATTTAAGTGTTCGGAAACAATACACGAGCATCCGCAAACTCACTTTTTTCTCCATCCTCCAAAACAGGGCAAGCAAAAAACAATGTGTCCAAGCAGGAGCCCAAATGAACATGGTCTCATTTTTTCCGCTTTTCTTACACATTAGAGAATATGTCGGTTCACTACGACTTGCAGCTATGCACTACTTGGTCTCGACATTCTATGACTTCCCTGGCATTGAAGAAAAATTAGTAATGATCCTGACCCGAGTGGCTTACGCGTCGAAGCAGCAGAAATATAAACTAATAATTATGCATCCAAGGATTTTAGCCGTAATAATTTATTTTGTAATTTATAATACTTACATATCAAAAAAATCGTAGTATAATAAATATACCGTTTGAATATTTAAATTACACACATGTCAATAATATTCCGTTTCTATAGTTACAAGAATAATGCGTTTCGTCGAATGGTAATTAGAAAATTCGTTGTGCAGTTTATATGATATAGATTTGACCCCTTTTGTCTTGACGTCGAAAAAAGTTCTACTGTTGGTTTGCAGTTGTCTGAAAAACTGAAATATCAGTGTTTTGAAATTCCATTGTAAATAATCTAAAACTAATATAAAAACTATTTAAATCCGCCATTTTTTCGCTTATTATTTCAAGTAAAACTAATGCTCAAAATTAAGCGATCCCGGCTATGATAAATTTTTTAAAAAATATCTGTAAAATAATATTAAGGTAATAGAATGAAAGATTATGAAGACTACATTTTTAAAATAGATAACACTGAAGATTGGGGAAAAACCAAACGGTTCGAACACAACAGCATATTTTAAAGAAAGATCTTACGTTCGTTAAAAGCATTGTTAAACTTGTATCGGTCCCTAATCTTTTTTACTTTATGCTTTTATTTGTATAAAAAAAAAAAATATATATATAAATAAAACTTATAAATTCAATACCTGTTATATTTAAACGCATAATGATACAACATCAAACATAACATTATAACGTCTGAATCTGAAACAATGAATACTACTTGAATTTCTCATTTTATAAAAAAATATGTATTTCAAACTCATTTGATACACTTCATTTGTTATAATGTATCCAATAAAAATCCATTTAAATCCATACATCTAAATTGATTTAGATTGCCAATAACGTCAAATAAAGCATTTCAGTCGTTGTTATTTTTTAATTTTGATATTTCATAATCGTTCACAACGCGGAAATCAACATTCAGGTTATTTGAATTTATAATCCATCGATCCCAAATTTTTTTAAATAATCCCATCGGAGTAACAGTCAATTATATAAAGAAAGTGATTGGGGCGGTCATGGTTCATTGAATATTAAGTTTCAAATCTGCATTTGCTTTAATGTGGCTCGAGTAGTCCTAATATTATAATTAAAAAGACAATATAAAGACATGGCCCAGGTCTTATTAACTATATTTAATATAAATGAAATGTCTCCCTTTTAAAATAACTATACTTATAGTTAAATTAGTTTAAAGTATATGTACTAAAAAACTAATACATTTTATTAGTTCACCGGGCTAAACGTCTATTGTTAGTGAGTCTTGATGTTAATTTTCTTGAGTGCTATGCCGCTTTGTTATTTTATTAATTTTATTTTATTTTTATTAATTTTTGCATTAAATTATGAATGCTTGCTAGATCAATGGCAAAACCTATGATTTTTGAAGTGTTTTTTTTTAAATACGAAGTTTAGCTTCATAAGTTTTTAAATACCGGTTAAAACTTTTTGTGAAAATTGAAACTTCAGCGGGTTGGTATTTTTACATATAAAAGTTTGAATGCCGGATCGATATGTAGTTCCACACGTTGAAGAAGAGCTGTACTCATACATTAAAAAGTTAACTAGCGGTAAACATGAAATTCCAGAGTAAGGATTGGTTTTTATGGGACGAATATGACAAAAATTAATGTTTTTGATTGTTTTAATTTTAACAGAATAGCTACCAAACCAAAAAGTATATTTTATAACACCTATCAAAATTGCATGATCATGTTGAAGAAATACATTAAAAAATAAAAAAATGAATTTTATCAAATATATATTTAAGGTTTAAAGATTATAATAGCAGATAATGTAGATAAAATATTTTTACAGCAGTAACTCTTTCTTCGTGAAAGGCTCTTTTTCAGTGTCGAGAAACAGTTTATAAAAGAGTGATATAAAACATATATGGTTTCCATATCACAAAGCATATCACAAACTTTCTTAAAATGTGTTTTGACCAAACATAAACAAAACTCGGTCAACAAAATCTATACATTATGAGAATTATTTTTTTTTTTTGATGTAACTGTTTTTTCGAAATTAACCGATTTCCTTGTTCCCAATAAATAGTTTCTTAGGCATTTATGGAAACATCTGTGGGTCTAATAAAATTTTAAAAAGCCTTTAAAAAAGTTAGACCGCTTCTTTTAATATCATACTGTTTATATATTTTTTAAAGCTTTGGAAATTGTCTGTAATTTTACGACAAATAAAAATAATAAACACAGACATCTTTGTGGTTTATATTTTTATTAACTCGGATGAATAATAATAGATGTTAAATAATTTCGTATAAAAAATTGTTACCACCTTTTCCGCGGTGAATTTAAATAAAACTAAAATATTTTAGCTTAAAAGGCGATTGTTTAGAATTCAAATTTGTTGCTAAATGTGTTTCAGTGCACACTTTTATAAAAATGATTTATAAAGCTTTTGAAGTAAGTGAACTTTATTCAATAAAAATGTTTTAACATTTTTTGTGAAACAAAATAATGATATCGTCAATTGTTACAAAGTAAAATCAAACTGAACTGTAATTTTAAAATATGCAATAAGCAATCTATTCGAAATCATGCAATATCTGATTTATTGAAGTGGGGGCGGGGACAAAAGACGACTGGCTGTAAAAATATTACACGAGAACAGGAATGCCGTGCAGTGCTTACAGTAAACCACATGAATCTTTAAGGGAAAAAATGAGAAATCGAAATGGTCAAATTATGTGATTTACTCACAGAAAAATATCGGATACGAAATATTCCGTAAAGCCAATTTAGTTAAGCATCACGGTAATGTAAGAATAAATTCTAAGAACGAATTATTTACATTGTTAATAATTGGTGAATCGATAATTTAGAAGAAGTTAACAGAATAAAGGATTTGAATATATAAAAATAAACGTACCTAATTGAGAATTTCCTATATATATTATATAAAAAACTTCAAACGTTCAATCTTTAATCTGTAATGGAACAACTTTTAGTGAGCAACAAATGCGTGATCTTTTTTTATGTAATAAAAGAGAACATCTCTTAATTATTTGCGCCGTGCCTCTAAATATAAGTATAATTTTGTGTAACCTGAAATTTTACTTGTGTAAAAAAAATATTTTTTTACTTTATTTCAAAAAACTAAGTGAGAATTTATATAATAACAAGCCATCAATAATGCCAGCGTGAAAGTTTGGCGAAACCGGTCACCAATAAAAATTAACATGTGAATTAATCACGTAAGTATTTTATTTTAGTTTAAATATTAAAATGGAATTCCACCAAAAAATCTCCTTCAAAATTATAGATTATTTAAATGAAATTCATAATTTAATTCGAACTTTAAAATTGGTTTTAGATTCTTGTATATTTTAGTATCCATAAATTTACTTATTTTTTTCAGTGATAATAATATTCACTATGATTTTAAAAATACTAAAAATACTTAAAAATATTACAAAAATATACAATTTTTTAGTATAACTAGAACGCGAACAGAAGTGATACAACTTTAAACACATTTATACGCCGTCCCGGCTTGACCCGCGTCGATCGCGCGCACGCTGTACCATTGCGTGTCTTTCCCTCCACGGGACCGAATCACGACACCAGACACAGCGAACGTAACCAAACTTTCTCTCGTGTAAATATAAAATAATAAGAGTTCATCCTGAGCCAATAATATTTATTGTTCGCAGATTCTTTGAAAAAAAATACTATTTGTAATTATTTTTATACCCCGTTGGCAGTAAATGACAATAAATAAATCTACAGTACCAAATTTATAAGTTCTTAATAATCATGTTCATTAAGTATTATGACCGTGTAACACACATATTTGAAATCAGATAAAGATAAATAACATCATATAGTTTATATGATAGGATTTTCAATTTGCCATAACATAGAAAGTCAATTGCCACCCAATAACAAGAAAACGCCACGATGTGACATTTAAATTTTTATTTCTAAATTTTATAGTAATAAATTTATTGATTTTATAAAAAAAAACTTAAATTTAATAATCGTGAAGTTGTGAATTTTGTGGTCACCCTACCATAGCGCAATGTAGTCAGTAATGTACAGCAAGTGAAAAGTATGGCAACCTCGTTCCACGCGGTTGGCCTGCTGACAACCTTGGACGCTAAACCACCCCTTACTATTACAAGCCTATACTATTTCATAAAAATTCAAACGTTTAAAACCATAACCACGGCGGACGGTGCAAATTCATAAGAAAATAATATCATTCACACACATATGTATATTTATATATTTGTACATATATTTATCCTAGTACTAGATGTATATATGAGTATAAAATAAATGCATATATTCACATACTTATATTTAATGTTTTGAACATCAAATTTAATATGGCACGGAATTGATGTTGATACTTTCTGATAAAATGCAAAGTCAGGTAGCAATACAAGTGAACATGGGCAGGCTATTAAATAAAATATGGCCTTCAATCAATTTCATATGGTAATGTTAAGAAAATCTATCTTTTAATCATTTTTGAAAAACAATTATTCAGTTCATTGTTATGTTATTAGGCTGTTAAAGTTCAATTTTTTTAAGTTTCCAATAAATTTCAGATAAATGATGTCTTTTTCTATTGACCACTAATAAAAAATTAGTTACTATTTAAGATTTATAAGCAATATAAAAACCTTAAAACTTAAATTGGTTTCCTGGTGTTTTAGTTCGTATGCTACAAAGATTCGTGTTTCGTAAGACATCTTGCCCACTCCATATTTTAAGTTCGCATGACTTTAATAAACCTGAGTGACATTGTTTTTTATTAAGTGAGTTTAATGCCTAATAAGGCTTTACTTACTCGTGATTATAATTTATCAGCTGCGTATATTTATTCATATGATTTATAAAATATTTCTATTGTTACTTAAAATACAGAAAAGCGGTCAATACTTTAAGGCCAAACATTACAGAAAAATTAAAAAGTTGTATTTTTATTATTTTTGGTCTAACTTCAATTTTTTTTAAAACGGATATTTATTTATTTTTATGCACATTTAAATCAAATGATCTTCGATAGCCATAAATCAGTCTAAAGCATGATATCAAACTCAAAAAAATGACAAAGATGTTAAAATAGAAAAAAAAATTCGATCGTAATAAAAATATTGAAAAAAGTATTTATAATAGCATGATAATATTTTATTATTACAATTGTGTAATGTTAAACAAATGTGATGAATGTAATAGAGTTTGAAAAATAGATATATTATTATAACAATTTGAAATACCTGTTCATGCAGGTATTTCATACCTATTTTAAAGTATAAGCTGTGATATTGCATTTAATTTTAAATAAAACCGTATATAACAGAAGGACTCAGTTGTCGATGAGGTGAAATGTACTGTTAAAATAATCCCAAAAACCTTTGAAATATTGGCACCGAAAGGTGTACCAGAGTGTCTGGAAGCCGAAAAATGAACATTACTCGTAACGTTTGCCATGATATAGTTTAAATCAGTTTTGTACTTCTTTTGCAATATATATGTCTATCATGATCACTTATTATTTTATAAGCATACAGCTTATTCGGTCATTTTAAAATACGCAGTCTAAACATTTTTTTTTTCATACTGTCGGTCCCGGGCAGCTCTGTAGAAAAATCTTTTTATCCCAAATAAATCTGATTTAATTTAAAGGTTTTATAGCAGATTATTATAGAACACAATGTAATAGATAATATTTTAGAATAAACAAGATAAAAGCCTTTTTTAATTCATGAAATCAATTTGAAATTTTTTAGTACTACACGTTTATCAGTACGAAAGGATTAAACAACTCGAATGTCTGACGATGTCCTTTAACGGCGAACAAGCACACGTTTGAATATTTTAGCCATTTATAAAAATTGTATACAATAAATGAATAAAAATTGAACACGTATGTTTCGGATATAAGATACCTTAATATTGATAAATAGCTATTTTAAAATTACTTAATTACAGCTTTTTCAAACTAACTAATTATAATTTTGAAAATCGCCAATATAAAATTCCAATTTCATAACGTATCTGCAGCTCAATACAACAAACATGAAGGTAGTCATATTATATCTATGTCTTGAGAATACTCTCATTCCTGCCAAGATGGTGAATATTTTTCATATCATATGAAAATACGTAGATGGATAGGGAATAGTCGTATGAAGAGATTATTGCCTCTGTGACTGATTTACTATTGCGTCTCCTGTATATGACTTACAGTCGGCTGAAGGAGTGCACTTTGCATCAAAGTCAGAGCTTGTTGGCTCAGTAGTAAGAACGATGACTTAAAGCTGCATTTTTAATTCGATATATGTATTGACAGGTACATCCCACGTTGTTCCGTATAAAATATGCTCTGATTGAAAATTCAAATTCACGTCAGAAATTTCAACGATTAGTTTTAATTCAAGCTATTTTTAAATTAAGCTTATAAAGAAATTAAATTTCATCTATAAATAAAATATTTAATTACTTAAATATTCATTTAGCAAATAAAATTAACTTTGATCGAATAAAGATTTTAATATATTTTTACATACTATTGTACTTTGTACGAAACACAATCGTGATTTTCCTTGATAAGTGTATTTTATTCGCTTAAAAATAATTTATATATTGATAGAAATCCTAAAGCTACTAAAGGCAAATTGAGTTAATATTTAAAAATATGAAAATATAATAAACCCCTCATGTTCACGATTACAATATTTTGTACTTAATAGCTTTCCTTCGAGAATATTTTTAATGGTTTGCGTCCACGTAAATATTTCTGGAATTAACAATTTGGTTGGTAAAAGAATAAAAAAATATATAAAAGCGTCTATATTGATATACATTTTAAAATTTTGAGAATTTTTAATCCATATAAATAAAATATTCTTCAGAAAAATGTTCAATAGTAATGCTATATTTTACATCTTCTATAACGGAAATCAACTAGAGAATTCAAAATAATACTTAAAGAACCTACGATCAAAGAATATTTGACCGAATACTATAAAATTGTTTCCACGGTTATGGTATAATATATTTATAAGAAAGAATTCAATTGCATGATTTATTTCTGAGAAGTATAGTTTTGTTCATTCAAAATATCACAATAAAATTCTTATGTGAATGCTGCCTTTTTAATGGTTCAAAAGCTTTCTCGAATAAACACTAAATATATAGTTGGTAACATGAGTGCTTCCTAATTTCAACGTTTTTAATCGATTTTAAAATATATGGCTATATATCCATTATTTCAAGATTTTAGAATACAGAATTAAATATTCAGAAACCAACGCTTCAGTATGTGCAAGTCAATAGACGGCTTAAGCTTCACACGCGTCTAACGACTCACGATCATACTAACCGACCATAATTAGTAGACCCCAAGGCACGTAAGACATAATGCGGTGCATTTGTCAATATTATTAGCGACACACGGTCTGTTGTGATTATTTAATGACGTCAAAGGACCCGTTTCCTCGGCCCACTTATTAATTACACGTGCACGAAGCTGGCCTACTGTGTGCTATGGAAAATGTAATGTGCATGACTTGAATGGTAGTACCGCTTTTTTCTACCAGTGCATTATTGGTGACACATTTCTAGACATGACCTGGGTCAATTTCAGTACACGGACAACGATAGTAATATACAAGAAGATTTTTGGAATTAAAATACTTAATTAAACATAACACAAATAGCTGATTATTTTGCTATGATAGTTAATTGTGTAAATCACGTGTATAATAAAAAATTACCTTTACAGTTTATTTGAATTATAAAAAAAGCTCACATTAAAAGGGTAAGCTAATAATATGCTTGTATTTTTTTAAATAAATTTATACTAACATTATTTTGAATATTTATTAATGGAAGCCATATTATTTGAATATTTATTAATGGAATTCAATGTTTTATGCAACCAGCGTTATAAATATATATATAAATAAATTTATCAATCATTTGCTATTTGCCTGGAAAATTGTTAGCTAATAATATAGTTCGATATGTTAACAATTGTAATTTCCAAGAAGGGTTGGTGTCGACAGTAAATTAATTATATGCATAACGCGAGTGCTTCACTACTTAGACATATTTCTGAACTAGCTCATAGTTGCAGGCAATTTGAAACGCAAAATGCCATGGAGTTATTTCCCAACTGTATCAAATGCCACGTAGACGGGATAAACTGATTACGTAAAGTTATAAGCCAGGGGACATATCACACCGTATGAACTAGTCACAAATATCTAGATTGAGAATATTATCACCTCAGGAGAGAGGAATTCTTTGATAGGAATTTTCCAATATTATTCCGTAAAACATACAGCATTCCTTTTTTTGGTACTTGGCATGTCAAAATTATAAAAATAAATTACTTCATACTCAATCAGAATGTGTACTTTACTTTAAAAAATCGAGAACATTGTGTTGAGAAAACTAATATATTTGTTTGAATATTATTTTTAAAAAAACCGAGATTTTTATGATATATTCTGTTTTGTTGAAAGATTTACTAACTAGCGGCATAACGCTATAATTTTTTTAATCTAACCGCTCAAACAGACAATTATTGGATTGTATATTTGATTATGTTTAGTGTTCTTAAAAATACCATTCCAATTATGTTTACGATACTTTTATGACGCCCGGTGTTCTTACCTTTCAATTCAATTCATGATTCTTCAATCTGTTAGATATGTGTAAGATACAATTTTATAGTATATGTGAGTAGGAAAAATATAAAAAATAAATGTATATTAAGTTTATTGATGTTACGCCAATACTTCAAAAGAAGTATTGAAGGAGAATAAGTATCAGTTTTTAAGACAAGAATTAAAATATGGTTTGGGATTCATATATAAATTTCTAAAACCCAATTATTTAATAAAAACTTTCAATTATATATATATTGACTTTACCTTTTTTTTTGTTAATTTTCTTAACATTAAGTATTATAAATAGAAATCAATATCTTTAAAATAATGAGGAGTGGAATTTTTCAAATTCGAAAAATTACATAGATTTTAAAAAATTAGCATACTAAGAAAGTACGTGAAAAAATATTGTATATTAAAAATGTTATTTTAAAATTTACGAATCTTTCAATCTCAGAGCTATAAACACATTAAAAAGCTAAATAAATATTCATAAAGGTAAAATAAAGTGGTGAAATCAAATTTACAGAAAAAAAGGGCGTTTTAGGGTATTTTATTCAAATATAAAACATCAAAAGCATCAAAAAATATGTACATTTATTAAACTGAAAAGGTACATTTAACATTTAAACAGACAATACAAAAAAAAAACACATTGAAGTATTTTACGCTATAAACAACTACTTAAACACAGAAAGCAACTAAAAATTTAATTTTTTCAATATTGTTCAAAAATAAAATAAAACTAAAACATTTTGATTATTTTAAACACAAAGAAGTTGTGTACCCAAACCATAAAATATAGCAAATAAAAAACTTAAGAAAACTCGCAGAGTATGCAGTATGCAGATACGCAGTCAATTATCTGAGAGTATCATCCTTCAATGGATTCCTGACGTCAAACAAAATATCGTTAAAAACAACAAAACTGTGAGCATATAATGAAGATAAAATTAAAATTATTCTCACAAGAACCTACAGCGTTTTTTGACAAATCAAATGTTTAACAATCTTTGTGGTAATTCGCCGATTAAATCAAACTCAAAATATTTAGCCAAAATTTGAGTTTTTTGTTAGATGAAATAAAACTGAGAGAATTGTCAAATTCAATTTTTGGGTTATTTTGAATCATTCTATTGCATTTAGGTATTTTTATATAAAAATCAGATTTTTTTTAGTATTTTAGATTATAATTCGATAGTAAGATAAATAAAATTCGATATACTTCCTTTTTAAGATAGATTATAATCAATTAATTCATTTTGATTAAACATAAAAAAAGAAATTAATTTTTATATAAAATGTATGAAATGAAAATTCGGGACAAAAAATGAAGGACAATCTTAAGCTTTTAAAACATTAAATGATGTTTTAATGTATTTCCTAAAAGTTCTGTTATATTGCACATATCCAAAACGTTGTTTTTATCAAATAGCTTGAAGATTTGATTGAAATAATCCTGAAAAATGTCTTTAAAAAAGAATGAAGGTGTAGCTATTCTGGAAGACGATTTTAGTCCCCATAATTGTTTGAAAAAAAAAGAATAAAAAAGACAATTCATGATATACATAGGGTGCAATGTGTGAATTTTTTTTTTTTTTTAATATATAGTAATGAGTATATCCCGGCGGCTCATGATAATTTACAGATTTTTGCGTCTTTATGGGTAAACTTCATAGGAATTGATGATTGTTTGTAATCACAAGTACTCACTATATAATAAAATGAATTCATAATTTCTTTCCCAAATTTTTTTTTATTTTCGTAAAATATGCTATGAAGTTTATTCGAAACAAAAACTAAAAATTTATATTATTCGGAATATATTTTGACCATGTGTATATTTAACACATAAAAAGGTAAATAATAGCAATACAAAACACCACCTTTTTTATACATATAAATAAATATTAACAATTGATTCAAATTAATAGAAAACACATACAATAAGAAAAGATAATCCAATGTATATTTAGTTGTGAAAATAGAGATCAGGATAATTTGTTTTATTTTAATATCACAAATTGAGATCATACAAAAAATAAAAGTAAGGATTTGGAAAAGATAGAAGATAAAATTAACCAATTGGTTGTCTCTTGTAGCCAAAATAAGTATTTGATCCTTAATTTTTATAGAAGATATTTTTCTCAGGAAAATAATTATTACTATAGGAATACTTGATGTGCGTGATAATAATTACTGTGGGAGTACCTGATATGGGGAATGAAAATGGTTTCAGAAGACGCTACTCTATCTGGTAAAAGCGGCTGCCGCTTGTTACTTGTGAGACAATTATTTAAGAAACACGGAGCTTGTCTCACATTCAAAATTTATTTTTTAATAGAATAGACTTTAAATTAATGACTTATAATATATTTATCGTTGTTTTTTTAAAAAGTCGTGTTTCGGATTCAATTCTTACCTCTTTTTCTTCTTTCGAGGCCGTCGCGCATCCACGCAGAGCTCGTCACTTCGGCGGCCCCTCGCCGGAGGCATGTGCTTCTTCTTCTTCTTCTTCTCAAACTCCTTCACCACGTACACAACCGGAAGGATGTGCTCAGGAATCAGGTGCAGCTCCTCCGATGACTCCGCCGGCATCGACACCACCTCCGGCACCACAACTGGACGCAGGTGCCGCCTGAATGACTCGTAAGTTAAGAGCGTAATCTTGAAGCCGGGTTTGTATCGCTGAGGATACAACACACGCTTTTTTAAAACACCAAGATAGTTAACAACTGTCCGTAACTTATCTTTTATTGTTCTCTTTAACTGCTATCCGTAGAATTGCTTGCGCACTTTTTTGTAGATGCGCTTTCGTTGCTCTCTTCTACCGGCGTGCGCGGCGGTCAACGTTTCGCTTATCCAGAACTCCGTATAAGAAAAACAACCATAGACCCGGATTCTTTGCACAACATGAATACTCTTTATGTCTTTGTTGATGGTGTATTGAGTTATTGAAATAACTTTTCGGGTTCGGGTCGGTTTAACAGGATTGAGTTTGATCTTCATGGCTGCAGATTTTTTATTCGTTTATAAATCACAATGAAAATTTATATTATATATTAATCTATAATTTCACGATTTTTTGGGTGCAGTGTGACAGCGGCCTTAAGATTAAATGCTTAACATATTTATATTAAGATGAGAGTTTTATACTTTTTGATTATCTTTATTTTTATGAAGCAAGTTCCACACTGATTTCCTGTTTAAATTGAGTCTTAATGTCAGAACTTCATACACAACAGCTTATTTTACCGCAGTGTAATATATTTATAAACGTTTTAACACCTTATTTTGTAGTTTTTTTGGCTGTTTTATTTTTGACTTTGGCAGTTTCTTTGGCAATGAATTTTAATTTTGAGTCATTTTTTTAACGTTCAAATACTAAATTACAAGTTTTATTATATTTTGATCGTTTATTTCACTGTGATTAATGATATCTTCTTGATTACGTGATTGATAGTCAATAAGTTTTTGCATTAATGATATATGAAAGCTCAGCTTAAACAATATTATAATCTATATACTCACGAGTTCTTGGGTGCAGTATGATGGCTGCTTTAAGAATAAATGCTAAAATTATTATAAATACTAAAAATAATTCGTACATCTTGATATATTATTTTTTTAATCGATTTAGGATATTTTTGAAGTTAATTGCAATTTATACAACCGCGAGACTTATTTTATTTTGGCGATATTCTTTATTCGTAGTGTTTTTCTTCTATCGATGCACTGGATATTTTAATGGCAATGATGTTATGATTTTTATTATTTTATTCTTTAAAAATAAGTATAAACTTCACAAATCTGTTTTTTTATTATGTTAAATGTTTTTAAAAACTTACATAAATTTAAGATCTTAAATTACGTTATAATCTAACATTTCGCGGGACCAGGGTAAAATTATGAAAAAGACCTTAAGAACGAATCCAATTATTATTAATATTATTATGATTAATTCAAACATTTTTTTCACTTTTTAATTACACAAATTTTAATATATAATAGTTTTTGTAGTACGTATTTTTTAATTTTTTTTATTTAATTTTCTTTAGTAAATCTCATAGGAAAAAAAATGTCAGTAAATATTTCTCAGATACTTTATATTCATATTATTTTTAAATTACTTTATATTTCTGATTGCGTTTGTGCGGTAGCTCCCTTTAAAACTAGCTATATTTCTTCACAATTAAAATGTAATTATTTTATGGCTAAAGATATTTGTAAATATTAATAATTTTCACGAGATTTTTCTGCAGTCACACTCAAATGTTATCTCCGTTTTCAGTTATTATCGATATAAATGCTTTAACTATTATCAATTTTACAAAAATTTTCAATAAATCGAGCAATTCATCATATACCGTATTATTAAACATTATTATTATTCAATACAGATAGTAAAATATTCAAGTTTAACGCACAAGATTTTTATATTTATAAAGAACTTAACTATTTATTTTTAGATATTATTGAATATTGATAAAAGTATATTATTAAACTTGAGCACATCAAAATTGTTCGTATGAAAACAGTCAAATTTTTAGCACTTTTGAGTTGAGAACTAGTTGTTTATTTTATTTAAAGTCTTTACTCGGTTTTTTATTTATATTACCGTAAATTTAATGCGTCCGTACAGATTAGCCACTGGAAAATTGTAGAACCGAATGATAGAAAATCTTGAGCCTGTGATTTGGCAGTGAATTTGTCCTTTTATTTTCAATTTCACGTTGGCGATCCTCTTCTTCAGACTTTTTTCAACCAGTCTTTACTCTTTATCATAGATACCACAAATTTATTAAAAGCACAATTTTATTTTCAATATTAGTATTCCTATTTTTAAAATAAATTATGAAGAAAGCAATATCATATACTTATTATTAATGGGTAATTTTAGGAGTTCAATCGTTATGTCAAATACTTAATTACAGGTTATCAGATCGAGAACACTTTTAAATCACAAGCAGTTGAATCAATTTTAATAGTTCAATATGTACAAACACAATTTTAACCCAAAAGGTGCGAGCTCAACAGGTTTGGCCGAAAGAGTGAAGAATGCGAAACAATTGTTGAAGCAAAACGGTGCGGCGGGAAGTTTCTTTCCCGTGTTATTCACAACTTTTTTATCTGAATGTCTACTTACTCATTAAATCAGCATGGGTTAATTTTTATAGTTATTTAAACTCACTATTGTATTTATATGTCTCTACGGATAGCACTTATTAATTAATTATCGGTTCACTTTTATTTTATTCAGAGTTCAGTTGGCGGATTTTTTGTATCGTAATTTTTATTATTCACAAACGTCTACTTCAATACTGTTATTCACATTTTCCAGGAAACACAGGGGTCGGAACCCGGACTCGGGAAAATTTTCCAAAAAACATTTTTTTTTTTTTTTTGTTTTTTTTCCGAATGATCGGAACACGTTGCTGGACGTTATATTCACCGGCTGCTGCTCCAATCACGTAGAAAGTCACCTTGAGGGCTTGTGCAGGCTTCAGTCGCTCGATGTTGAATCAACCTCCGGAGCCAGCTGCAGCCCTTTTATAGTCCCCGCTCTACCCGCTCCGTCAACGCCCTCCGCCCCCCGAACGTCACTGGAGTTCCGGGAAATCGCCCGATTCTAATATGGCGGCGCTCGGGATGCAGTTACAGAATTGTATTACATTAAAAACATACGTTTTAAAATAAACAAAAGGTTTTGTTGAATAATAAACTCATTATATAAATCAAACTTTTATATTTGATGGTGATTTATGCATAATAAATATTAAAAAGCTTATAATACTTATAAAAAGGGAGGGAATCTAGTCGCAAGTATTTATAAACTGTGTTTCAGACTTATGTTTATTTGCCCTTATTGTTTTATTATTATGTATGAGTACAGAATATATATAAGAAACTAGTATCAGCTGCTGTGAGTCTAAATATTACTCTATTTTTATTTTTTGTTTGAAGAATTGCACTTGGTTGTTTCTTTTCAATTTTTGCTCATATAAATAATAATTTAACATTAAAAAATGTCAAAAACTAATCATTTTCTTTCGCTAAAAGCGCGGTTAATTATGCAAAAGGCTATTTATCAAAAACAAAATACTTATTTTTGGGAAAACCCAAAACAAAAAAAATATTATGTATTTTAATTAAAGTTTAAAAATAAATTGAACGTTAAATGTAACATTGCATTTTTATTAATTATTTATGTATAATAATAACTGTAATTATTTCTAATTAATATTATTTCATATATAATCTCTTAGTTTTTTATGAATATATAATACCAAGTTTATAAAATCGTACACACTATATGAATTTCTTTCAAAT
The DNA here is from genome assembly GCA_022113835.1 of Atopsyche davidsoni. Classification (NCBI taxonomy): domain Eukaryota; kingdom Metazoa; phylum Arthropoda; class Insecta; order Trichoptera; family Hydrobiosidae; genus Atopsyche; species Atopsyche davidsoni. The sequence goes on from JAILWY010000010.1 coordinate 9,421,656, forward strand.
CCAAAATACGTAGTTAATAAAGCATGTTTTGAACGTGTTTTTGTATCGGACTTTGGAGAATAAGTTCTGAAGTATTTATAATTATTCGAGAGGTCATAAATATAAATTATATTGCTTCCTTAAAATTGTTTATTTTTTAAATCGAGCTTAACCTCCACAAACTATTACTAACAAAATTCAATGTTTTTGTTTGAATTAAAAGTAAGAACTCTTTAAAATACAAATGCACTAAAAATCTTTAGTAATTTTGTGTCTGGATTTGTTGAGTATAAGAAGATTTTCTTATTTTTACTTTCGCATTTTACATACTTATCAAATAAAAAATACTTAAGTCCATAAATTATTATATTTTTTGAGAAAAATATAAAATCAATGTCGAAATATCTCAAATTTTGTACAAATCATTAGTATTTACACATTAGAGATAGCTTATATACATGAAAACTGAAAGTATATTTGTTTCTTCAGTTTATTTGATAAAAGTTTAGTAAAAAATTACTGCTGCAGTTGTGAATAAAATTGCAGTCAAGACAATTTGTCATTAGAGACGACTGACATTCTGGAATTCGAGTTCGTATCCCGAAAAGACATTTGATGCCTTGTCGGTAGAAAATCTTTGACGGAGAGACATGCCGCCTTCTCCTCTTTTATTCCTATAGTAGTGATGGTGAGTTTACATTTACAGTAATAACTTTGTAAATTTAAACATGATAAAAAATATTCTCTGTTGTTACCATTCTCAACAATTCTGCAACAATTTTTAAATATTTATCACGACAATAATTCATTGCCTAAAAATTTTTAATTACATTTTTTAAGAAGCTTTTGTAACTAACAATTGTTGTTCTAATTTCTTCCGTTAATAAATAATAAATATTTTATTTGCAACATTAGCTAAAAAAGAAGTTAATTTTTCCTAACTTTCAATCACAAATAAACTTTGATTTTCTTGACTTGATAAAAAAATTCCAATATAATTTTAAAGAGACTGAGGGCTTGATTTTATAATTTAAGTTTCTAAATAGATCGTTGACGTCACTGTTTGAATTAAAAAAAAATTAATTCAACTCAGATTTATTACTTTTTTCACTAGCAAAACCTATGTTATGTAAATGCAAGTTTCAAAGTTTTTTTAAATATTCCCATTCAAAGTGTTATTCTACAAAGTGTTATTATGTTATCCTTGTTATTCCTACAGAGGTAAATTGACAGGTAATTTAATAAAGCAATATTACCAACACTATAGCGCCAGTATTGAACAATCCCCATTGCAAGCGGACAGTTAGTAAAATAGCATGTAAGTAAAACAAATATGAATTTTAACTTGTGAGGTTTTATCGATACAGATAAAGTGCAAATATGCTCTTTATCTGTATCAATAATTCTTTCGTAGCACAAATGTAAAAAAGAGTAAAAATAAGTTTTCTAATGTGAAAACACACTTAAATGAAACATCATATTGAAAAAAATGTCAAAATGATAACATAGCTTGTACATATTTATTAATGTACTATATTTTCTCACAGTTTTCCTTTGTCTCTTATCGCTGTTCTGTCTTCCCACAGACCAGGGATTTAAATCCTCATATAGAGGTGCACACAATGTTTCCCCTGACTAAAATTGAATGACAGTGTGTCGTCGAGTAGATAATAATTAAAATGGTTATTGAAAATTTACCGCCATGTTGAAAATTATTTTTATATTCTGAAGTTTATGTTGATAGATATTTGTTTTTGTGTGATAAATACTGAAAAATATTTGAAAATTTAAAATACACTTAAATACCATAAAAACAAATCAATTCAATATAAAAAGGTTTGTATCTAAATAGTTCATACATTAAGTTATTTTTTCTTCGAAAACATGGTAGGTTAAGTTAACATACTTAATCATTATTTTTATAATAAAATAGCAAATCACTCCATTGGTTATTGCTATCAGTTGTCCTAATATATTTGATTATAGTGGCAAGAATTTAAATTGTTTTATAAGGATATGAATTTAATACACCAATGGTTTTATAAAATTAAGGTATGAAATTTTGATTTTTCGCAAAGCTTTGATAACTAATCCTTTTGAATTTCACTTTCACTTTCGCTGTACTCTAAAACTTCATAACATAAAATATTAGCAATTGGGACACAAATTTAAATATTTTGAATATTGCAATCGGAAAATTAGTCAAACGACTTTAACTTTTCTCTTTTCAAAGTCCTTTAAAAACAATTTTAAACTAAAATAAACATTAGATATATTTTTACTTAAGTTGAAAAAAAAACATTTTACTTTACGGGAATTCACATCATATATTTTATTATAAACATCATCTAAAGCTACTTTTGTTGACGTACCAGGTATATTTTCTAGAAGAAAATACGCTTTTACATTTCTATTCAAATTCCAAAAAACACAGCTCAGTTGTTTTAAGCAAGTCCAGGTAGATAATTATTTACCTTAAAATAGTAATTACTCATCTAAGTAAACTTTTGTATTGTAGTCTGGACTGCAAATACCAGTTTTAGACAACGTCAACAATTCTATTTGAATTACAAACACGGATTAAAATGGAGATTTTGCATTCATAAAATAATATAAACAACTGATATTTTCTTCTTGAGATACTGTTAACTTAAAACGAACCAGACAATTCTAAACTCATTTTGCGTCGAATGTTCCCAATATCTTTAAAAAATAAATGCAATACTAGTAGTAAACTACTAAAAAAATATTGATATGATCCAACTAAACATTTACAAAACTACTCATAAATGAAAACTGGTAGATTTTTTCTACATTTATTTAAAAATGATTTATTTTACCATAAGTCGATTTAAAGAAATACTTATAATTTTAACATTTTCGTTTTGAAACTCGCACGTGCTTAGAAAAAATATATGTAGGAAAATGTATAATATTTCAAAGGTTGTTGACTATTTGCCTAGTAACAAATTATTTTAATCATAGATGACAAATGATTTATAAATTAAAAATCGATTAAGAATTATTTATAACTCAACTAAAAACAGGAAGCTTTTTAGTACGAGCAGGATGCTGCAAGTTGTAGAAAGGGAAGTAAGCAAAAGGGGTTAAATAAGCGAATCTATGGTACAACAGAAATAACTACAATTTTAGTGCTTAGTTTTGGGTCCAAAGTTAATTGTAAACATTAGTTATTTAAATTCTGATAGTTGTAAAATTTTCCCTACACCAATTAAAAAATGACTTTTCTCACCAAATAATGTATAAAAGATGAAAATATATTTTTAACATAATATACTGAATTATTATAAAGTACTCGAAAGAATGTGCGGATTAGTAAAATACATAATATGTGTTTTAAAAATTTATTTTAATAGATCATCTTTAAAAGTACTTCAATAATAAATTGTCAATATTGCTTAGCGTTTAAATATAGACATTTACGGATTGTTTTATAACCAAAAATACTTTGATTTTAATCACATAAAAAATGTATCAAGTCTCAAATGGAAATCTAGTCCAGTTTCCTCTTATTTATATTCTATTTAAATTACTATGCATTGTCAGTATTGATCTCGCCTGGTACATTATTAAAACTGAAGCCTCGCTACGAAGTTATCAGCGACAGATTCCGAATCGTGCAATTTACTGCAATCCTCGCTCACTTTTCCAACTTTAATGAGTTGATGCTTTGACTGACGCAATATCTAAACGACCCGTTGGGTGCAATTTAAAGGTGAGTAATTGTATTGAAACCCAAAAAAACGACATCTGTTCTAATCCAATCACCTGGTTTTTTATTAAAACGAGAATGTACATTCGTATTTATATTTAAAGAAATTATTTTTTTATTAAAATCGTTTAATACATTTGTCATATTAAGTATTCAAGTTCTTTTTAACAAACTATGCATAAACAGCTAATGGATATGTATTGGTAAATGAATGTTAAATAGTGTGTTAGTAACATTTTCGATCAAATGGAAATGACTCACACGGATTGCATTTTCGAGATGTCACCAACAGATTCAACGTGTGAGATCAAAGATCTCTATAGCTATAAGATAGTCAGTTAGATACTTGCAGCATATTATTAATAGTTATGTTTCGAATATCAAATTTCAAAAAAAGAAGGGTCAGTTTATAATTTCCTAAAAAAATATTTACACTACATAAATTATTCACACCCAACCAACATTTTAGAGTATGAATAAAATTTGGATTACTTAATTGTAAGGTATAAGAAAAGAGTTACTTGTAGCGTTTTCGGTAATTTTCAAGTAAAACACGCAACATGGTAATTCTTGGTAATCCGTCCTTGCTACACAGTTCAAATGCTAAAAACTCACAAACGATTGAAACTTGGCCGTTTTAAATTATTGATTTGGGAATAAATTTCCTTTGTATTATAAAAAAATGTTTGCTTTTTTATTTATCCATTAATATTTAGAAACACCAACTTTCTTAAATAACGTAATTCAATTACATTAAAAAAATGACTATATATACTATTTATTTTAGTTTATTTGAGTTTTGCTTTGTGATAAATCCTGTGTACTTTGCCATGCACGACGAATGAAATTGATACGAAGCGTAAAGCGCCCATACAAAAGATATTTGAGCTCACAACTTGAGCGTATTCGTACTCTATTTTGAGTAACTAATAAGTGCTGAATGTGTATAAAGTCTACACAATCCGAACCTTAATATAAAATTTAACTTTTTTTTCTATTAAAAATAAAACAAAAAATATAAATTTACTTTATATGTACTTATTTTTAAAAAAAAAAGTGGTTTTGGTGTGCTATAATTCATTTCACGATAACAGATTAACATAATATATATATATATATATATATGTCTATTTTGCGGATTAAATGTCAATCAAATGCGTATTTATTTATCTATACAATATTATAATGGGTATAGTAAAGAATAACATAAGTTACCATTATTATAAATGAATATAAAGAAAACTTATATTAAATTTATAATTTCAATAACTCTTTACATAAACTAATAAACAAGGAAAAATTCAATTACTGATCAATCACCAGCTTATTGATTCTAATGTCAAATAAGGAAAAAGGAAATGCATTTTCCTTAGAATATTTTTTAATTACTTCATAAACCAACAACCAAGTACATGATTTTTTAGCAATTGAATACAAAGACTTTTTAAAATCGCTCTTTCTTCACCCTTAAATCACCCTTGAAAACTCTCATTCTTACATCTTCGTATACAACATTTTCCGTTTGTTTTTCCAATTACCTATAAAATTTTCATGCCGAGTCAGAGATGATTTATGAAAAATACTGCAGAGGGTTAATATTTCAGGAAGGTAGTCACAATAATTTAAATTGACAAGGAAGAAAAAAGATTCAATAGCTCAATTATTTTACGACTACGTGCTTTTTGAGTAAGTATTGCTTCAACAACCACAAATAAAATGTCAAGAAACGTTTTTAAAACTTTCTTGTCGCTTGTGAGATTTATTTATTCAAGTACCAATTATTTAAAAAAATATATATAATGACTGCAATTATATAGAGCAACCGGTATTATTTTTTATTTGATAAACATTACTTCTCACTTCCCATACCATAAAATTTCATATTCTGTGGGAATCGTTGTTCCATTTTCTCTTTTTTATACATTTCCATTCATGTTTAACAAAACTCATGAGCATTGAACCTTTAAATCACAGGAAGTTTTTCATCTTCTGCTTCTTGGACTCGAAGATTCAAGTTTCTCAGCTGTTATATTTCAATGTTGTTTTTCCAGGACGACTACTTACTATCAGGATTACTTGAGTCTAAAAAAACCCGTTGCTGTTTACTTAGTCAATATAACATTTTTCTTATGTTCAGTTAATTAAGTTGTCAATCAGCGTGACTTCAAATTAAAATGCTTCCTGAAAAATAATGCCTTTGCTAGGGATATCAAAGCAAGGGGATCGGTGTTAATATATTATTTCTAAGAAAAAAACTTTAAGTGATTGAAAACTCAAGATTATTTTTTATTTCATGTAGTTTTAATGTATGAAAATAAAACTGAACATACTTTTAAATAATTTAAAAAATATTATTGATCAACTTATAATGTAAATATAAAAAAATATTTCAAAAATGTTATTGCTTTTGTTTATGTCAGATATAAAAATCCAATACCCGAAGAGAATTAATAAAACTATTACATTGTATTTGTGCTCTTGCAAATTTTTACAGCTTCATTTCGACTTCCGTTTCAACATGTCATATAGTTTATTATGATTGTGGTATTTCATTGCAAGTACATATTGACAGAATCGTTCTGTAAATTGAAAATTTTTCAAAGCTTATAAATAATTGTAAATTTCTGCAAGTCTTTCACTACACTTATAATATCCTGATGGCTGATTTCAGTCTGCAAGAAGCCCTGACAGATAAAAGACCAAAACGCAAAGACGACTCAAAGCATACGACCTCTTCATTACGGTGAACCGGTATTAAAAGCCCTGGCATTTTAGTTAACTTGTATTTTAAAGCAATATATAATATGAAAGTACCATTTTAAATATTCATGTAAAATGCAAATCATAAGATTTTTATATCATCACTGAAAACATGATGTAAATAAATTATTATTTCAATTCTTCCAATTCTGATATATTATTAGTATGTTTAATGTTTATCTGGTCTTTATAAAATAATTTGAATTTTCAGATAAAATTTATTATGTTGAAAAAAGCGAATAAACAATATAAATATAAAATTTATTTTTTTCGAGTCTAAGAAATTGGGATCGTTCCACGAATTTTCTTTTTATATCTGATATGATAACAGAAAAACATTTCAAGACTTATAAGTGCCTATAAGAGATGAGCGCACGGCCACCAATAGAACACGGTATATATAAAAAAATCCCAAGCTAAGGGTTAAAAGACTTTATGTCAAATGGAGGGAAATAAATAATAGTTTCAAGTTTAAGCTGTTACTTAATACCACACTTATGAAAAGAAAACTGTGCAATAGTCGACACTCACAGAAACACGCGAATTAACATTTTTTTTATATTTTGCATACTCTACAATGCGTATACCAATAGATTTCCTAATTTCAACGAAAAGGTATGCATAACTTGTCCTTTGCATACAGACAAAACCAATTTTACCAAAAAACTACACAAAGAGTAATATTCAATGATTTATAATTATAGTGGAATGGGAAATTATACTTCACCAATAATGGGGTATTTTTACCATTTAAGGATAAAGTAAAAGAATGTCGCTTTATTTGGTGAACTTATTATTTTATGCGACATTCCCACAAGTACCCGAAGTTAATAACGACAAGCAGGACCTTGAAGTTTTATTAAGTTAAAATAGTATTTAATTGCATTAAAATCACAATTGAAAGGATTTGACTGTTAATTTCCAATAGTTTAACACTCATAAACAGTGATCAAAATTAAACGTGAATAATATTTTACACAATACTAAATTCAAATCCTTTGAGAGGATTGTAAACGTTTGTTTCGTATATTAAATTTCATTAATGCAAGTTTTTTGTGTAATTCCATTTATAAAGTTAATATTGAACTTTTGCGAAGTTGCATATAATTAGTACTTTATTATCCACGTGAAGCGGTAAGAGATACTAGCTGGCGTAGAGATTAATAAGCAATTTAACTTTGAATACCGGTTCAATTTTATGATGTTGAGCAATATGTGAGATATCATAATCATCGATAAATATATACAATTAAAGAAAAATAATTTTGACTAATGGTAATAACAACAACAAAAAAAAAAAACAATAGCTTGAATAATTTTCACTCAAATTTTCATATTCTAAAAAGATTCTTTGCACTTACTAATCAAAGGTAATAAATCACTATATAATGTAAAAAATGAGTAATGAAGAGAAAGCAGTATCACCTCAGATGATAAAAAGTTGGAATCGATATAAATTTAAATACCTATTATATTCATTTTATAAAGCAAACATTAGATAATATTAATTATAAATCATTTAACATTGAGATGAATGTTTTCAGGTTTGTTTTATCTCATGAAATTGAACTTCAGTATGAAAAAAACTTATTTTAGTTTGATTGATAAAAAATATAGTCTTATATTCAATGTATGCTCATACAGCTTCATAATCTCGTACAGTATAAATCTCTTTTAATCCTTAATTGTCTGCCATATTTTTTAATTAACAATGCACCTTTTTGATTAAATTGAGCCGCTAGAGTGTAATGACATAATTGTTTTAGGAGAGTGCCTACTCTTGTGTAGACTGTATGCATCCTTTGTAATTTTTTGATTGACGAAGTCATTATGGGAAATATTGTTTGTCAATTAATATAAATTAAAGACGATTAAGTAGCGAGAGATTAACAATTACCTTAATGATAATGTTTAAATAAATATATATTTAAAAAAATATATATATATATATATATAATTCTGTTGATTCTGACGATAATTGCAATTACTGTGGATACAAAAAATATAATGTAAAAAATCAGCAGTGAAATCATGAGAGTAGAAATAATTTGACTAAGCTGTTCTATTTTATATAGGTGGGCGGACACATTAAATTTAAATCTGAATCGATTGCCTGTTGGAGCAGCAAAGTAGCTCTACCTGCGTACTAGCCTCCCTGGCACGACATCACCGCAAACAAATAATGAGTCACGGAGCGGCGCGACACTTGCGTCGCGAGCTCCTCCGCGACACGCGAGCGAAGCGCCGACCTACCCTGGCGGCCCGGGGTGTGCTGGCCTGAAGTCGTTGCTTTTATTTAACCCTTAGAGCTAACCCGCAAGTTTGTAATGTTAAGAAAATTCTAACTCCATACCTATAATTTAAGCGTGAAATTAATCATATTTTTTTCAAATTTGCCTAAATCAGCGTAAGTACGCATGATTTTTGGTAATAAGCAAAAGATTTCACTGCCACTAATGGTTCTTGTTAATAAATCCTCTGGGTGATTAGGGTCGCTCTATAAAATAACACCTCACTTTAAAAACGTTATTACTGTCGTAATCTAATAATGTCATTTGTTATTATGATATAAAAAAAATGATTTTACGATTTCTCCTACCTTGTAAAAATTAGCTAGAAAATTCTTAAACCTAATAATTCCAATTTTGGAACATATTTTATTTATTTAATGAATTTAAATTGATTTCTAATTATCCAAAATAGTTCTCGGTTGGCTTCATAGTTCATCTATAAGTACAATACGTAGTGACCATGAGGCGCTTTTGAGGAAAATGTCCACTGGGGGGGGAATAGTTATGCAGATGGCAATAGTTTGGTTTGACTGAACGCTCACCGACCCGCAGATCCAAACTAGCACACCCTAGTCGTCCATAAGCCCTCATAACTTACCAACACCGAGCTACTCCAACAATAAGATGCTACCTGTAAGCGTTCGTGCTATACACTATACTTTATTCCATTTTTTAATTAAAGAACGAATACGCGACAATTGTATGCAATTTGCTGGAAAACCTTCACGATGACACAAATACAAAAAAAATCAATAAAATCGTATGATTGTCACCTAGATTCTCAGCATTACTAAAAATAAAAATATACCCATAATACATAAAACTGTAAACTACGTTTGCTCCGATCGATGCGTCTGTATTTTGGATTTAGAACTAAGCACAAAACAAATTTGGAGTGTCCGTTAACGTTTTGAGCGCTTCAACTAATGAAGGGATTTATTTATTACGTGATTAAATAGTTGGCAAAATATCACTATTTTGAAAGACTTAATAATCTTTTTATTTAATATATTATATATTATATTTTTATATAATTAAATATATATATATAAATGGATCAGACTATACCTTCGAGGAGTCGTAAGTTTATGGGATTGTACTAAGTTATGTTAAAATAAGTAACGCCCCGCTTAGTATATTTTTATATATATATATATATATATATATATATATATATATATATATATATATATATATATATATATATATATATATATATATATATATATATATATATATATATATATATATATATATATATATATATATATATATATATATATATATATATATCTTAATATTAATATTAATATTTTACTTATTTTAGGTGCATATTAATACAGTATGAATATTTTTTTAACTAGTCAAAAAAAACAAATTACATAGCTATCAAACACTGTTGTAGTCTTGAGTTAAGATAGTTGCAATGAAGAAATAGATTCCATTCCAAACATATAATTTTTACCTTTTAGTAGGAATGCCCTACGATTAAAGTCTTGAGTAGGAAAAAATATAAAAAATACATATTAGAAATCAATTCCTAGTTTATTTGATAACTACATGGAAAATTGGAACCAAATGTGCAGTTTTCGTTGTATTGAACTATAGACGTTTATCCAAAAATATGTTATGCATTTTCAGTTGGATTTTCAATAAATGCAGAACATCATTTCAAACAAATTTCAATAAAACTGTATAGGCAAACCATTATTGTTGTTGGTCTAATCTTCCATGATTTTCCGTAAGCTGAACTTAAACAAAACACGCGTATCATTAGGGCGAAAATTGTGAGTACAATAGGACAATAAATATCGTTACCGGTTATTCGATATATTTACATGCGAAATAAATTACAACTATGCATTTACATGTTCCACGAGCTTTTGTTGAGCTCTGATTCATTGTATTCATCATACAAAATTTATTTCCAAATAGACTGTTGAAAATATTGGTGAACTCACGTTTTAATATTATTTAAGGTTTTTTTTAATACATTTTTATATTCGTTTATTTAGTATTTATGATAATATCTTTATTTGAATCCATTTATAATATTATTGCAACAATTTTGTTCTATTTATTCAATAATGATATCAAAATTTTATAACAGCAGTAACTAGTTTTCCTTATTTTATATTCAAAAAAATAAGTAATATACTTGTAATTTATAAGTAATTTCCTTATTTAAAATATTCAAATGGAATTCCACCAAGTACTCTCTGTCAAAAATATTGAATTCCTTACAAAGTAATGTCAAAATACGAATTGAATAACGGAATGCTAAAAATTAAAAATATTTCATTTAAATTATTGTTTGTAAATTTAATATAACTAATAGAATTTACCACAGATCTTGAATTTTAAAACATGCATGTGAGGCTTCATTTAATAAAGGTTTTTCCCTATCTTTTCCGGTGACATTCTAACCATAGTGTCATTATCTGAAGAGAAAAAAACATGTTTATTTTGTTCCCACCAGCTGTCGCGTTCCAAATATCAGAACAGCCGGGCTAGACAGACGAGGCAGATATTAACCCTCACCACCCAAGGTTATTTTATGTTCATTTTATTTTTTCCAATTGAATGTTTAAATATATTAATTTAAGTTCATTTGTTGTAAAATGGTGATCAAATACTACACTTACCCAAATTTTAAAATAGACAAATAACCAAAATGTTTATTTTTATTACTTTTTGACTGGTAATTTTGACTTATCTACGATAATAATAGCCATTGTGTGTGGGTGTGTGTGTGTATGTTTAATTTTTGGGTTCTCTATAGAATATCTTAAAAGATACATCGCTGATTTTTTGCACGCAAGTTCAGTGAGATTTTCCGCAGTTATGTGCCGAATTTCAAGACGATAAGATAATATTTTCATTCATAAAAAAACAAAATATGACGCTTCTAAGAAATTTCCAGTTTATGTCAGCTTGACACAAGTACCAATTTTATTTTTTAGTTGCGTTAGAAATTATTAATCACATCATTAATAACTTAAAATGCCTCCTAAAAAAATAACACCGTCTAAGCACAGCAAACGTAATTAAAAAAGAATAGCACAATTGAACGTGATAAAGACTGCATCTAATAAAGAACAGTGCAGTGAAAGTGATTCGATGTTTGTGACACGAAATGTGATATTTCCTAGAATGGAAAAATTTGTGTACAAAATATTCATCTTATTGTCAGCCAAACATATGTTCAAACACTATTGCATCGTTCATCGAATACGTCATTTTATGACGGGCTACATTTCTAGTACTTAAATAATACTTGATGTGGCAGATATACAGCAAATCTCGACGCATTAGAAGTCATACTTTTTGCTTTGGGAAAGAAATTTGAGACAGAAACCGGATGAATATATAATGCAACTGTAAACGAAGTATAAGTTACAACAAGTCAAAATATTATTGATAATAAAACCAATAGATGATTAAAATTAATTTTATGCTACTTAATGATTTATAAACATATAATTTCATAATATTCTAAAAATAAATATTACATGCTACAAAACAAAATGTAAAAAAATATTGCTGTAAAAAAAGGATATTTTTAAATTTATATATTTTAATATATTGATATAATGAGTTCAGTTTAAGTTTGCCGGTCGCTATTGGGTTGGACGCTAGTTATTTAAATATATCCGTCGCAGCTATTTGACGGTAGCTCGGGCTCTTGCCAAATTATCTTTTGTCTTTATTTATCAGACTTTGACACAGTTTTAATCGTCGGGGTCGACCTTCGTTAACAATTTACGCAACGGCTTACGATCTCTTGGCTGTGAATATTCTTACATGGCGGTCAATATGAAACGAGGGACTTCAAATATGAGACGATCCTATCGGTATCGCGGTTTTTACAAAAAGTAGTCAGACGATCTGAATTCGTTAAAAAAACACTTTCTTTACTTTTTTAAATACTTAAGGTAAAAATTAAAAATATATCTAACTAAACACAATGAAATAATAAAATTTTGTTCAAATAATTCATTTTTATGGATAAACAATATTTTTTGGTTATTGTAATGATTAATAAATATTTCATGTGTAACAATCTGGTTTTTTTTATAAAAATTATATATTTAAAAAAATATATGCTTTCAGCTAAGTTTTGGTGATGACATGACGCATTAAGAATTTATATGACCCATTAAACATGAATTCCATTGCCAAGGTTGGTTTTGGTATGATGGATATCAGAGATGATTCCACGCACGTGTTTAGGAGACTTAAGATTATCAGTTTGAAGTCGTTGGTCTCTTAATAAACTTTTATATAATTTTAAGTTTGTTATTTTTTTATTTATATTTAAATCCTCTAAAATAATGGATAGTGCTTTTTTATTTCATAATGTCAAACAAAAGCGGTTTCAAAAAACTAAGCAAAAGATAATAATCAATAAATTTTCATTATTGAAAGTAGTCGCTCAATATTAGTAAATTGTCTTATTTTAATAAACAATCTTACTTATGTCGTAAAGTTAATTTGTGGCGTTATAATTAAATAATTAAATTTATGCTTGTTTGAGATAAAGATTTTTTTTCTAAAAGAAAACATTACATACTACTGACAGTGATGAAAATTCTCGCTCAGAAATGATAAATTTGTCTTGAAAAACATCCAAACTTCTTAGTCACTAGTCCTAAAAAAAATTACGGAGAAAGGCAATGGTGAATCATAAACATATCTAGATTAAATTGAGAGAAATTTTTCATTAGACTCAACCTGAGATTGTCTTTTAAGATTTAAATACATAAGTAAATATTTTCACAGAAGAATATCTGTTTAATTTTAACATCTTAATTGGAAAAACTGTACTTTAAACCTCAAAACGCATGTTTTTTCCCGTTCTTTTCGGCACTTACATAACAATAAAAGATTAAAAATTTTACTTTGATTCATATTTAACATCATTAACAAAGAAAACCTATTTATTATAACTCGGTTGGTTATAAACAAAACAAAAAAGGTATAACTGCCAATGCCAATAATAAAAATATTGTTTTAATTCAAAATATAGTTTAATAATAATTGATCTATTTCCCATTATATAAATTCAATGTGCTTGGAAAATCGCTTTTACTGCTGATTTTAATTTTTAAATATTTCCAAAATTAAACTCATACTAATAAAAAAACTAAATTAACTAAGTAGTTATTTATAAATACAAAAAGTTGAAGCAAAATAAGCTTTTCTTTTCAGAATGTAATTAATTAAAAGCTGCATACATCACTTGTAACGCTTGAAACCTTATCTGAATACATCGCTTCATTCTACGGGAAACCTGTGATACGATGCTGCAACTTCGTTATAAATTAACGCAACATGAGCTCGTGAGCAAGGTAAGAAACATAAATTAATAATTAAATTATATTTATCCAACACTCTATTTAAGGTGCATGTCCAATTTAATTTCACATGCAGTACATATTTGAAAAAAAAATGTACTCATTATCCATTATACACAACAACTAATTACTACATACAGTGTCACTAAGCCGATTTCCGATTTAAATATAAAGAATGATTACCAACAGGGCTAAAAATAATGTTCTCCGAGCTTCAGCCCGGCTCAATTAAGTAGCAATTACTGAATACTTTAAATCTGTCTAAATAAATTGAATTTGTTTTTTTTGGGGCTATAGTATCTGTAATTCAATGTGGAAATAATAAGTATTTATATTTAAACAAACAAAAACAAAACTCTTTTGTAGTTGCTTTTGTCTACGTAATAAAAAAAGCTTATTTAAAAAAAAAAAACTCGAAATCTTAAGTTAAAATTTTAACTTGTAAAGATAAAATCCAAAAATATGTCCAAATAATGTTTGCAAAATATATTCAGAAGTATAATACATGTGTGAGTAGCAAAACATTAAGCAGTACTTTTGGATTTAAATTATTTTTAATTATTGCACTTCAACTATTCTATGTGTTACCGGATAACTTAGCGCTTCAAGAATACTTCTAAGTCAATAATTATTTTAAATACATAACACGCAATTGATATAGCAAATGGCATATTTCTGTTTCACGGTTCTTTTGTTTTATGATTGAGTGCCCTTTCAGTTATCTGGTAGTCGTTTTTCGTATAAGCGTTTCCGCGAATAACCTATTGCATTTCTAGTTCTTGGTAAGGGTTGGTACAATAATGAAAAGGCGCTTTCGGTTTTCTCAAATAAAATACTCAACTCAAAATACCTCAATATAAAAATACATGAATGTTTTATTCTTTAAGTAAAACATTAAACTAAGATCAATTAATTTATTGAATGTAAATGAAATGTAGATTTATTTGATTTCATGAGTAGTTAGTTTTTGTAGTCTTTTGTATAATAATATTTAGAATAAATTCCTATATAACTTTCGAGGCTGCCATAAAATAAATAAAATTCTTATCAACACCATACCAAAAGATTATAATTGTACTTGATACCTTTTTTCCATATAAAATGTCCAAATCCAAAACAATAATTAACCCTCATTTATATGCGAATTAGAAATGATCTACGGATTGATGAAATATTATATAACGATAAAAAGAAAGAGAAGTTTTGTACTATCTTTTTTGATATTGACTACATCGTTTGAATGATATTACTTAAGTGAAAACAAAAAATACGTTATTAGTAGAAAAGAAACCAATAACTTATTAATCAGGTGAAGAGGGACGGATATCCGACGTCAAAGCAAACACTCCAAACCCACCAACTCTAATTTACACCTACCCTTTGGATTAACGCGGTGAGTTCTGAGCTTGTCAGTACTCTGCCAGACGTCCCTCATGAATGGAGTCTGTAAGACCGAGGCCCGGACTATGAGGATCCAATTACATGATTGGTCATGTCACAATGTATCCATTTTCTGGCCCTGACACAACACGCTACCGGGACGAACATGGACGATGGTGATAAGCAAATTTTTGCAGAGACCCTTATCCTCAGGTGCTCCGCACTCCAAGCAGAGTATTGTTAGCAATAATTTCTTATAAATTATGGTTTTATTTAGATTATATATATATATTTATATATATTTAATTCATTTGTTTTAACGATAAAGGGGAATAAAGTATCTTTAATGATTATTTATTAAAAAAAATCTCCGAATTTGAACCAAGTACACTATTTTTTTGGTATCTTTAAATTTTTTTTAAAAATATAAATAGAACAAAGGTAAATGAGATAAAATCAAATATATAGGTTTACACAATGATATTTCATTATTTCCGTTATTCAATTAGAAAAAAACCAAGAAGTGTTCCAATTTCCATTTTATTCTCTGATTTTTATTTAAAACTAATTAATACTCCAATAGAGAAAATGACTACAGCATTCACCACTAAGTCTTCGCAAAAAATTAATTCCTCAAAGGAAGTAATTACACTTCTAGATAAATCTTCACTAAGCTCTGGGAAAAGACTTACTGGGTGCACTTCTCATGTCTTTAAATATCAAAAGTGCTGTTGATTCGCTGAAATCAGTCAATTTAAAGTAAGCTCCTGCCCACGACGCTCGCCACTAAAATTTAAATATAAATATGTATATATAGATATATATATATATATATATATATATATATATATATATATATATATATATATATATATATATATATATATATAAGAGTGGAATTGTTGAAGCGATTACTACAAATCTTATTTTCGGTATCTTTTCAAAAAGCGTTCTTCACTCGTCAATTTGGAAAAATGCTGTTCTCTTTCAGTTAGTTCTAGACTCCATACATCAAATATAACGCAATACAAAATTGTTATTGCATTGATATCATTTATATAATTATAATATCAATAATTCAAATATTTTTCACAACTGTTACTGTTATTATCTTGCGATAAAATTATCAAACTCTTGTGAATATATTAATTTATTTAACAGTTATATGTGCATTCATAAAAATTTTAAACAAAACATCAAACATCGAGCATAGTACTGGTTTAAAATACTTATAGTTTAAAATACAACGGAAGAACATGTATAGTCTACATTTTTGATAGTAGTGCATTAAATGGTTTAAAAAAATACGTTTACATTTAGTTCTCTACGATGTAGTACACAAACATTCTTTGGAGTGAACAGATATCAAAGTTAAATATTGAATAGCCTGTATAGGTGATACTTTCGGGCGAGCGAGGGGGGTGTGTGAAATGATTGCATTTACCTGTCCTACCTTCTCGAGGAGGCGCCGACTGCGCTATGGCTGCCTATATAGTACGCCATGTGGTGATGCCACGAACCCAGCCAGGCGAGCAGGGCCGGCATGCGAGCGCCCCAGCCTCTCCCCGGATTCCCGCAGGTGTCCGCACCTCTGTGCGCGCAAATCTCAGCTTTCTCACTCTCCGGCAGCGGCTCACTGGCGTAGCGCGTATCGATCAATCACTTAATTAATATCAGGCCTGTGCGACACTGCCACTGCACATTGCACACAGTTTTCCAGTTACATCCCGATCGAGCTTACTTTTAATGCACAGTAACGACACGATACCAACCAACGAGTTTATATTCATTATTTTTTTATGATAATCGATTAAATTTAATTTCCAAATGAGTTATTATTTTTTTGATTATATAGCACAACCATATAAAAAAAATTGAATAATTGTTAATGTACCCTCTGACTAATGCTCTAATACACTAAAAAGTATGTTCTGGTGTAGGAATATAAAGAAGCAATCCGATTAGTAAATAAGCTTTTCAAGTGGCCTGTGATACTCTCGAGGATTTGTTGAAAAAATATTGCATTGTTAACGGATTTATGCGAGAAATTTGATTTTCTTTTACTGAGTCTGTACATTATCAGTTTCACAAGAAATTCAATAATACCTCTCAGGTAAAAAGATGACAAAGTCATAAATACCGCTGAATAAAATTTTATGCAATAAATAAAAATTGACAACTGCCATTGTAAAAAGATTAAAAACGTTAATCTCTTTCTTGCCCGATGGACAAAATTAAATTATATGTAAATTATATATATATATATATATATATATATATATATATATATTTATTTATAATATATTTATACTATATTTGTTTTCTATTCGAAGGTTATCTGTCTGATCTTGTAATCCTATTAAACGATTATATATGTATATTGAATAATTTAGTTCTTCCGTGGCCTTTTTATTTTCTGTATAAGATGAAATTCTGAAACATTTATAACCGCGTTTATTTACAATTCCATAAAAATCTACTTTATATTTTTAACAGTTTGATCATTTGCGTATTTATAAATGCTCTCGCCGTTGAAGTTAAAGGGATCAAACTTTCGACAGGTACTCTCTTCAGAAATAGAAACATCGTACTTGTATGTGAAAGATGCTTTGGCATGTATAAACTGTTCAATTGCAATCATTACAAGATTTAAAGTCAAACTTAATATTTATAAAAAACTACTTTTCGTATTAAAATTTGGCCGCATAGGAGGGTTTTTGTTAATATTTTCTACACTACTATAAAATTAAATTAAGTTATATATTGTAGCGTCTAAACGGCTTCTCTCTAAGTTGCCAACAGTTGACTGTTATAAATCAATACATTTATTTAATACGGTATCATTGCTTGTAGGACAGGTGAAAGTTTTACTTCGCGTAAATGAGATTTAACACATCAGTAGACCACAGTATGGACTATAGGGAAAATAAATTTCGAATGTGGTTAAAAATATCATCTTTATTGTATTTTATATTTTTTGTAATAAATATGAAAACTATAATAATAATAAAAAAATAAACATTGCATTAACAAATTCCAATGTTTTTATAATTTAAAAACATTAAATCAAATAAATATATTATATAAATTTACTAATTTACTTATTATCTACAAGATTGCATAAATTTTAATGAACATTTCCCATTTTATATTATAGTTTTACCATTAAAAAATTTGTAATAATTATCCCACATTCGAAAAAGATGTTGGAAGATATTTTAATATATAATAAATTTTTTTTAAAATTAAATTCTATGTTTCTTAAATAAATTAACCGTAAAATACGTGATAAAAATATATATTAAAAATGAATTCACATTTTCTTGTCAATTATTAAAAGCCACTTTGATTGTATACTTCACATATCATATATGATAATTTTAAAATAATAAAAAATACATTTGGAATATATAAAATAATAAATTAGATATCCCCAATTTACTAACCACATTATTATATTTATTAAGTTGTTAACTAATCTTTGATACCGAGTTTCAAAAATACTCATATAAAGAAGGAAGAACTTAGCATTTTAATAAGTTAAATAACTTTAAGAAAAACTGCGCATCTTATTCATGACTTGAAAAGTGTTCAATATATTTATATACTAAAAACTTTTTTTTTACAAAACAAATCACTTTTTTAAGTACATCACTCACGTGTCACTTTCTAGTTCTCAAATCACTACGCCGATTACAATACTTTCGCATATTAACTCTATATTCACTGCATATATAATGTTTCACATGCAATCAATAAACGACACGTAGAATAACACACGCGACGACTTCGGGGGTTTCGGTGCCGCGACGAGTCTTGTAGGCCGCTGAGGCGTTATCTGTGTTGTTGGGCGTCCGCGAAGAGCCGGCGTCGCGACGCCTCCCCACGTGACCACACAGCCAAAATTAATTCTTTCCGCTGGCGCCAGCGCTCAGAGCAGCGATCCAGTGCTGACTAACTGCGCTTTAATTGAACCCATTTTTCTCGTACGCAATATTGATACACGAATACATTTAAACTAACACTCTACAGCAGTTGAAGGAAATAAATATCCTGCTGTAATCTGGCTTGATATAAGACTAGTAAATAAACAACACTAACAGTGTTTAGTATACATTTTTTAGAATTAGATACAAATGTCACAATTTTGCTATAAACTGTGAAAAATAAATGAGTTTTATAAAAATAAATATATTTCTTTAATAACAAATATTGCATTGTTAGCATCAAACAACATCTATTATAGGCAGAATTGATTAATAAATAAAATCACTCAGGTGTTTTATTTAAAATATTAAAATTGAATTCCACCAAGTACCATTTGTCAAAAATATTGAATCTTTAATTTGTTAATGTCGCATAAATTATAAATAAGTGTATTAATTTCATAAAGGTTGATCCGGTGTTACCTAGTGTGCTGCTCGTGAATGATGAAATGCTTTGTCAACGTTGTGTCCCGTGAATAGAACCAAACAATATGTAGTGGCCCATTGTCATAATTTTTTTAATCCCACGTGCAAGGTGACAGCGTGCGATACTCCTTCCCTTGACCAAGCTAAAGCTTTAGCTAGCCGAACACCACGTGTGTTGCCAGAGATTGCAGAGCTGCTCTGTTGCCATACGATACATTTAAATTATCGTGTTTATTTTAACGATTTGTAAATAACAAATTTTGGAAAATGAAATTATTCATTACTCGGAAAAGCTCAAACAGTTTCAATTTCTATGTTACCTAAAAATATTGAAATGTACAATTATTAGTTTATTATATTAACATATGTAATAGAGCGTTCTCCAGCAGATTTTCCAAAACAAATCGAATTTAAAAGAGGCATGAAAGGAAAAAACTTACGTAGATGCGGAATTCACGCCAGTGGCTCCGAATAAGTGAGACTGACCCAGGATAGAAACGATGAAAAAGTTACATACCTCCCCACTTTCTATTAAAAACATTTACGTCATTAACGTAGCATCTTTTTGAATTTCTTTACTTTGTCGTGTCATTTTGATGCTTTGTTTCTTTGGTTGTTTACATGTTGCTTTGAAATATTACTTAAAATATTAATAAAACTTCATATAGTATTTGAATTGCTTCCTAGAACAAGCAGTATAAGCTGACATGTTGTGATGATATCATTATATTTACAAACACAAATATATATACACGTATATATTTTTATATATATGTAAACATATATTAATTAATTAATTTAATTACGTTGAGTTTAAACGTTGTATGCATGATGGCTGGTACGCGCCGATTCATTGTTGCCTTGTCGATGAGCGCGGCACGGAGAGGAGAGGAGATTATCGACCGTCAGTCCTCTGCAGATACTCTGGCTGCAGCTGCAATTCTAAAAGCCCTTGTCTCCCTTGAAACACACGCTGGGCTCATTTTAGCGATTGGCGCACGTTTGAGTTTCAGTCACTATGTCTATGACAAAGGGCTAAAGGGAATTGGGCAGTTTAATTATAATCATATTAGTTTCCTCGTAACCTGCAATTTAATTTGATTTTTACCTACCACGTATGAATGTCAGATTAGGATTGAAATAAGCTAGTTTTGTAACTTATTTTTTAAGATATATAAAAATGTTACCTTCTATGTAGAAATTAAAAAAACTGGATCTTAACGGATAACATTTTTTTTATTTTAGCGTATGAAGATCTATATTTTTATTTTATATTATGATATTTGAATAAATAACTTTTTTTTTAATCTTTTAAAAAATTGTTTTCAAACTAATTGCCATTTTTCAGTGGCGTCTAGTTATAATATTATAATATGATATTTGCATATGTAACATGAACCAATAGTGTTTAGTTTAAATACAATTTTTTTTTAATATTTCAAAATCTACAATTCAAATATCATAATGTAAAGATAAATATATTCAAATAACGCCCAAAAAGGCAAAAAACAATTTTCTGCGATTTAAAGTCAACAGGATTAATGAAACATAGAAGTTCACATATTTATAATTACTAAATTTGCACAGCTGGTTATACTATACCTTGCAAAAAAATTATCGTTTAACTGTGTATTTTTAAACTGCAAAAAATAGACGCTTTTTACCAAAGTCTAATTCATCAAATTCATTTTTTATAATCTAACGAGGAATTTTACTGAGAAAAATACAAAACTTTTAAATGATCATACACTATAGAAATTATATCTGTTCCTGATGATGTTGAATTATTAGCCGGTTAATTTCATTCATGATTTTGTGTTTGCGTATAATTTAAAAATGTACTTACATTTTCTTGGCGCCGTGGGGCCGGCGCAGCTTGGTGGGGGACATTGCAGCCGCCCATGTCCAATAACTGGGAATTCCTTGCCCGATGACATACCCACTCCCACAATGCGAGTCCGGTCACTTGTGCGAATCACAATACACGAATTAAAAAATTTTGATTTAATATTACACTACACTCCAAATGACCGATACACCAATATTCAAGGTTTTAACTGAACTGCGAGAACCGGACTACTTGACTTATAAAAACCACTAATTTTACGAAATAAAATTTACTTCATATCAATGTTCGCTTTTGTACTCATTAAAATATTTGTTTATTTAACTAATACAGATAGTTGTTAATTAAGCTATAAACTTTATTTTTTTTAATAAACATTTTTATTGGTTTAAAATCAAATATCAAAAATCCGTCTTAGATTTAAAAAAAATATTTGTACTTTAACTTATGAATTGGTTTGACTTAAGGCATGGGTAGCCAAACCGCGGCCCGCAGGGTGTTTACTTTTGGCCCGCGGAGCATATGCAAAATATATATATATATATGCATACGTTTTACAAAACATATTATGACAAGAAGAAATATCCTGCATTATACAAACATGCTCTATCGATGATTTCGCTATTTGGAAACACTTACACGTGTGAACAGCTTTTTATTCGAATGAAGCATATTAAATCTCATATAAAAACACGAATTAATGATGAGCATTTGGAAAACTGTTTGCGTGTAGCAACAACATCAATCGTTATTACCAATGATGCACTTATTTCTGACAAAAAAAATCAGACGTCCTACTAAAATTTATTATATTTTGTATTGCCTCACCTTAATCTAATAAATATGTTTGATTCACATGTTTATTGTATCTTCTTCAAAAACACTATATTTATTGCTTGCTTTATATTTTAAATAAAATTTTGTTGTACGGCCCGGTAGGAAACCTCATTTCCTTAATCTGGCCCGACTGCTGAAAAGGGTTGGTCACCCATGACTTAAGTAGATCATTAACATCGATTATAGAGAAAGCTTCCTTAAATCGTTATTGAAGTATATAGCAAAACGTTTTTGTACTGATCACATAATCCAATTTTTTGTAAAACTATTCAACAAAAGTTAATTATGTTTTTAAAAGAAAACCAAATATTTTATATAAGATTAAATGTGACTTGGGATTCCAAAAAAACCACTTTCATAAAAATCAATTGTTTTTACTTATACTTTACAAGAAAATTTTCTAATATATAAATTGCTTGTATTTATGTATGAGTTTTTATAGCTATTAAATTACAAGGCAATTTGATTACAGTATGTTCAGTAAGAAAAACATAAGTTTTGAATATAATCAATAACTTATTCATGTACCTTCATATTAAATCTTATATATAGAATATCTCCTCATTTGTGGTTTTGAAGCTGGTTTTACAATTAGATCATTTCATGTAACTGTTTCACTTCTACACACAATTATCAAATTTTAATAAATTCACCACGACTAAAATTTTAGCTTTGACTTTTGCTATGACTTTAGAATTTAAATTGACTATGTTAACAAGGTAGTAAGGTTGACGGTCGTTGCCATACTACCTATGTAAATTTTTTAGATACATACATTTTCAAATCAAAATCTACTTTTTTGCCAATTTTTATATGTTTCTTCGATTTTATCTCTGCAACAGTCTGGTTTTACAGTAAAGCTTGAATAGATCTCAATTTTCATTAAAATTTATAAAAAAATATTTTATATTACATATAAATATAACAGTAAAGTGATTTTACCCACGTGTTTAATTTTATTGATGACCAGTTTCGACAACCTTTCACGTTGGAATTATCAAACTGAGTTATTAAATATAAAAAAAATATTTTTATTTGAATCACAAAAACCACGTGCGTTCTTTTATATCTCACAAAAACGTGTAAAAAATATATGAAGTAAAAATAATTTTACGGTTTTTTTACAGAGCTAGTACACTTTGGCGGTCATCTTGCAAACTTTCCATTCTGTGGCCTAAAGAAGACTGACATCCCCCCCGCACAGGCAGAGGACGCTCACAGCAGGGCCCACTCGAGACGAAAGCGGGAAGCGACACATCGTAATTGGGAAAACTTTTGTATTCAAACAAGAAGGAGAGATAGGAACAAAGACAGTATACAAAAAGCAACTCTGGGGCATAAAAATCGTTTACATAAATAGGTTTCCTAAATTATCTAAGAATATTATCTTTTTATTTATAGTATTTATAACAGCCAAAAAAGCCTGGGTGAAGCATCATGTCTACAATGTTAAATATTAATAAAATATTTTTATTATAAAAAAAATAATAATCGATGTACCCACTTTTCATTTCATCAAGTTTCGCCAACATGCTGGGTTGGCATCTTCAAGCAGAGTAAGGTGTCGTAATGCTTCTTGAAGATGCTCACCTAGCAGATTGGCAAATCTCGTCGCGTCAAAAATTAATAAGTGGAAATATTACATCATATTCTTCCCATAATAACATTATTATGGAAATCCTCCGAATACTGAGTCACAAATATAAAATGTGTAAATATTAATATTTTATAATGATAAATGTGTGTATCAAAATAATCAAAATAATTTTCTAATAAATGAAAATTGAAAGAAGTCTTTCAAATGGAGAAATCGATCTAGAAAAAATACAAACATTTCATGCGTTATTTTGGGTTGACTTGCAAAAATAAAATCTTATTTTTAAAATTTATAACAAATAAGTAAAAAAGTAATTTATAACAAAAGTATAACAAATAAGTTATTTTATATTCTCAATGATTTTTTATAATTTTTTCTTTGACTTCGTGAATATTGTCTAATAATACTGCAATTTAAAAAAAATTGTTTGAGCTGTATTTAATTTAAAAAAAACGGATGATCTTTTATTTGAACTCTGAATAATATAAATGAATAAATGTGTACCATCGGACGGAAGTGCAGCCCGCATCCAGCCTTTCATTGTTTTGTTACACTGACCATTGTCACATCTCGCTAGTTATTTTACAATATGCATATCTCATCATTAAAACTCTACAGAATTTTTTTTTTTATTATTATTTAATATTAATATATTTATGAAATTCTAGTAAACTCGTTTGCAAGGCCGAGATACTTAAGTTCTGATGGCATTATAAAAATCATGAGCAGTGCAAAACCGAAAGGTTACGTATGTAAATTAGCAGAATATAAAAAGCCCGTTATCTCCGAGCCCTTGAGTGCGGAGGAGGGCAGGGAGGCTAGCGAGGCACGTTCCCGAAGCCTCTTGAGGTTCGCTTCTGGAATTTATCGGTTAATTTTGTGGATGCGCCTTTAGCTAAGGAAGCAGACCAATACTTCACCAAGTGACTTAAGGATTATTGCCAAAGTCAATTAATTTACAACAGTGGAATCGGATTTTCAGTACAGTTGAATACAAAATATATCAAAAACAGTTATTTTTGATAATTAAAAAAGGCCGTTCTTAATTAATCTTATTGTATTATTTATTATAATATATTTAATAACAAATGAGTATTATTAAAAGTCATCAATTGAAATATATCTTGTCACATTTGTGATTTACAGTCTGTTGTGTGTAATAATATAATATAACCCAAATATACTTGCAACCATGGCAAACTACCTTTATATACATGTAAACTCATGCTTTATGAACACCCAATATGGCTTTCAATATGTTTGACGAAATCGCAACACAGAGGAAGTAACCAGGTGCACTGGTCAGTCTTCTTATTACTTTCAGAATATTTTTTTAAGTCCAAATCACTCAAAGTACATTTTTCTGGTTCTAAATATATTTCCTTTTATTGTAAAATTTTAAATACGTACAACCTGATTATTTCAACAAGTTATTTCTGATACATCGCATAAACATTTCAACGGAACTAAAGTGCAATTTGAATCAAGCTGGCTTTGCGTCGTGAATAATTAAAACGTTCGCTCACCGCTGTGTTTCACGCCTTGAATGTAAATTTATTTGCATTTTGTGTATCTTAAAAATTGATTTTAAAACAATTTGGTCTGATTATATTATATATTTGGATTAAAATGATTTTAAAATAACTTTTTTAGTGTTTGATGAATATAAAAACAGACAACGAATTCATAAATAAGTCAAAAATATAAATTTAATTTATATTTTAAATTATTTTATTAATTTAATACTTAAATATTGTTATTTTCAAGAATTTTATCATTAACCTCTAATAAATATACTAAAAAAAAAGTCTGATAAATGTTTACATTTTCAGAAACTATAAGCACTCATCATTTATCGTTAAAAATATCTTCGGTTGGCTTCTTTTCGGTGGATTTTAAATCTCAGTTACTGCCGACGTCAGTAAGTGCAAGGCCAGGTAAGTAATGCGGGGTTAAATTGTAATTAAATGAGAACTCGGTTCTTCTCTATTATGTTTATAGGAACGAGTTGAATATATTATTGTTAAAATGTACGTAGTGTTAACATAAATTTCACTCACAAACTCGTATTTATTCACGTTTAAATAGTATTTTATTTTATAAATGTCCTGATTTTATAACAAACCTAAAACATCTGAATTTTAATAGCACAGAAGAAAATGACTATTAGCTGAATGCTAAAAATCAAATGGAAAGTATATCTATGAAAGATATAACAAATGATCTAGATTGATATAATATCATCATAAAACAAATTGTTTAATATGATATTCAATAAACAGTACATAAAAAGTTTTTTGTAACGACAGGCTTGTAGGATAGTATACATGCGATTGAATGCAAATATTGAATATAAATATGTAAAACTTTTACGGTAAATTTACAATCACCCATAAGTTAATTACAGAATTGGTTAATCATTTGCTAATCTTAGAAACAAAAACGATATCGATAACTTCCTTGGCTTTTTATATTTAGAGTCTTAACGATAGAATTTACTCATTAAATTTAATCTACATCTTGACACTTTTTAACTCCGTCAAATTAATATAAAATACACAACACAAAGACTGGCTTAAGAAGAAAATTCCTTCATAATAACGATATTTCCTTTGCTGTAACCAACAAGGCAATTTCCAAAGACGTACAAAGTCAAACTAAACCACAATAGCTTCATAGTGATTATTTCTCTTGTATTTTATAGACGAGAGGTGTTAAAGACTTTTCGCTCGCAGATTGTCTTAACAATAAAGTAGTTCAACAGTTTTTACATTTTAAATCTCTCAAATGTTTTAATACATAATAAATACAAAAAATGTTTTGAATTAACTTTACTTTAATCTGTAGCGCAATCAGGTATTATGCATACAATTCCTCATTTGTCCCGGTGTATGGAGGTGACTAATTGACTTGCTCCTTGATCTAATGTTTGATACTTAGCCACACTGCTAAATCTGGTATACAATGCAAGCAATCGGCTCTCAGGGGTCATGTACACGTTGAGAAAACAATAAATATGTTATAAAATAAATAAAATTTAATGAACTAATTTTTCTTTCAAAATTTATTAAAAGATTATTTTTTTAATTTTGTTATTCTTTTTGTTTGGAGTCTAATTCTTTAATGGTTTTGACTATAAAATTTGTTTAATGTATTTTTACATATATGCAGTGCATTAAGTACAGGCTATGTATTGTACTGGGCTTTAGTTGAATGTTCAGTACGCCAGATAAAAAGCGATTCCGCTCGTATTGGAAAAATTTTATTGGATGTTTTATATTCACTCTCTCTACAATATTTACCTTGGTAGTTTATTTACTCTGTGCAAGCAAGTTCATAATTCTTTATTTAGAAAAAAGTCTTCATTTAAAGAATTGACAAATATCAAATAATAAATTTTACTACCGTTTAATTTTCGAAACATAAAAATCCTAGTTAAAAAAATGCCGTTTAGATACTCTTGCAATTAAATAATAAATCAAATGACTTTTGTTATCAGATAACAATGATCAAGTATTATCACTGGAATGTGCTTATTAAATAAAATATAAAGAACTTGTTTAATCATGAATAAAACGTGAAGATGCTCGAAGTATTTTTACCTTCCAACCTACATATGATCTTAAGAATTTTTAAATTCTCTATTTATATCTACCTAGATGTTTTTTTTGTTTAACTCACTTAAAAATGTGTATACTGACCCTATTGCCGTGGTCAATTGCTCGCTTCTTTTGATATTTTCACGCGCAAATATCAGATCACCCAAATACAGCTTAACTATTAAATACATTTCAATATCTTAGTAAATGCAAAATTTGTTATTGTTCCATTTGAGTTTTTGCTATAATACTATAAATAAAAAAAATCTCATTTTAAATAGATAATCAAATAAACTTTAATATGATTGTATTCGTCTGTACTCGTATTTAATCAATTCGTTCAAAATCTGAATTCGACAACATTCATTTGGTCAATTCACACCACTTTGAAAACCATTTACAAATTGATTACATTTCAATTTAAAAAATATTTTTATATATACAAAAGAATATTTTCAACTAAAGTTTTAAGTTTCATGCAATATTTCAGTACGAAGAATATACCAAAAATAGTAATGAGCTATCAATTATTTTAATAAATTACAAGGGGTTATTAATCGTTCACTATAATAATTTAAGGAGAATAATAATATTACTAAAATACTAAATAATGTGAAATTAACGGTTTTCTATTCTGCTTATGAATAAGATTGTTTTATTATCAAAACTTTCTATGTTTTAATTGAAAACAAACCTCGTCTGTTCTCAAAAATTAAGATGTCTTCCAACTTACCAATATTATCTGGAGATATCGTGGAATCATTGGGTTGCATTCACGAAAAAGACTTACCTGAAAAAAAAGAAATTTTGGCTCAGTTAGGAAACTAATTAAAAAGAATCAATATGTTAATAATTTCAATGTTTAATGAAATATGTATATTTATAATTAGTTAAAAAAGGTTTTAAAATTATAACTGTCTAAAAAAATAGTACATACACCAAGTGTTATAAATTGGTCCGTAACAAACAGTTTATAAAATAAAAGCTTTTTGCACGTTTTGGTGTGAATTTCAGCAGTACGTGGCGGGGAGTTATTTTAAGAAAGGTGGAAATTGCTCGCAAGTAAGCTCAGTTATTAAAACAGACGGCTGAATGAAAGCTAGAAGTTTCAATCCCCCGTCCTGGCAAGAATTCGATTTATGGCTATTTATTATATATATATATATATATATATATATATATATATATATATATATATATATATATATATATATATATATATATATATGTGTGTGTGTGATTTTATAGGATCCAACTGAAAATTTTGCATAATAAATAATTGTGCATAACTATTTTTTTATAAAAAAAATTGATTAAAAATTATGAAGTTGGTGGGTAGTTGGCATTAAACTGTGAAATGTATGGTTACACTCCTATTTAGAAACTGTAATTAAAACATAAGAACTCTATTTAACGAGTCAAAGATAGATAAAATAATGGTCACGCCAACTCAGCAAATTTTAAAGTATTGTCTCCCGATGTTTAGAGAACAGTCACCAAATGTCTAGCTTTATAGACGTGTAATTTTTACCCATTAGTTTTAGATACTACGTGAGCTTTCTAAATGAAGTCAGAGAGGAAAGTCACTGTTACTTTAGATAATTAAACGTAAATAAATATATATTTTTTTTAATAATTGACAAAATTAACGGATTAATACGATAAATGTAGCAACATCAAAACAAATCCGGTAGAGCTACGATTTTTAATGTTTCCAGTTTTATGAAGCTTTTATGTTTTCCAATTCAATATTTACGAATGTTTTAAAACAAAATTCAACCATGATTTAATTCTTGGAAAACAATCACGTAATTGAAAATACATTAGCGTATTAATTTCATAAATAATGGATTTGAAATTTAGTGTAATAATCTATTGAAATATCATTTTAACATAGCCGTAAAAGTTTGGGAATACATATTATTTAATGTTTGAATCGTTCCAGTATAATCTCATATTTTCTTAAATCAAAGCATATTTACAAAATTTAATAAAGTATGAGCTGTCAATTAAATTTCAATTTTATTTTTTTTTCACCAGTTAAGTTTACTTATTTTTGGATTCACAAATGAAAAGATGAGACTAAATGCAGAAAAGTCGAAAAAAGGTAAAAATATCTATTACCTTTAAAAAATACTACAAGCTCATTTTACTTGAATTAGTCATAAATATAAACATATATAAAATCTTATTATAGTTTTTATTTAAAAAAACTTTATTACAACTAATATATATATATATATATATATATATAGAACATGTTATTTCTACAAACTTCCTAATCTGATATAATAAATTTATGAGAATAAAAACTGCAATCTTAAAAATGCGAAAAACCATAAAAATTACAATTAAAGATACAATTAACTATTTGGGGCTTGAATATTTGATTAATGATCTGGCGTCCTAACAGATTGAAGTACAGCATCTCAGTAAGTAATGAAATTTGAACCTGTAACTTATAACTATAAGTGTTTCGGACGAGTTTTTGATTTCATCAGAGTCCAGAATTAAATGAGAAATTTTTACTCAGCGGAGACTCAAGCCGTAGTTGAAATTTAAGTAAATATACTTGGAGCTATAATATACACAGCCTGAAGAAGTACTTAAATGGCAAAAGTACTCACAATCGAGAATGTTTGTTATCTCCTAATTAATTCGCTATTCTGAATTTATTATATAAATATGGAGTATTACAAATATTATAAATTAAGTCTGTTATGGATTGAACGCTATTTAGTTTGATGGATGAATGATTTTGATCAAAGATTTTTTTACCGAGAAATTTCACAGGCCATCCATATCAAGTATTCAAATACCAAATTAGTAGTTTTGAGATTATTTCTGTCTCGGTAGGCATACAATTTTTATTAAAATTACATGCTTAACTTAGTATCGCAATATGTAGCAATTAAAATGTAATACTTAATCAATAATTACACAACAAATTGAATTAATTAAGTATTGGTGTA
This sequence comes from Atopsyche davidsoni, assembly GCA_022113835.1. Lineage (NCBI taxonomy): Eukaryota > Metazoa > Arthropoda > Insecta > Trichoptera > Hydrobiosidae > Atopsyche > Atopsyche davidsoni. The sequence goes on from JAILWY010000010.1 coordinate 9,452,419, forward strand.
AATTCGCTGTTTGTTTCTTGGTTAATGTGACATTAGGACAATCAAGTGACATGTCAATTACGTGTAACATTCAAATAATCTTAGACGGGGTTGGGGTATCTTTGTTATACTTATAACATAAATCGAGAAGACAATGATGTGTGGGTCCTCTAAAAGTCTTGGTCTTATTAGCATCTATAAATATTCATTGTCGTCAAGTGGACTTAGGGTAGCCAAAAATATAAGAAACTCTAAATGGAGGATACCAAGAAATCTTGTTAGTCAATTTATTGTGAAAATTTAAGAAATATAAATATATCTTTCAATTAAGTAATTACAATTTTTTTGAAGGCTTGTACTAAAAGTTTTAAGGTAAAACGAACCATGACTATTTTGGTTAATATAATGTATTCAGTTAAAATAAAAATATTTAATGCTGATTGAATATATTTTTATTTTGGTTTTTGATCCTAAGAATTTTTTTTTCTATTTTTTTATCTATCCCTGCAGAAAACACGCCACATAATGGTTGATTACTTGGTGTTGAAGCTTTATTATATGGAATAAAAAATGCTGATTTCATTTTTAATTAAAGTCACGTGACTCTTAAATCAAGTTCCGCCAGCGTTTCCTCTTTCGTTTTAATGATAGTATATCAACACTTTCATTTTACATAACTTTATATTGAATTGCGGTCTTCGACTCTCATTAAATGGAGTGGGGTAAAAATTTAAATTCGATAAATATTATCTAAGCGATGATTGTTGTAACAAGTTTATTTTTAAATACAAGACTTCTACACAAAGCTTACATAACTGCGAATTCATTTGTGGGACAATGTATTCGAATAAATCTGTTTGTTAATAAATGTAACACCAAAACATAAACTAAGTGGCCTACTATTAATATTATTTATATATTTTTTTAAAGCTTCAACCAATTCATTAGTAGTATCACGAACTGACTTTTTTTCAAACCTAACTAAGGAATATTGAATACAATCTACTTCAAAAGGAAGAAATATCAATTCGAAAGTTATATTGAAGAACTTTTACATTGTATGGCATATTTTTCAAATAAATCGCTTGTAGTGTATTGGCATTTTGATTGGCAACTGCATTTTTAAGTTACATCAATGTTTTACAAAATCATAAATACAAAACAACAATGGAGGACATTTCCCCCATTCAGTCGGCATGGAAACCCTCGTTGGGTGACAACAAAGACTGTCGGGGGGGAGGGGCAGGGAGTCTACTTAGCTATTTCCAGCCGGCCGGTCTGCTTTATTTAGCTACTGGACTATATTTTGCAAACGAGAGCGCTGGCGACACGGCGACATCTTAGTGTGTAAACAGGCGCAGAAGGGTCCCCGACAAAATAAGCGCAGTCGTCGCCGCTCCCTTCTCTATATTTATCTTGCACTTGGATGTCTCGAATCAAGTTCAGACACAAATATCCAATCTAATCACGATTGATATTCAGATATGAGCGTTTTGTCTATAGCAATACCAATTATATTAAGTTATCAATATTTTTGACCGATATTGCTAGGTGGAATTCCATTTTAATATTTTAAGTAAAATACTTTGGAGATTTATCCGGATGTTAATTTTTATTGGTGACCGGTAACCTATTATATTGGTAATAAATTCAAATGGCAAAACACCATGTACACAAACAATACTGGTGAAAATTTTCTTCAAATTACAAATTATGACCGATATTACTAGGTGGAATTCCATTTTAATATTTTAAATAAAATACTTTGGAGATTTTAAAATAGTTCATAGGGAAAAATAAATATAAATTACTTATATTATGTTGTATGTAATTATCACTTCATAAGCAAACGATTTTTCTCTTTCTGAATTGGAAAAGTGCATAGTTAATGCCCTTTTTTTTTTACTGTCAGCCTCGTACCACTTCCTGGTGCCGACAGCTGGTCTTTTAATACATAACTAGCGGATACCCGGCGTGTGTACTACGCTTAATAAATAATTATTATTTTTTTTCTTCAAAACAAAGAAAATTTTGTTTTTTATCTTAATGCTAGCGGATAAACAATATATTGAGTTTTTTCGGCAGGTGTGAAAACAAAGATTTTTTGGCTTTGATTTTGATTGTGGCTTCGATCAACTACGTGGCGATAGTTTTTCAACAGCAAGTCTTGTTCCGTTGCACAATTTAGGTGGATCTAAGTTGCGAATGAGCATCTATGGTGAACCAACTTTTTAAGTTAAGATGTATGGTGGCATTCCAGATGGTCCCAAAGAGTTAAAAAACTCTATTGGATAGTTGACTCTATTTTGATCTTCATTATACAGCAATGTTTTCGCAAAATTATTGTGGCTGTGCTGCTCGTTCTTCGGAATTTGTTTTCAGTTAAATAAACACGATGACCGTTTTCTAAATGAACAGCAAGATGTTGAACAGTTGGATATCATTTTTGAATACTGAAACCAAGAATTCAGCAGACAGCTTCATTACTGTTAACATATTTGCATATGAACTTGTCAATATCAATATCAATGCCAATATCAAAGTTTCTTACTTTGATGGTGGTGGTGAATCCTCCATCTTCTGGCTTTCGTCGTCTGTATTTCGGATATGCATTCTCTCCAGTTTGAGTTTCATAAAGTTTCATTAAGTTATAGAGTTTTCGTGCATTTGTCGTCATTCATATTCAATGCTCCGCATGGGCCGTGAATCATGTTGTTGCAGACAACGTCAGAAAGTATCGGATCTTCGTGTAGATTCGGTAGTTCAGCAGATATAAAACTATCGATTTGAGTTGGAACAATTTTTACTTTCAGCCAAATGAGAATATGAGCGTGCGGTACAGTCCGTTCTTTGCCATTCAATCGCCTGCATACTCATACTCATGCATATGTCTTGGGCTTCCAGTATACGAAGCAGGAAGTATGCACATTTGACCTATGTTGGCAGCGTTTCCATCATTTCATTTCCATCATCGTCGACACGCAATTTTTTTTTGGTTCAAACGAATGTACAGAAGCCGCTCGCTTTCAATTTTGGCGTACATGTTAACAATGTACTGATGAAACATTTCACGACATTTTAAAATGTGATTGGATTGTTGGTCTCTTATCATAATGCGATATGCATAATAATCCATTGATGAAACTTGTAATGCGAATATTTTTGTTTAATATTTGTTTTCCCATATATAAACAGACAAACTCACTATGATAAAACTCTCTGTTGTGAATGACAGATAGTGATTTTTTTTTATGCGCGATAAATCAAATTTAAATTATTCTTTATCTTAAGTATAAATTTAACATCAAAATTATCACAAAATTACACAAATATTATATGAAATCTCAATATTTTTTATATTCAATTGAAATAATCAATTCACTACATGAATTTACATCAAAAAATTTGAAATATGTAAAAAAAGATCATATATATGCTTATCTAAGGAATCCTTTTTTTTGTTAATAAAGTTAAGTAGTTTGACCTTCTCACAAACGTTAAAATAGAGAAAAAATTATTTTTGAATTTGATCTAATACGGGATTTTTTCAATTAGTTTTAATCATGTCGATTCGCACATGAAACGACAAGAAAATTTGAAAAATCATTTTCCTGGCTCAGTAATATAACAAACTGATATTATATGTATACACAACTGTAGTGATTTTTTTTTTAGGGAATTTTTTCGTCCTCTTAGATGTGAATCTTTCACATAAAAAAGTATTGCTACGCGATAATTCAGCAATTTAATAATAGTTGATATATTGTACTTATTTATATTGTAAATAAAAGCGCTCTAATATGCATCTAATGAAAACATTATACGTCAAAATCAAGATGGTCAAACAGATATGCTCAAACGTTACATTGGGCTTAATTTAATATACTGTTGTCTGATTACATTACCTGTAAATGCAGAGATAATCGAATTTAGCTCGTGCAGCATATCTGTTTAATATGTGGGCTACAATCAATATCTCAAATTCCATGCTGCGGTCCTTTTATAAATTATATGTTATCAGAATACTTACATTTTTTTGTTTACATAATGGCATATAATTTTTTATTAAGAATCTACATTCAATAACAGATTTAGATATATTTAATAATATTTAACGTTTAAAAAGCTATTAAACTTTGTAAAAAAAAGTGGTCTTTATAAAACGATTTTCATGTTAAGAATTTTGCATTTATGTAAAAGAAAACAATATAATTTTGTATTTAAACTAGCCTAAAGTATAAATTAATCATATCATGAAAATAAAACTGATAATGTAGATAAATTCATAAGATCCATTTTTTTTAGAGTAACAAAACCCGGCAAATTTGATTGGTTTGTAATAGTAAAACAACCGGGCAATAGCGTGCCGGGCCGTCGGAACCGTGCTCACTTATTAAAGGTGAACTTTCATGTCCCTCCTAGTTTATTGTTAGAGTTTGTCCGAAGCCTCAAAAATGTTATGTCTCACAGAGACGGTGAATAATCTTACAGTTTGTGATGACGCCAGGTAACTATCGATAACCCAAATATATGTCCCTCAATTTAAACGCATACGCTCGCATAAAATATAAAATTAGAAGCATATAATAACAATCCTTGATTAAACGACATACAATGAATGCATAATGCGTGAAAACCCGTTTACTTTGCAATATCAGCAATTTTAAGTATTTTCCACAATTTTAAGTATATATAGTTTCTGTTATTACTAAAACAATGTTAGCTATGCGTCTTGTCGCGCATAAATTTTTGGCCTGGTGCTAATTTACGCCAAATGAATTTTCGACAGACATTTTATAATCCAAAATAAGCTAATACATTACAATTTGTCGACTAAGTTCAGTGATGATGATGGGTGCATATGACATACTACCTGGCATGCAAATATCTGGAAGCGTCCCCTTCGGAACCGAGGCTACCCGTTTTGCTGGTGAACTAACCCTCTACCGATTTCCCGAATACGTTTTATGAAATATTAAAAATTCAATTTCCGATCGTTCGCCGGTGCTCTGCGCAATGTGTTTGACATATAAAAAAATAATTAAGAGTACTGATTTAAATTACTATCCCAAAGGCAAAAACCGCAAGCGCAACCCTCGTGTATTTTCTTTTGCAAACTTCAAACATCACTTCTTTCAGCAATATTACTAGGTAATATTTCACTATTTTTGTAAATACGTATTTTTAAAATAAAGCTGTTGGTATTAGGATTGCCCGAAAACGCGTCGTCTTTATTTGTGGCCATTTTGTTAACCTATTTTTTAAAAGTAGCGTCCACAAGAATTGTTATCTTTTTTTTATAAAAAAAGTTTAGAAAAATTCAATAACTAACTAACTTTTAATATTTTGACTGTTAAGTTTACTCCTTTGCTTGCCTCCTGTGAACTCTGCTTTAAACAATTATTCTAAGAGTCTAAATCAATATTCCTCCTTTTATCAAATATTTGCGCGACTCTTTCTACACGTCAATGCTAATAATTTAAGTATTTTCAGAGTAGCCAGTGAAAGAGAAACAAGCTCTTTTTAAGTCAGTTTCTATTCCGCAAAGTATATTAAAACTGTAAACTACCCTGGCAGAAGGTAAATTGGCCGCCACCCATTGGAGCGTAATGGTGACTTCAGTCGTGTGTTTTTCTGTTTTCAAAACTCTTCTGTGCTGGCTGCTTTCATACTCGCGCCGACATTTATAGTCATTAAGTTGTGGGGTTTAAAAAATTGACAAGCGCCTGGGACTTCCTCTGAAAGTGAACGTCTTAATCATACACTCTGCCACCGATACTAAGCGGAGTGTTACTTATTTTATCATAACTTAGTACAATTCCATAAACTCACGACTCCTCGAATATATAGTCTGATCCATTTATTTATATATGCATATTTCTGTAATATATTATACCTACCTCACGCCCAAAGCCCGAACGTACGGGAAATTGCACTTATTATATAAATGTCTATTTTGTAGATTGAACGTCAATCAAGTGCGTTTTAATTACGTTAACAGGCTTATATTACTGACTAATATTATTAGAAATATTTTTTCACATATTGATTCAAAGAATCTCTCAGAAAAATATCATCGTGACTTGTGTAGGATTTGAACCTACATCTCCAAGCTTACAAGCTTACAGTGCTTGCAAATCACTAAATATTTATTGGCCTGGGCACATTGGTTCGTGTGTACATTATGATTGCTAAAAATTCTCGATTAACAGAGGTGACTCGTTAGTACAAGGGTCAGTACACCGGCCATGTAAGCTTGGAGGTGTAGGTTCAAATTCTACACAAGTCACGATGATATTTTTCTGAGAGTTTTTTTGAATCATTTTCAATGTGTGAAAAAATATGCCTAATCATATTAATAACTTTTTATATAAGCCAGAATATTTATATTGCGACGCAATTCATTGTAATTAACCTATTTTATAACACCACAAAGGACGCAATCATATTAAGGCTCAGGGCGAGATAAATATTTACTCGTTATACCTGCGAGCTCGCCACTCGAAAATGCGTCCTGTATTCTACGAAATTTAATCCGGGACTTACTAGACGGCTGCTCGTGAAATCCCAAGTTCAACTTACTCCGCGTCAGTATTTTACTAGACGCCAATCTGACTGAATAAATTGTTCGCGGAAAAATCTTGTGGTTGTACAGAAAAGATAAGCGTCAAAGCTACTCAAGATATACGAGACCAGAGGAAAGGGAATGGGTGGGACCAATATGGGTGCTTAGTTTTAAGGCATGAAATTGCTTTCAAATTAAAGTAATTTAAAGCAGCGTTTAAAGCTTCTGAAACAAGTTTTAAAGTGGGAACTTCTAGTAACTATTTACGAGACTTACAGCGTCGGTTGCAATTTCATAACTATGCTGCGTGTTATCTCCTGTATCAGAACTGAGAACGCGGAGTCGAGTATAAACTAGATGATTCGCGCTTCGGATCGAAATTAACGAAGTGTTTAGGAGCACCGTGTCGAAGGAAAGACTAGTAAAATATTAATTTTGTTATATAAATATATTATAGGTCGCCATCTCGCATCGTGTATAATATATATATTTTTTAATGTTTTAACAGTTATTATTTTGAATTGACATGGTACAGTTTTTTTTATAAAGCAATTGCACGAATTTCAAATAATATTAGATCCGGTAATCGAAATAGGAGACAAGTTGCTCTCTTTAATATATCTCAAAGTAAGTAGAGTCAGTACTATGTGTGGTTTGATCGATCTAATTTTCTGTACTCAAATATTAAATGTGTCTCTGCAGTTATGTGATTCAGGTAAAGTTATAAGGGACGTGTATTCATCTCGTATGCGAAACTATTAATATTGACAAAGTTCTCCATGAAATTTTCCCGGAATTCTAATGTAAGTTAACAGGTTCAAATCTAGAGCTCATTATGTATATACTAGAAATGTAGCCCGTCATAAAATGACGTATTCGATGAACGATGCAATAGTGTTTGAACATATGTTTGGCTTACAATAAGATGAATTGAATGAATTGCTTTCATTTTATACCATCAGTTGGATGATGGTGCGAAGTTCTGTGATATATTTGACCTTGAACGTTGAAGCAGAGTGGCCCTGATTCTGCCACTGGACCTGTTAATTTAGCTCCCATTGATGCAAAAGATATACAGTTATTGTATGATCTTATTTTTATTTTGAAATTTCTATTATAAATATTTTCTGGATTTGACATAATATCCTTTAAATATACCGGGAAAATAGACCTTGCTGGTAGTTTCACTTTAACTTTGTGACAGCAATCGTTGAACTTTCCATCTGATGGTTTTTCTACTTGAAAATGTAAAGCATTGCAGAATCGATAAGTCACATTCATTAATCCACAATTGTGTGCAATAATCTTTTCAAACGCTCCTGTGTAAGTTGTCTTGTTGTTTCTTCTGTTTATGTTTGTCTCGATGTGGATACACACACTCGCTTTTAAGACAAACGCAGCGTTCGCTGTGTATCAGTTTCTTTTTGTCTTGAGGTCGATGTTTTCCCCACGTTTTAATTCTATTTCATTGCTTGACATTTCTGTCACATTTCGTGTCACAAACAACGCATCACTTTCACTGCACTGTTTTTTATTTGATGCAGTCTTTATCACGTTCAATTGTGCAATTCTTTTTGAATTACGTTTACTGTGCGTAGACGGTGTTATTTTTTTAGGAGGCATTTTGAGTTATTAATGATGTGATTAATAATTTCTAATATAAAAGAAGCATCAAAATTTGTTTTTTTTGTAAAAGTTCTAAATTTGAAATTCTCGCAGTGAACAGAATCATATAATTCGTACATATTGAAACTCGCTAAAGCATATTTTATAGTTTTATTAAATTTGTTTATGAATTCAAATATTATCCTATCGTCTTTAAATTCGGCACATAACTGCGGAAAAATTTATTGAACTTACGTGCAAAAAATCAGCGTTATATCTTTTAAGATATTCTATAGAGAACCAAAAAATGAAGCATACACACACACAATGGCTATTATTATAGAAGATATTGTATATCTATATATATATTGAAAGCGAGCGGCTTCTGTACATTCGTTTGAACCAAAAAAAAATGCGTGTCGAAGATGATGGAAATGAAATGATGGAAACGCTGCCAACATTGGTCAAATGTGCATACTTTGTGCTTCGTATACTGAAAGCCCAAGACATATGCATGAGTATGAGTATGCAGGCGATTGAATGGCAAAGAACGGACTGTACCGCACACTCATATTCTCATTTGGCTGAAAGTAAAAATTGTTCCAACTCAAATCGATAGTTTTATATCTGCTGTACTACCGAATCTACACGAAGATCCGATACTTTCTGACGTTGTCTGCAACAACATGATTCACGGCCCATGCGGAGCATTGAATATGAATGACGACAAATGCACGAAAACTCTATGACTTAATGAAACATAATAAAACTCAAACTGGTGAGGATGCATATCCGAAATACAGACGACGAAAGCCAGAAGATGGAGGATTCACCACCACCATCAAAGTGAAACTTTGATATTGGCATTGATATTGATATTGACAAGTACATATGCAAATATGTTAACAGTAATGAAGCTGTCTGCTGAATTCTTGGTTTCAGTATTCAAAAATGATATCCAACTGTTCAACATCTTGCTGTTCATTTAGAAAACGGTCATCGTGTTTATTTTACTGAAAAAAAACTCCGAATAACGAGCAGCACAGCCACAATAATTTTGCGAAAACATTGCTGTATAATGAAGATCAAAGTAGAGTCAACTATCCAATAGAGTTTTTTAACTCTTTGGGACCATCTGGAATGCCACCACACATCTTAACTTAAAAAGTTGGTTCACCATAGATGCTCATTCGCAACTTAGATCCACCTAAATTGTGCAACGGAACAAGACTTGCTGTTGAAAAACTATCGCCACGTAGTTAATCAAAGCCACAATCAAAATCAAAGCCGAAAAATCTTTGTTTACACACCTGCCGAATAAACTCAATATTATATTGTTTATCCACTAGCATTAAGATAAAAAACAAAATTTTCTTTGTTTTGAAGAAAAAAAAAAAAAATTATTTATTAAGCGTAGTACACACGCCGGGTATCCGCTAGTTATGTATTAAAAGACCAGCTGTCGGCACCAGGAAGTAGTACGAGGCCGAGAGTAAAAAAAAAAGGGTATTAACTATGCACTTTTCCAATTCAGAAAGAGAAAAATCGTTTGCTTATGAAGTGATAATTACATACAACATTATATAAGTAATTTATATTTATTTTTCCCCATGAATTATTTTTACCGTGGAAAATTGTAATCCGTGATGAAAAAACTATTTTAATATTAAGTTTTTACAATCGATAAAACATCTTAAAATAGAGCTCGTTTAATTAGCATGTTTAAATATTGGAAATATTGTTATTTGTTAAATGCAGTCATGACGTATAAGAGGAGATCGATTTAATGATGAGCACTTTTTAGAGCAGCTTCTACGATATACAATAATAATAAGCGATATTTCCAAGCGAAAAGAGACAGACATTGATTTTTATATTATTCGCTACTAAAAGCAAGTCTGTAGATATTATTGACAGGATACTACGATATTCCATTACATGGCGTTTTTCTATTTTGTATGGAGCTATGAACTGGAGGCTTCTGAAATACTTGTATCTACGAGCTTAATTTAAAACGCATTAATTATCGAGCTCATCACAGGAACCCGTTCCTGGAATATGTGCAATTGTTATTGTTGATTTATTAATGGATGCACTTACTTGATATCGCAAGTCTCCTTTATCTCGTTTCACTGTATTTTATTTTAAATGTGAATTGAAACTTTTTGCTTTTATCATGTTAAATCTAATTAAAATGTTTTGCCTTAAATAAATAATACAATTAATTGTACAATTGGAATTGATCTTACTGTACACAACCTGGAAAAAATTAATAATTTCTTCAATCATATTTCTTAAATAAAAATAACGAAGTTATATGCGGCAAATAAACATTGTAAAAATCAAATAATTGCATTTCAGTTGGAAGACTGCCGACTTATTGACACCGTTGGACTTGTTGACCTGTTTCATAAAACTAATTTTCTTGAATTATAAGAGTACTTCTATTGAATGCAGTTTTGCACTTACAGTATTATTATCTGAGATACTTATTTTTATCGAATTTTACATCGCGACTTAAATTTTATAATGACTTTGTGCATTTAGAAGAAGTTTTTAGGGCATAAAATGACAGGGTAAGAAAGGTGATATAATATTAAGACAATTAAAAATCATATCAATTGCTACATTAACTTAGACGAGCTGCCCCCGTCACCACCCTCTACCTCCCCAAAATATTCTACTGGATTGTTCGTTGTTTCTATTTAGAATGAAATGTATTAGTAATGAAATGTAATGTAAATTATAACTTAACACAACGACGCATTGGGATACTATAATGGAAGTAAAGTAGGTTTGCATTCCTTAAAAGGTCTTCTCGTTACATTATTTGTATGAATCAACATAGAGACATTTGTCCAGCCTATTCAAAACTAATTTTCTCTTTTATTTAGTCGGGTTATTATTCATTAATATTTTAATTAACATGTTTTGATCTTATGACCGTAAATTTTCGTAAAATTCTTATATATTATTTCATTCGACAGTTTAATTTTCACATTATTACTTGATTTGCTAACTCTACGCATGTATCACAAATCTTAAAAAGCTTCTGAAACTCGTTTTAAAGTGATAAACGATTTTACGTAGAATACATACAGTTGACTTTCTACGTAATGAACGCTATTCAAAAAATAGGCTTATATTTTGATTATATTAGAACACAATATATTACGGTGGAAACTAAGAAAATCAGGAAAATTAACATTTGAAGTTAAACATAAATATACTTATAAATATAACCTTATACGACTGAGACCTGCATTTGATGCTTACAGAAGTGCGAATTTGTTGTTTTGCGTGTGAATCAATTACCTGAAATCATGATGTATAGATTAAATTCAGGTAAATACAGCACTTCTCTCGGTAAAGTTCAGCAGAGCCGACAAAGCTAGATGTCGCGATACAGCCTCTTTCCATCTGAATGCAGATTTTCCCGATAATTAAAAATAATTGGACAGAGGATACATGAAATATTATCTTTTATAGTCAGAAAATTCTTTACAATATTCAATAATACCTTTATGTGATTAAGCATATTTTTTCACACATTGAAAACAATTAAAGAAAACTCTCAGAAAATATCATCGTGACTTGTGAGGGATTCGAACCCACATCCCCAAGCTTTCATGGCCGGTGCATTTATCCAACTATGCTAACGAGCCACTGCAATTTAGTGAGAATTTTTGCATGGGTAAATAAATACGCATCCTGATTAACATTAATCTAAAATTAATATAATTCAATAATACCGTTTAATATTTTGGCTGTACATGACCCTTAGTACGTTCCTTAACCAAAGCCATAACATATGATGCATTTCATAATTCAACAAAACCGGTTTTCGAATCAACCAAAATAAAATGACTTTGTTTTATAAACAATAACAATTGCAAAAATAAATATGTATGAGGTAATAAATTTTAATCCATCGTTGAAACGGAGCGGGACAGAGCAGCTGTTTATTATGATTACAAATACATCCGCTGAGGTAAAGTTTATAAGATTTTTGAACATTAATTCGAAGTCTTTATCTAGTTGTTGAATTCGATTTATTCTCCAAAGTGAATTTCTTTGAGATTATGACCTTAAACTTTCGGAAGACACATTTCTCATTAGTTCATGTTGGAAATTAATATGCTTTGAAAATTCTGAAATAAGCTATCAAAAAATACTGAAACATCCTTGAGACAGTTGTTTTTTATTTGTGCATTTGTATTGAATAAGCAACTTTCAAAAACGCTTCTTACCTTTTTTAAAATAAGATTTGGCAATAACAGTTTTGAGGTAACTGGTATTTTTGTTCATATGCATGACGATTGATTTAAAATATTATATATTTTTAGCTCACTGTAATTGATAATGATATAGATGATTTAATATTATAAGGGGAGAAATACAAGTATTCTTAAAATTACATATATTTTATAATGCTTGTAGTTTTATTTTTCTTCTATTCGTTTTGTAATTTAATTTAAATCGTACTTGTTAAGACGTTTTGAATGTTTTAAAAAAATAATGAAAGTATTTTTGTTCTTATTCTACAGTTACTATAACAACTATATATCAAAAAAATACATTTTATTTAGAAATATAAGAAATTTGAAATATCGAACTATCAATAATATCAATTTTTCGTGGTATTTGGCATCTAAATCATAAACTCCTAACTTGGCGCTTACTTATAAAGCTCTTATTATTTTTAACGCGGTCTTAGATTACAGATTTGTAAAATTAAGACGCCATAAAAATTACTTTTTATAAATTTATTTATATAATTTTCATTATAAGTAGCCAGTAAGCTCCTTCCCCCCTCAATTGCTTCTTGACCAACTGCCTCCACTCCCCCCCCCCCTCCCCCCATCACCCCCATCAAAGTCATTAGTTAACTAACCTAACCTAAACTAACTAATCCCCCCTCCCTGTAAGTCATCAATGCCTACTGATGGGCGGTCTCGCCTGCTTTAAGAACCTATAGTCTAAATAAAACATTGTATTTAACTACTCATTCTTTCTCACTCATGCTCACATCTAACTTCATCTCATATGAAATTCAATATTTTTGACAGAGAGTACTTGGTGGAATTCTATTTTAATATTTTTGAATAAAATATTTTTATTTTTATTAGTGACCGGTTTCGCCAACCTTTCATGTTGGCCGGCTTTCATGAAACCGGTTACTAATAAAAACAAAAATGTGGAAAATCGCTCATGTATTTTATTCAAAAATATTCATCTCATATCTCACTTTTACATCCTCCCCACTCTCCCCATTCTGTAGCTTGAGCGTGGCTGCCATTGTGTACCGTGAGCGTGTGTAAAGGATCGGTAATGGAGTAGTGGACCTGGAAGACCTGGACTGGAGAGATGGGGAGGTTTCTGCTATTGTTTCTGTAGCTTGCTGCGGAAGGAGTATCAGATCTAAACGCCAGAGCTTTGTTAGGAAAGGATTATATAATTATTATATTGGGCAGAAGCAATACGTAGCCTTTTACTTTAAATATAAAACTGCGGTGTAGAAGGACCCGGGGACCCACTAAATTATTTGCTCCTTAGAAAAACATGAATACAATCTCAGCATGAGTATATGCTCAGTGAAATGGTCGCCAACCTCCTTTAAGGAGAGGCACTTGATGAAGAAGTTTAACTACTAGGCATTGGGTCGGCGAAAAGGTTGTGTTATATCTATTTATCCAACAAACGTTTGCAAAAGTGCCCTCGTTCGAACATAGAGATTAGGAGAGGTGCCACGAATTTAATTATCTACAATTGTCAAAATCTATGCGACCAAGCAGATCATCGCTGAATAGAAAACTAAAATGAGGCACTCCTTTACTTGTTTACAGTGAAGTAAAAGCTTTCAACTTATATAAAAGTTCACTGCGAAGAGACTTGTATATACTGAAAATAAATTTGTATCCCTTTGTGGCATGATGTGGTCCTTCAGTTTTTTTTATATGCGGATTAAATTTTATTGCGTATAATTTCTTTTTTAATACCATATCTCAAAATCAATTAATTCTTTCGTGTCCACGCCACAGTAAATTTTTAAATAAATTACAAAGCGTGTTAGTCGCCCTTTTATCAGCCCGATCTGTGACCTACTTAAGTAAAGTTGCTTACGTGAGGAAGAGACATCTGTGAGTGCTGAACATTGTCGTACTGCGACAACGTGAGTCGGTATTGCAGATACACTGCGCACTCTGGCACGAGATCATAGATGGCAGTAGTTAGGGTAATTTATTAGGTTTGTTTCCCGGCTGAGCTTTCGCGTAAAGTCACAGACTCTCAGGGTGAAGGCGCATTGCGTAATCTACCAAACATAAATTTATTCAATCGTTAACTTTTAATACAATTTTTATGCTGACGATTCAAACATAACACGATAAGAAATATCCTCGACAAGCTTTTTCTACGATGCTACGGTGGGATTCAACAACAATACCGTTGGTTTACTGGTTAATGGTGGGTTTGAATCCCACCGCTATCATAAAAAAATGGTTTTTCTCGTGTGATCCGATTAGTTTAAAAATAGTTATTCAATAAATCTTTGTTAAGTTAAAATGCGTATTTTTTAAATATATTATAATAACAATCAATGAAAAACATTAAGATTATTGCACATACTACTCAATGAAATAAAAATATAACTGAAATCGATGCAAATACGTATCAACTAACATTTTCGTTTTTTTTATGGTATTGTTCGTATGTTCTAGTTTTATGGTTAATATTTTATTTGCATTATTATAGTATAGCTTTAAAATAAAAATATTTATAATATTTTTTATAATTTCCTAGAATTAAAGTAAATTATTTTTTCCATTATACTATTACTAATGTCGTGTTTAAAGTAAAGTTATTTATTAAAATTCTTGAAGAAAATTTAAAAATTATTTGAAATAACGATACATTTTTTAGAAGTCAAATTGAAATATTTTTTCTGAACGCTCTATAAGATATAGGTCAATATTCATATTTTTTTCATTTCAAACCGCAAGTAATTTTCTACCCGTCAGATAGTCCCGATGATTTTTTTTAAAGCCGGCTTATTCCGATTGTAACGTCAGAGTTATTAAATACACAAAGAAATCAAAACTGCATTGCAACAAAAAAAAATTTAGTACTACTTATCTTATTTCTTTTTCACAACAATAATCTTCAATAATTACATAATTTACTCTACCTAGAGTAAAAAGTAACATTTTATGATAGAGCAAGCGTTTGGGATTAACTACCTTCGGGACTTAAAAAAGTATAATGTTTACCCTAATAATATTTAATAATAATTCCATTTTCACGATTATCATTCATTTCAAATAAATTTTAAATAAATATATATTTTTAACAATCATACTCTACATATGAATCAATGTGCCCAGGCCAATCAATATTTAGTGATTTGCTAGCACTGGACTTTTTGAACAAAGTATCAAGTGAAGCGATTTCAGTCCCATCTGGACATTATTTTTTTTAAATCTATTGATTTAGCCAAGACGCGCACCAAATAAAAATTCTCGATAAAACGGAAGTGACTCGTTAGTACAAGGGTTCGTACACCGGTCATGTAAACCAGGAGATGTTGGTTCAAATCCCACACAAATCACGATAATATTTTTCTGCGAGTTTCTTTAAATCATCTTCTATATATGAACTAATGTGCCTAATCATATTAGTAATAATATAATAAACCCGTAATGGGTAATAAATACGCATCTGATTGACCAATCCATAAAAAGATAGTTTAAAATTGATAATTACATAAGTACGCACCGTTTATACCACACAATATATTACCAATAGATTACCTAAAAACAAGGTATGAATAAAGTTAAAGTTTCTTAAATAAAATATTAATACAAAAATGCTTGTATATTAAAAAACAGTAATCTGCAATCGCTTAAGCTTGTTTGCGCTCTGCGACGGTAAAGATTAAAAGTTTGTTGCGGAAGGCATATCAACAGTTTGAAGAAGGAAAGTTCATATTTCCTTTTACAGTAATTACAAGACTTAAGCTTTTAAATATTAAAGAAAAACAATTGACATTATAAAAAACATATTTTAAAACAAAATCGTAACAAAATATTTAAATTTGTTTAATTTATTAGCATTGACTACCTACACATTAGAAAAACTAGTAAATTTTATCACTATAAATTGAAACATTCTTGGTTACATATTTTCATTGGAACCCATAATATTTTAAGAATATAAACTTCAGCTTTCTCTTAAATGAAAAGCTATCAAAGAATCATAATTTTGAGTAATATGGAAAAAGATCGGAAAATGTAATAATTTATCGGAAATCAAAGCCACAGCGGCGTCACCCGCCGTAACCCTGAGAGGAGAACTCCTCGGGCTGGCCCGACGTCATCCGCACTGCCCCTGCAACATCTGACTCGGTTCGCACTCCGACCCCGCTCGATAATTCCTGATCCACTGTACTTGTCAAATGTTGTGCACGCAAATAACCTAAAGGCGTTCAATTCCAAACGCTAAATGTCCAATTGAAAAAAGTTACGAAAAGCAATACTGATTTAAAAAAAAATTAAATATATTCTCAAATCTATTAAAAATTTGGATTCAGGTCTGCTTTAAAATTAAATTGAATGATATGATTTATGCGTTTTAAAAACTGCGCAAGGAAAAAAAGTCTTCGATGAGTCCGCTTAGTTGCATACTGTATGAATAAATCGCAGAGTGTATTTTTAAATCATGAAAGCTACTTAAAACTTACAGAATCGCAGCATATACGAAAAACCCAATAAAATGTAATCTTTTATAAAACAATGTGAGAATACTGCAGCACAATGATCGCTGAATTCGTTTCTCTCTTTAAATAATAATGAACCTGCACAAAAGTATATCTGGGTTAATTTGTCAGCATAAGATTTTTTTTAAGCAGATGTTTTTGAGGTATTTAATTTTCTCTTGTGCACTGTACGTGCAGCGATGCGCCGGAAACACACAGGTGGCATAATATATCAACAGATAGTCGAGAGCCTCCCGGAAGCGGCGTGCCCGGATCGCGGGCCCGCTCGCACGGGAGGCCCTGGCATATAAATGGATGCGGTAAAAATTCACGGAGCCGGCCGCGTAGAGGATCGCGCCTGCGCACCCGGCAACTCCGCAATGCGCTTCGCGTGCCCGCTGACGTCACGGCCATCCCCCACCCCCTACCCCCACCCCCCACCCCCCACCCCCGTATAGACCAACAAGTTTAATTAATTTGAAATGTGCCGTTATTAGAGTTCTTTACGGTATAACGAATGGGCGTTTCCTTCGCGTGGGGCTATCTTTTTTTCTCTCTTCCGAAGTCCCTAATCTGATTTGATATTGCTCGCAGTGTCGATGTTGTTTTTTTTTGTGACCCTGTAATTATATCAAATTCATTCTCGTAGTGAAATTCAAAGTTTAATCAACGATATCAACTCATGAACAAAACAAGATTTTGTATTTCTTCCTAAAATGTAACTAAGGATGAAATCAACTAATATTATCTGATTTCCATGATACAATTGCTTTTAAAAATAGTTTTTCTATTATATCAATAAATTAAATTAAAAAAATAGCCAATATTGCCAATCTTGCTAAATAAACATTTGCGTATATTCGTTTTTAATCTTACGTGGTTGCGTCATTGCTGTTACATATTGCTGTTTACGATCAAGGATTTACCCCTATTGCATTCTTACAACCAAAAATAATATTTATTTAGCAATGTGCCGAGAAATACACATATGTCTGTTTCTCCACCCCTGTGTGCGAAACTATTACCCGGCCGGCCTTGAAACCCCTCAGGCGGCACGGCTGAAATAACGACTTCCTTAGCAACAGCAATGCGTTATGTCTGAACTGCCTCGTGTGTGCAGTTGATTGGTTTAATCAGTACGCACGCCAACATATTATAATTTTATCAAATACTCGTGAAGTTTAATACTAACTAACTATAATGAAACCTAAGCACATAATATTACAAGATGGCAACATTTAGAATTTATTATTTAAAGTATAACGTAAAAAACCCTACTTTTTTACATATTTTTTTAGCATCTGAAAGTGACCAAAGTTACTGCTAGAGATTCACATCCCAGCGTATGTTGTTCGTAGTCTCATATAATAGTATTTGAGATAAGGCAAAATATTTAAATTAATGTTGACAACACATTCTCATTATCAAAATTTATTTAATTTTACTTTCCTTAAATAAATCGTATACATGAAAGTCCTACCTTTAGTGGTACCCTTAAAAAGTAAAAAAAGTCTTCTCGGTGTATTTTTACGATTTTCATTAGTTAAGAATTTTTTTTTATCAAAGCCTACAATAAATAATCAAGGGCTTTTCTGTAGCAAACAACGTTGCTTTTTGAATACTCATAAAACCCGAAAACGTCTGTAAAAAATCATTTTTAACTATCGTTTCTGAGTGCTTTGGTTTTGGTCCTCGCATTTCCAGGAATCATAAATAAAATTTATGGAAAAATATTATTTAATGAAAATGTATACAATAATTGAAATACTGGAGCGTGGAGCTTTTGGTCGATTTGTTTTTGTTTGTATTTATTTTTTTCGAGCTATCGAATAAATATGTTAGTAAAAATTTTCTAGTGGCACAAAACTAAATTTAATACACAATTTAAAACATAAATCACACGTGTTTGCCAGCAAATCGTTGCTAGCGACGACATCTGTGAAGGCGAGGCAGCTAGTTCAGGTCGCGCGGCGAAACAGAACCGTGCTGTATTTACTGAAAATACGATAGGTGGCAGTACAGAGTGCTAATGGAAATTTATTTTTAAAATTACTATCATTTTTCAAACAAATTCAAACAAAATGCTTTGGTTTTATTTAATTTAAACAAATTGATTTATAAAATTGGGATTATTTATAAAATAGAAATTTTTGAATTTGGATATTAAGAGATCCATTTTTTTTAAATTGAATACATTGATAATGTGGTTTAATGCAATAAATAAAAATACTAAACAAATTCCTTTTTTTAAAAACAATCAATAAAACAAAAAAATATATATCACAGATTCATTATCAATTCAAGGTTTTACGGGTTCGCTATTTTGTGGATCGTGCGACGAAAAGATTTGCATTCGTATATTTAAAGACATATTTATTCATCGTTTGAACAGTAAATTTCCATATTGTACGATATAAATTATATGATAGTAAATAGCTCAACAACAAGCGATTTTAAATCAATTTAGTTTGTTTAGTCATTAGAACTTTTTTTTAAATATTATCAAGGACAGCATCTCTATATTATCATACAGTGACATTATGGAATTTACGATGTTTATGTGTGTGTGTTC
This sequence comes from Atopsyche davidsoni, assembly GCA_022113835.1. Taxonomy (NCBI): domain Eukaryota; kingdom Metazoa; phylum Arthropoda; class Insecta; order Trichoptera; family Hydrobiosidae; genus Atopsyche; species Atopsyche davidsoni. Next base: position 9,471,892 of record JAILWY010000010.1, read on the forward strand.
AAATTAACAGGGTTTTCATGAATCAACGTATGATAACAAATCTTGCGAATATTATTTTTCGTCATAATCTTGCAGACTTATAAAGTTTCTAAAACGTCTTTAAAATTTTTTAGATGTGAAGTCTGTGCTTTTTAGTTTGAGTTGAGTTTGTATTGTTTATTCAACATGCAGGGTCGTTACAAGTCGATACATTAGCCAAGTTTTCGGGCCATCAGCGCGGACGCACCGTACTTCACTCGTCAGATAGCGCGCGCCTGACAAAGCGCTCTTTATTCACTTAACTTGTTTTTCGCACCCGTATTAAAATTATGTCTGCTTCGCCTCTCTCGCGGCCCGTTAGTATTACGCAAGGTATGGGCTACATGAAAAGATGAAAACACTTTCATGTTCATAAAACCGGTTTATAGATCTCCCTCTACCCCGGAATTGGGGAAATAAATATTCCCTTGGCGTCTGTTCTGCTTTCAAAAAAGTCGTTAATTTTAAATATCAAAAATAATTAAAAAATAATTACTTATAGGTAGAGCATTGTGTCTGATTTAAAGTGTTATATATTTAAAGCTTTCACTGTTGTAAACTATAAACTTCGTTTTTGTTGAAAGGTTATCGCTTATCGACCATTTTTTTCACACCACTGCTTGAAATTTAAGCTTCTGTGATACGGTAGCTATAAATATAAACGGATAGCATTATCTGCATACTCTATTTTTCATCGAAACTAAAAAACCCTTATTATAGCGGTTACTTTAAATCTCAGTTTTTTGTGATTAGTAACAGCAAATGGACAGTGACTATTTTTAGTTTTTGTAGATAAAAAAAAAAATTAGGTTATTTATAAATTGCTCTAATTATTGTTGCTTGTCACTTATTATTGTTACTAAGTTCAAAATGGAAAAAAAGACACATTTATTATTGACATGTTTACCTTTTGTGAGGATGTAATTGAGTTTATGATTGCCTTTTCAGTTTCTTGGTCGTTGCTTTCAGCTCAATAATCCCAAACTATCCACGACTACTAAATTGAACAACACTTACCTACGAAGCCTAAAATCTAGTCATCATTGGCTTAAGTCATATAAGTTTTGGGCAATCTGAATATGACATTTATTTTCACATTTCAACCTTCTCTACAAATTCTGTCGTTTCAAAAATGTTTTCAAATATACATGATTTGAATTAATTAAAATTTACAAAGAATGTGTATTCTTTTGAACAAATCTTTTGAAATTACACTGATAAGTCACTCGTTATACAATGTAAGCCCTGAAGTAAAGGATCTTTAATCCGATCGGGACTCACCCTTTGAGGACATTATCGTGGGTCAGGGTAGACTATCTTCAACTATCTCTATCTGTTCGTAGATTCATAAATTAAGTTGTACTAAAAGATACTTTGATGCTGTCCGAAAATAATTTTCTGATTTGGGAGTGAAATAAATTGAGCATAGATCAATTTTACTGAAATTATTTTCATCAATTTCTACTTGATTTGAAACTTACAATCTTTAATTTTAAAAGCAAACTTGTTTTACCATGAATAATTTATAAGCATTAGTGTACAAACAAATAAAGTAATATTACATTACTTCAAATGTATTTCAAAGAGCATTCTACTTGAAATAAAATTCATTCGGAATTTTACTACTAAATAAACAGTTGCATACAACTAGTTTATTTCATTCAATGAATCTATCCATATTGTATATTTATTAAATATATTTTAAACGTTTTATTTCAAATGATGCTTTTCACATAACAAATTGTGAAAATTTTTTTTTTTTAAAGAACCATATCGTAACAGCATTTAAAAAAATCAACAGGCACTCTAGTGTGAAATATTTACACTAAATGTGAATATTTCGCTTGAGACAGTTTAATTAGTAACGGATTCCCTTGCAGGTTCATAAGATGATATTGCATATGTAAAGATATCGTTAATTAGTTTATTTCCTCAAGATTTCTTAATAGTAACGTAGGCAACAGGATATACTTGGACAACAGGTGTTACTTTGATCTTACTTGCTAATTCAAATGTTTACAAAACTTTCGTAAGCCCAGTACTCATTTATGTTACCAAAACAATGGGTAGTACAGTAAAACATTAAAATAATTTAGAAAACAGATTTTGTCATATTACATCGACCATAAATATGTGTACTAATTTAGTGAGCTAACAACTTTGTAGATCAGTGGCCAACTAGCTTCCTTGACGTTCTTCAAGTCTTGGGTTTGACTAGCGTATAAAACTAAAGTCTCAGTTTCAAAGTTGTTTACTCGTTGTCTTTAAGCCTCTTCTTTTGTGGCCGCCTAAACTTCTCAGATAATCTGAGCTTGAAAGTTTCTCGCTAATAAAATAAAGATATAATCGATATATTAAAACAGGACATGGTTGAAAATATATTGTTTCAGCTGGACAACTTACAATATTGTTCTTATATTCACACGAATTACATAAACAGTTAGGTTTACGTAAACATTATTTTCTTGTACAATTTTCAACGCTTTTGCAAAAATTAAATTAATACTATTCTCACTTCAGAAACGAAGGAGAGAAATAACATTACCCTCTGTACGTGAAAAGGGAAAAACACGTTCTTCCCTCAGAACGAAACATTCAAATTTAATATTCATTGAACAATTTTCTGTCCCCTTTTCAATAAAGTACCCGAGACATTTTTTCCCTTCCTCTGTAAGTACATACTCGTACATTATTCTGTAAGCAACGAATAAAGAAGATTGTTTCGGGAGTTCAGTAATGTTTATCTAGAATAATTTAAAACGTTGTAATGTCAAATGTGTCAAAAAAAAATTCTTAACGATATTTTAAACATTTTCAAACACTTTTTATTATACTTTTAAATAGTTTAAATACTTAATAATTATGTTTTAAAATTACCAAATATTTAAATCAATGAATGTAAAAGTACCATTGTCATTCTATCTAGTTACTTTTTTATGTATTTAATATTAATTCGTTGACTAATTTGACAAAAAATGTATTATATCAACTATTGGTGAGCATTTATTTGCAAAAGGATGTGTGAAAATATATACATGCAAGGGAAACCTTTAAAGAATATTCCGTGCTCTCGTTACAGATTTTTTTTGCACCATTAACAAATTTATATTCAAAGATGTGTATCTCATTAAAATGCCACGTTTTTATGTCATTATAAGAAAGCATTTGTGACACTTTGAATAAAAGATTTGATGTAAAGAACATACATAAAGGAAGCTTTGAAAAAAAAAACACTAGACTAAGAGTTTGGTGGTTTAAGCTTCTGTAGCAATTCCACTACATCGCTGGTTTCCGTTAAATTAAATTTATAGTTTACTGTAATGTTGTTTAAGGAATGAATCATTGAGTCATGCTATTTAACCGATGTTTACTTTTTTATCATTAAAATTACATATAGATTTTGCGATAGCAATGAATTTAATTCAGCTTACTAATTTTTAAATTCAAAGGCAAATTGCTTTGCTTTCATAATTATCTTCTATATTATCCTTGCAATTTAAACTTAATAATTAGAACGAAAATTCCAATTGAGTATATTGTTGAGTGTTTTTCACTGAAAAATATTTTAGATTTACCTATACTTGGTTTAGTAAATGAATTTTCTTAACTTTTTTCTTCAGCATCAATATTCATTTATAAAATATAAAAAATGGATCGTAAAAATAAAAACTTTTTCCAATACATACATTTATATTTTTATCAATATCTTTATTAATATAAATGATAAATAATAATTAAGTATTTCGTTTTATATTTAAAAAAGAAAACAAAAAAATTCAAATATATTTAATCTTTTCAAATAAGCAGTATCTCATTAAACATGCAATATTTAATAATGATTTACCTATTTTCATTTACTTAATAGCGGTGTTAATGGAAACGAAATTACAAAATCTATACATTATAACAAGTTTTTTAGACAAAGCAGAATTTAATACAATCGCATCAAAGGTGGCTTTCTTCAATACTCGTGTATGGCTGCTCACGTGTTTGAACGAATGTGAGGCAGATTTATTAAAAGCCCGAAAGCCAGTATCGTAGCTCTGAATTCACGTGCACAAGCAAGAAAGTGTTCACAAGAATTGAATTCCATGACGAATCTAAATCCTAGCATCAGCCACCTATTTTACAACTCTGATTTCTCAGGACCAAAAGGATACTCGCTCTTTCATGTTAAAGTTTTCTCTCTCTTTGTTTTGACTTTGTATCACGAACATATATCTTTTATGTGAGATTTTATGCTTTATGTTATTTGTCAGAAACAAAGACCTTGATTTAACCTTACACTATAGGTAAACTACTAAAATTCGTAGGATAAAAAGTTCACAAAAAAAAACAAGATTATAAATTTCTATTTATATATATATATATATATATATATATATATATATATATATATATATATATATATATATATATTTATATACATATAATATAAATTTGGATTATATACTTATAATCCAAATTTATCTTTATTGATAAAGATATTTGTCAAGTATAAAGAAACGCCAAAAATGAAGCTGCTATTATCTAAACATAAGTTGATATACATAAAGGTAATCAAGGCTGTGGATGTAACAACATAACCTAGTTACGCTTCATAAGCAAATATTTATGACAAAGATGATTATTTACAACAAAATATCATAGTGGTAGGTTTTGAATCGAATGACATAAGTCAAATTTGTACTTGTGTCACAAAATTTAAAAAAAATTAAGATTTTTTAAGCGGCAAAGATAAATTATCACGTTCCATCAAACGGCAAAAACCTTGAATCAAACCGCACGACCGCATGAGTATGCTCCGAGTGACGTGTAACCGCGTCCCTAAGAGAGTTTCCGTGTCGCTTATACACGCGTAATTTTGTGTCGAGATGATAACTCATTCATCTTGTCTCAAAATTTAATTACTAGGGAGGGAAGACTTACCAATTTGCTTAGGGTTTTCGACGCCATACTGTTGAAAATGCCTGAAATAATGACAACTATGTAGATTGAAGGCTTTTGATCAATTTACGATAAAGCCAAATTAACAAGATCGTGTGTGATATAACACAGCCAAACAAGATATTTTTTTCAAAACATTCAGTTTTGATAAAAAAATTATAGCTCTTTTTGTTTTTTTTGGTATTATTAGTTCTCGTATTGTTTATTTCAATTCCATGATAGAGAAGTTGTGCTATTTTCAAAAAATACAATTTTCCCATTACATATATCTTTTTATAGTGTCAACTCATGAAATTCACTGTCTTGTTGATGTTGAGAGTTCACTCCGTTAGGATCTCATAATGTTAGTTTATATAATTTGCACTTAAAACCTCCTTCTTTACGTAAAATATCTAAAAATGTTTGAAGCATCACCGATTAAAACGTTTCAATGAAAAATTGTGAAAACTAAATGATATTAAAATCAAACTTAAATTAAATATTAAACTCAATTATCTTTTAAATAAAAAAATTATGACCGTTATTAGTCAATTGACATAAGAACTTGGATATTTAAAATCAAATATTATATTTCATCCAGTTAACTCTTTTATTTAAGAGCAGTCTAGTAAAACTTGACGCTTTGCATCAGTTTTTTTTTTTTACACAATCTAAATAGGTATATTATTTTACAATTATGTTTGGTCATCTCAGTTTATCCTCAGTACTAGAACAATATCATAAGCACCCCCATAGAAGTAATCAAACAAAGCATTCAGAACTATGTCAAAAAATACAGAGTTATAATAATTATTATTGATTAAAGTAATATAATAAGTCATAACCAACATTTAATAGTAAATAAAGACGGATGACTGAGATTTAAAAAACACAAAAATTCTCTCTCTACAAAGTGTATTTGAAAATATATTTTGGCAGTTCTAAATAAAAATAAAGTAGTTTTTTTTAATTCTCAACTAATTATCCATAATAATATAAACAATAACTATAAATAAACATTAAAGTTACATTTATATTAAATGATATTGTAAACATTTTTTTATAATCTAAATAAAAATTTTATTTAATTTCATGACTCGCTTAAACACTAAATTCTTATCAATTTTTGTAGACTTTTTCTGTAGACTTTTACCTGTCGGAACTTAATTTTATTGATGCGTTCATTATGCGGTAGAGATGTATTCTCTTATTTGGAATTTATGTAAACGAGCTTCAGGGGGTGACATTCAGTGAAAATGGGAATGCCCGTCGCTTAAGCCCGGATCAGTGAGACAGCGTTAAACGACAAAACAAATTTTTAACGCTCCCTCGAATAAACACTGACGCAGCTAGTTTTTGTGCTCCTCGGCCATTTTATGTCTTGAATTTCCCACAAAATAAACTAAATGTCCGACTGGCCTTGTAATAAATCTAATGCAATAAATTTCAAAGAATAATTAAAATGTAAATACAGTCGGATTTTGTAAAACGTTTAAAATAAATGTGAGGTGTAGACGCGTGGTCTTGCAATGAACAGAAATTTGCCCTGTCAATTTGAAAAATTGAGTTTATGTAAAAAAATTAATGGTAAAATTGCATAATAATGTTTTTGTGTTAATTTAGATAGTATTTAAATTTTATGAAAAGTTCTTAGTAATTTTTAATGATAAAACGTGAGTAAATATTTATATTTAAATAAGACCAAAATCAAAATAAATAATCGATAAATATAAGAAATAAAAATCGTTTCATTTTCTTTGAATAATTTTTCAATATTGAAAAATTAAAAGAAAATATTTTTTTATGAAGCTTGAGTAGCAAAGACTCTTTTTTGTAGAATTTAGTTTTTTTATCATCAATTCTTTTGGAATACCATCCTATACCAATTTAAAGATCAATATTATTCTGACAAAGACAGCTTAGTCGTTAGCATTTTTTTATTAAACTATATTAACTTTGGTTTGCCTATCTATTGTTTCCTAGTAAAAAAGAATACGATATGTACAAAATAAATTATCGATTTCGAAAAATTTTGTTGCCAGATAGGTGAACAACGGGACATTAGGAAACAAAGCCCGATAGCTTTATAAATACAAATTTAAACAATAACTTTGTACCCATGGGGGTTTTTGCAATGCTAAAAATCAAATAAAGCTTAGTTGTTATTTTAAACAAATGGTTATCAAAAAAGTACTTAAATTGGCAATAAAAAATAATATTTGCAAATGAAACATATTTTCGATTTATTTGATAGATTATTTTCAAATTTAATAAAATATGTACTGTAAACCAAAAGTAAGTAGAAAGCTTTACATTTCTTTAGGATTAAAAAAATATCTTTGGTTTATATTACCTAATTATATGTTCTATAGATTTTTAAGAACATTAGTAATAAAAAGTTAAAATTTGAATGTTAGGTCACAATTTGGCACTTATAAATATTCATTTAAAAAATTAAGTAGATTTAACTTTGTACGATAATTTCTGGAAGTATTGACTCTTCTTAGTTATTATAAACTTATTAATCTTTCTTTTTTTTTATTCAACTGGTAATAATTTGCATTACTCAATCGTATATTGCAGAACAAGATACGTGATACATAAAATTTAAACAAATTTGTAACATATGAGAAACAAAATTGATTTCTACAAAATGAAGCCTACTTTTTTATATTTACGGTATGGTAAATATTTAAATCCTGAAATTCATACTTCACTCAAAATTATTATTTTCAGTCAATTGCTTTCAATTTGAATGCACTCCCGGCTGGTTTTTATTTACCATATGGTGGATCCGGATCCGCACAATGCCACTGTCCAGCCATCTATAAAAACGGAACCATGGTGTGGCATTACATTGCACAATTTGATTTGAAATTAATTTAAATGAATCAAGGCGTTATCTAGCCGTACCTATTTTTAATAAAAGATTTATTCAAAAAGCAGTACAAGTACAATTCGATGACTAAATATTACATTACTTCAAAAAGATTACATTCAGTCTCTATCGGCTCTCGAACTCGGCCTTTTCTTAGATGCCGAGTACGAAGTACCATAATATTTTTTTTTATTCCGGATGATTGCGTTTACCCATCACAAACAAAATATGATTGAATAATAAAAAATATTATTTATATTTTTATAAACCTCTTAAGTTCGAATACAAATAATTCACCAAGTATGAGTTAATTTAAAGCCTGTGAACTGAAATTTATTAAATGACACTAGTACTTACCTTATAAATTTGTAACCGTACATAATTTACACATCGTGTATGTATTCCCCTGAAATTGTGTTGTTGGGCCACGAAGTCCACTTGACGAGGGTTCTAATTCAAAGAGCCGCAGATTCTTTACCTTAATCTCAGGTGTAACCTGTCCTAGATCTTGATAGATTATACGAGGACGAATGCGGGGAGAATGAAAGCCACCGTACTCTGAAACTGATCAGGTGTTTGAAATTTCCACCTGAATATAAATCATAACGAGGGAAAGATTCGCAGACTATAAAAAAGAAGAAGTTGATATGTTTTTATATTTTATTATAATACATATTTTAAGTCTTTCATTGTTTTCAATACTTATGTTTTTCTCTCGCTGAATATTTATACATTTAACAAAATCGAGAGAGCTGACTTTTATAATCGAATTTAATTTTACAAAAAAACTAAATATCGTTCCCAAAATTAATTTATATTGAAATTTTTTAAATTTTTTCATATTCATATACTTTTGAGAAACTGTCTGCAGTAAAAACACAATCCCGTTACAATTTAAAAAAAACCAAGCGCACTTTCTTTACAAATACGGTTAATTGAATTAAACTTTATAACAGAGTATGTGCAAATCCTCATATGTGCCATACGGGCAAGAAAGTATGTGTTTTTATTCTGAATGCGATTTCCGCAGCCTGCACTTCAGCTGAAGCCGGAAGTAAAAAATAACAGATTCATTCAACAAAGCACTAAAGCGCTCTGTGAAAAAGCCTCTTTTGGACTTAATTCTCACGCAGGACCTTAAAATACCTACCATATTTTTTCTAGAAATGAATAATTTTTCACAGCGTTATTAGTAACATTACATATAAATCTTATTGCTAGTACTTTTGTTAAGTAAAAGCACCGAAATACACACATCAAAAATAATTATAAACCTAGTTTTCGGATTATTATAATCATAGTCTATCAACATTATGTTTTATTTTGCAATGTTGGTTAATTTTGTTACGTTTAATCATTATTTTCTAATTAAAATGCTAGATAATAATTAAAGATTATTAAGTATTTTTTTTAATGTGGGGTCGTCACAAAAATCTAAATGTGACTTTAAAGATACTGAATAAAAAAACTGAAAAGATGTGCAACAAAATCATTTATAAACAGAAGAAGTATTTGATAAGAAATGTTTGAGTTTGCACTCTTTAAAAAATTGACATTTATGTCATTTATACAATGAAATGATTATAAAATATAGAACCATGCAAATAGCTCCTTAGAGACAGAATCTCAAAATTTAATATACTTTTGTCAATATGAGACAGCGATACGTAAGACTTTCAATTGGATTTAATAAAATAATATGTCTATATATGTAAATAATATGTATAAAATAATAATAAAATAATAGATTCGCCTTGCATGTTTAACATATATGTGTGTTAATTGATTTAATTAATATGATAAAGCAGCATTCGTAACTCTAAGACCAAATTTTCCTCAAAAACCTTGTAATATTTACGTTCTTACAAAGCAGATATACAAAATTATCCAGCCATTAAGATAATTGCATAATTTAGCAGTTATTTCATTGTTTTTATGTAATATATGTGCATTTGTCGTTATTTATAAGTTCTTAAAAATTTAGGTAAATTTTAATATTTAAAAAAATGTATATTTTAACAATTTAAATCAATAGCAGTTTTTGCGTGTTTACATTAATAAAGATTATCTAATATCGGGGCTATTGTTTTTATTGGAGATATTCATTTTGAAAATAATTACATAGGTAATTTTCATTGCGATTTTTCTACAAAACGTGATATTTTTACTAAATTCACATATACTTACAAATGTGTTTTAATTCTAAGCAACGTTAAAATGCCCAGTAGTTCTAAACAAAATTGTCTATATTTATAAAACATCTCAACATCATGAATCTATTTTAAAGATACGAGAATTTATATTATAATAAACACGCGCTAAAATAAACATTTAACATAACAACATCTATAAATAAATGTTATTTTTATATGAATCTAAATTTATGGAGGTATGCCGTTGCCGTGCTCCTTGTAGCCGATTTCGTTTGAGCATTATCGTTGCGGTCCAGCGCATAATTTTTACTTTGATATATTTTTAAACAGCATCAGTGGCGCTGACGGGCAGTCACACTTGGGTTTAATAAAATATAGAGGTCTCTCGTTACTTTGCTATCTTCCAAGCTATTTATATTACTAGTTTACATACACATTCACACCTGACATACGGCTTTAAAGTCAATTTCAGTTACGTGTATTTATACCTTAATATAAGTTCAAATAACATATTTTATAATACACTCTTTTTTTTAACAATAAATATAATTTTAATTTTATTATGAAATGACATTATTTTATTATTTTTGTTTGATTTTAAATTAGAATATTGATATTTAAATCGGTGTGATACCGCACAAGGATATACCTAAACGATAAAAGCTATTTTTTTTAAATATACAGTATCCTTTCTTTAAAAAAAAACCTAATATATTGCATCATATTTTTTTTTGTTTCTTAGTTTTTAATTAATAATCTCAAATCATTTTTTTTAATGAAACCAAACAGGGTTTTAAAAATACAACTCGGCACCATTCCGATGACGCGGTACCTTTTTATTCGAAGCCGAGTCTATAAGAAGTATGTTTAACCGACGGCGTGTATTTGTATTCGTATAAATAACTTCACCACCACAAATGTTTACACACTCACCGTTTTCGTAAATGATTGAAAATAAACAGCTTCAAGCTCTTGGAATCATTGTGTATTGATTTAAGAGTGACTACTTCTAGCGCATTTCTTAATTAAAGTTTTAAGTTTACAAAAATATTTGTAAGCTTAGTCAAAATTTTAACAAACATGTTGGTCCGTTATAATTATTTCATATAAAAATGTTAACGGAGGACAAAAATCACTTTTTTTAAACTTTGATCAAATCAAGTGCTAATTACGTGACGATAATAAGCTGAACGTGTTCTTAATCTGTTTATGTGAATATGTATGTTTGCATTCAGATACCGAAAAATAGTTTATAAACCTCGCTCACAGATTACATACATGTACAAAAGTTCTAGATTCTTTTTTATAACGAAACACGGTGAAAAAAGTTACTCTTAATGACTTGAATAAATATTGAACATTTTTATTTGAAGAAATCGATTCCAAAGTAGTTATTCGCGGTGGTAATAAGTGAATTATATATAAACACAAACCGACAAATGATCGTTATTCTTTTTTTATTATTACAGGATAAGAACAACTGTTTTCATGCGTCAATATAATCAGAAATATAAAATTCAATTGCCAAGGGAGTAAGCAACTAATGCATTAGTTTCGATATCTGTTTCATTGTAAGAAGTCAAAAGCTAAAACTTTTTATGTCAGATGTTCCTCATAGTTATAATTTAGCATAAATGTATATTTTTCTTGTATGTTTGATAAATATATTTATTGTTAATTATTTTTTTTTTCCGTGCTTATAAATACAATTTTTTTTCCAATATCCTCAACATTTTTATATATGGAGAGAATTTTGATAACAACCGCATAGGACTGTGAAATAGAAATTCAGTTTTAAAACATTTTTTTTATAGTAATAAATAAAAACATGAAAGTCATCAAGCTCTATCATATCAAGAAAACATTTAATCTTACTCATTCAATCAAATAATAAATCATTTTTGGCCGCCTGCGAGTATAATACGCCGGCAAATGGGAAGCCTTCCTTTTTGCCAAAAGGCATTAAAACTGGAAGGAAAATCAACTTACAAACAACTTGAACGCAACACTCACAGTCTGCTATCTTCAAAGCACTAAAAAGAAAAATTTGGACAAATAAAATGTTTATTTTTTATCCAATGCCCAAGTGACGAGCGAAGGTCGGAGTTTTCTTTTAATAGCTAAGTAAAAAAAAAACACCAACTTCAATAAATATTACACTTTTAAAGACGAAAGATTTTGGAATCAAGGAAGAAAAATTTCATTTTTCTACTTAAAGAAAATAAATATTTGAGCGAAAGTAATATTATTCAATATTCAAGTGTTGTTGAATATAAAATTAAATTATTTATATGCTAGGTTTGCTTCCTCCAGAGGTGCATAAACGTTTTAAAAACAAACTGGATGAAGCTATTTTTAATTACTCAAAAATTTAATTTTATTATGCAAATTTAATAAACTTCCTAAATTATTTTTTTTGAAAAAATAAGATTTTTGCTATAATAAAATTACTAAAATTTACTTGGAACTTAAATAACTTTCAAATAAAAGCTACTGTGTATGTTGTAGCAATATCTAAAAAGCTTTTCTCTAGATATCTTTAGTTGACAATCTAAAGCTAAATAATATAAAATATTTGGATCGGCAACTTATTGCTTTGTTTTTCAGAATTCTAGTTGATTGAAACTCAGCTAGTGGCATTTAAACTCAATAAAGGGTTGAGTGGAGCAATCACAACTTACTTGAACAATATGTGAGAAAAATATAAAATTGAAACTCTCATATTTTTGACACTGATGTCTATTTTGTACACTAAGATTTATTTATTTATTTTCTCTCAATATCATTTAGATATTAAATGAAAATATCCACATAAGCATCTCGCACGTCGAAAGTGAGAAAAAGCTGCCTTACTGGTAACTACTTTAAAAGCTATAATTTGATTATCCGAGTGTATTGCAGCTTCTATTTTCTCTAGTCCGATGAAAGCTTCTGTATTTACAAACTTAATTCAATTTATTGAAAACTTTTGTTATTTTTGAAATCAGTTTAAACATTTACATGAAATTATGCACCTTTGTAGGGAAAAAATATTTTATTTTAAAAAAATTTGTCTAAAAATATAAATTTATACAACAGGTTTTTTTTTAACTTTGTACATGACAGTATTCTGAAAATTCAATAACTATAATAAATATAATAATCGCAAAAACTAAACTTATTTACAATTTGTTCCTATAATAATTATTATTTACAAAGTAATTTGTCTTAGTTTCAGCTATTGATGGTGAGCTGAATGATGTGACTACGAATGTGAGCGGTATAATTAAAATTATATTCTGAACCATGTCGTGTTGCAGCAGTTTACTTGATTTGCGTTTATTTTCTGATTATTTTACTTTGGATTGAAGTGGTAAGTCATTTTGGTATATGATATTTACTATTATAAGAATTAAACAACGAAAATAAACCATATCTAATGCTGCAGGTTGCTTTGTGGTGTATTCAACAAAGCAAATGCGTCAAGGCGGATACAACCGCAATTGTCTTTGAATCCTCTTTACTCTTTCATATCAGTCGCATCCCATGCGGTACCCTACTCTTACTCAGTACCGTGGTAATAATAAAAAAGTACTTAATCATCAGATTCTTTCGTATTTTACCATTTTTATATTCCAACATAATCTTTTAAATCATTTTTGAATTAGGATTTTACTCTTTCTTATCCAAGATATGTCAATTTATACTTTGTATTGGATAAACGTATATTCATTAAAATCAAATTTCAAAAGAAAATTAAACATTTACCTCGAAAAAAGAATTTTGAACAATTTAATACTGAGAATACGCTTCGCTAACACAATATTTTCATTGAGATAATTTCTCCTTTCCTCTCGTTTAGAGCTTCAGATTTCTAAAGAAATGACAGCATAAAATGAAAACACAATATTAATTGATTTTCAAATGATAAAAGACATTATTGAAAGTAAAATTGATGTTAAGAGTTTTACCTTTGTCATAAGGCATAAGAAGTAATAATAAGCAAATTTTAAATAAACGAAAACAAATTATGTATTTATGCTCTTTATTATGAAATGGTTTTTTATTTCCATAACATTGGATTCAAATAATTATTTGTAAACACGATTGATACTCCAGTCAGCGAAATAAATCCTAATTTGAATAGAGACATCGTACTCAGACTGGCGCTGGCTCAGTTCCTTGTTTTCAAGAACCTGTAGCAATTAAGCCATGTTCAGAGTTTTGCATTATATATCTTTCACGTCATTCACTGACTGCAACGTAGCAAATGGGTCTAAACTTTTAACTCAGTATTGCTGCAAGTGTTCTTCAAGAAAACAATGAACATATTTTTTAACACCTCTGCAATCATTTAGTCTAGTGTACAACTGCTTTACTTTATTCTTACGGCGTTCGCGAATATTCTAAGATTTTTCCTTTCTTTCAGGAATTTAAACATCTGGTCTGATTTGAAGCTGATAATAATATTACTTGTACATTTTAGTAAAAAAAAATGTTTTTGTTTATTACGTAGATAGTATTTTTACTAAGGGCAAATTTTTTCAACGTTTTGCAAACAGCGCGTCATTTAAAAAAAAATACAGATTTATCGATCGTTACCAGAAAAAATAAATCTATAGTCAAAACTATTTGGATAATTTTACTTTCGTATAGTATTTATATTTTCATATTCGTTAAAAAATGCAATTTCTGTTATTTTACTTTATTTTTAAACTTTGTATAACATATATTTTTAAATGTTTTTGAGTTGCGTTTTTGCGTCACTTGAATTTAGAGTATAAACTAAAAAATATTTAATTATACTTAATGGCGTAGAAATAGAGCATAGACAACATGTAAAAGGCAATCAAGGTCCCCCGTTAAGCCATGAGAGAATTTCATCGTCAAACCGAGAGAAGTCAAAAACTCCCAACACTTGTGCCGGCATTCAAAAAACTTATTAACACAGACATTTCCCGCATTTAATCAGCCTAGATCTATTGGTGGTAAAAAAAAATATATAACTTTAGAAAAATTCATAAAATTTAACATTATTTTTTTAAATAATAAACGTCATTTGAATTTTTTTGGCTATACGTTAAAGTTATAATTATTTAAATACATGATGTAGTATGTATTTAAATAATTATAGTAGTATATAATTATAGAAGTATGTTCTATGTATAAACTAATGTGCCTAATCATATTAGTAATGATGTAGTATAACAAAAATAACTTTTTGAGTAATTCTATGTGGAATGACAACATACTGTTCATAAGCTATATCAATGACTGTTAAAGATAAGGTGAATTGTGATGAAATCTAATTTAATATTAGTATTATTAACATCAACCTACTTTAACTCGTACGTGAAAGCTTAACCCACGATGTAAACCCGTGTAAAAACGTGTTAACCCACGAGCCTCAATTGCAACCAGATTCAGTCAGTTGATGCAGTATATGGAACAAATATTCCATCTTAAATTATGGACTTAAATAAAACCCTATCATAATTTATAACTTAGATCTGAACTGAAGCGTTTGATGTGTGACTTTGTGGGAGAATCATTAAAAAACCATGGGTCGACCGCGTCACAAATGAGAGAATGCACAATGAAAGAGACTCCTGACAATTGTAAAAAAGCGTTAGGACTCCTGTTTGAGCCACATTTTTCTAAACAGTATATACATAGCATCCTACAACTGATTGTCCAAGGCTAAATCGAAGGAAAAAGGGGTATTAATAGGAGTGTTGCGTGGATGCGGAATTTACACCAGTGCCTAGAAGTTGGATGTACGGCCAGATTAGGGAGACTAGAAATATAGCCCAAGATAGAAATATATGTGATAAAATATTCACAAGAAAAGGCAACAGAAGAAGAAAATCTAAGTTCAATTGTTATCAAACGGATTTTGCATGTCAAAATAATAAGACGCTATTAAAGTATTCATTTGAATAATATATTTACAATTTTTATCATCAAACTTTCGTCACAATAATATTTTTATTGTTTTTTACAAAATTATTTGAAATAATTGTGTTTTTACATTTTACGTCATTTTAATAAAAATTTCTAGAATAGCCCCAGAAGAGCGACCTGTTAATTGAATGGTATTATGTTTTTTATTAGTTTTTTTTCTCGCAGTCAATCACTGGATCTAGAAAGGTGAGGTTTTCTTTGATTTTCCAGAGAATAGCGGTTTCTATGCAGGGTTGCGTGAACTCCCGGAAACAGCGGGTTTTCCTGGGAAGTCGCAGCGCAGCGCACGAGCGAGCAGAGAAGGCTCGGCGATTCACGCTCCAAGCGACTAACGACCCCGCAGTCACAGCCCGACTCTTCGCGGCCCACTGACTTGCCTTCAACGCCATTTTCAGCGCTCTCTTCAATTAAAGCGACAACGCCGGGAGATCATTCTAAATACTCAGTTTCTCCGTGATTTGTCTTCAATGCTCCATGTTTAGTGCGACTTCAGTTCAGCAAAAATATAATTAGAATAATAATTGATTGATTGATGTTTTGAAATAAAATTATGTTTAAACGGTTACAGCTACATATTTGCTTTTTTTTTTTTAAACAAAACAAAAAAAATGTCGAAGGTATTTTTAAGATGTAAGTTTTGTGGTTAAAATAATCCCTTAAGATAGTATCTTCATTTTTGCAGTCACTCAATGAATCTAACTGGGCGATAATCTTTTTTTATTCAGGGTTGCGTGAATGTCTTTAAAAAATTTTTTTTTATTATGAGATAAAATTTGCGTCAAAATGTTGCAATTATTATCATTCTCAAAATGAATACAAATAATATTATACTACCTGTAATTTTTAGCTAAATAACTAGATGGTTCAACTGCGGGCGTTGTACGCCCCTCACAGAAGCGTTCTTCTAAATACGCCTTGTTTCATTGAAAATAAATTACGGGCATTACGCAGACTATACAATAAAAACTGAGTTTTTAAATAATCTAACTAATATTTGCACAAACATTTTTTACGTATAATATTTATTTGAACAATAATTCATATTTATAAATTTATTCAAATTATAAACATGGCTATGTTGGAGCTTCTAACAACGAATATACTTTTCATATAAAACTTTATTTCTAATCGATACGTTATCACTAACAGTATGCGCTCACGGTTTTCCTACGAAAACATCACGCGAAAATAAAGGCTACATAATATCGACACGCCAGAAACAGATAGAAAATATATCTCATGTATTACAGACTATTCGAATAGACAAAAAAAATTAAAAACTACAATTTTCAATTTAAATCATAATTAGAATATATATTAAAGCGGTGACTTCTTTGCTGACCAGAATTTGACATTTTCTTTGCATATTTATTTCTTGCCTAAAGCCGTACTGTGTGACTTTTTTTTATTTTGATTAATTAATTTTAACTTTTATTTTGATTGAGCATAATCAATTTACTAATATGATCGCTCAATAATATTTATATTCTATTTTTAATAAATTTTTTATCTCAGTTGTATTTACAGGCAGTAATAACATTAATGTTGAACTTAAGCTTACGTTATCAATAAGTCTCAAACTGTGAATAATTAGTATATACACGTTTAATGATCTATAGTATCTATGGTAAACAAACTTTAGAAAAAAATAGTTTATTATAATTTGAGGTAATAATTTATTTTGAAAATATATTTCAGGTGTCTTTTTTTTCAATACATTTTTACAAGCTTTTACCTTCAAAGCTTTAGAAACTTTAAAACTTTTACAACGGTAAATCTTTTGAAGTTGTTTTTTATTACTTACATATTCAATTGTTTTCATTCTTACAATTTATTTGTATTTATACGTGTATTAAAAAAGGTTAATTACAAAAAGTTTGTGGAGCACTGTATACGAAGATGTTTTCAGGGAAAATTTCTAGCGAGGCATGTTTTCATAACCAGTGCATACTGGCATGAAGCACGCGATATTATTTATGACTAGAAACTAAAATCAAACTACAGATAGCTGTATAAGTAGACAAGCCAATTGTCCAACATGATATGTTGCTACTATACATTATTTTAAACAATTTTTTTAATTTCGATGGCGAACGTCTTCATAGTAACGTATTAAAATTTATGAATTAAAAATAACAATCATTTATGTTATACGGTGTGTGTATTAATTTTTTCGGATTTTCGGAAGCCGAGAGACGTCGAAAGGCGATTTTGCATTTCGGAAATGCTGCTTAAACGCCACAAATAGAAGTCACTTTTGCATTGTATCATCATTGGTGATAAAAAATGGATTTTCTACGATAACCTGAATCGTAAAAAATCATAGGGTAAGCCCGGACATGCATCAACATTAGGGTGTCCCTTAAAATTCAAGTTCAATATTTTTTTACGCATACCTTCTTAAAAGTTTAGTAATAACCCTATATTGTCTAGAAAAAAATATTAGTTCGATTTATAAACGGTAACCCGTGCCGACTTGCGATTTTAACTTGTCCATACAAGTTGCGTAAGTACTGCGCTGTGACTTGTAACTGCATGTTTTATTTGTCATTTCATACGTGATTTTTGAGATGAGTAGTGCTCCATTGTTTAGTGCGTTAACATGTCGGTGGAATTACGGAGTGATAAACAAAATAATTTCCTTATCGGTTTGCCTAGATATCAAATAAATGGTGCAAAATTACCATCTAATCGACAAATTCCCTCGGTCCTATTTTACAATATTCGTGAGGTTAAACTGATTGTTAGTGAAAGTGCAAATCTTGTGATTAGGGAGTGCATCATATATTGGGAAAAAGCAAGAATTCCAACAAGGGCATATCCTAACTGCGTGAAGAAACTTGTTGATTTATATCATGTTTGGAGAGAGTTGCAAAAAAAATTGTAAGAAAACTCAGGTTACGTTCAAGAGCCGTGAGAACAATTTCAAAATTGATCTTGATAATTTGTTTGATATTGCACATGCTGATGCTTTTGAGAGAATGAAAATAGAGTAAGATAAATTATTTTTAATGAAACAGAGAGAGCCAGATCGACCAGGATGCTTAGGTGGTGTTGATAAAAAATTGGCGGAAAAAGAAGATAGATCTAAACAACGACGATTGGAAGAAGAGGAAAGGGTTGTAAGACAAAGATAACCACTAGCTGCTGAAACTAGAAAATCAAGGGCAGAAGCAATAAAATCTGACTTCTTTGGAAGTAATGTACCCGACGTAGTCACAGTCCATTGGGATGGAAAACTATTACCCGGGTTAGATGTACGAAGTTCTAAAGAAGAACGCTTGCCAGTTATTGCTTCGTTTGACGATAAGGAACAGCTTCTTGCAGTGCCGAAACTAGAACATTCTTCTGAAAAACATCAAGCTAAGGCTGTCTCAACAGCTCTCTTTGACTAGAACCTTCACGATAAAGTACAAATAATGTGCTGCGACACAACAGCTTTCAATACTGGCCGTTTCAATGGAGCTTGTGCTATTTTGGAGAAACTTTAGGAAGAGAATTGCTGCTCGTCTGTCGTCATCATGTTTATGAATTGGTCCTAAAAGCTGTCTTTGAAAGCAAAATTAAGTAAATTACTAGTAGCCCAGATACTCCAATGTTTAAAAAGTTCAGAGAAAATTGGAAAAACATCGACGCTAGTAACATTGAACCATCTCTTAATTTCGTAAAACAACGTGTTGCCGAGACAGACATTCAAGCTTTTTTAATATTTTATAAGGCAGAATTAGACAAAGGTTATGTAAGAGATGACTACCGCAAATTGGTCGAACTGTGCGTAATATTTTTGGGAGGAGACACAGAGGAAAAATTAAAACTAAGCCCCCCAAAGCCATGCATCAGGCACGCTGGATGGCGAGAGCGATCTATTCTTTAAAAATGTGTTTACTTCAGTCACAATGCAGAATAACTGCGAAGGACAAAAAGACTCTACAAGATGTTTGCTTATGTTTGTAAAACACTGGATGATTTCGTATCGGAAAAGAGCAAACAATTTTTATCACGACTGCAGATCGACGACAGTTTTCTAAAGGAAGATGTATCTTCTTGGAATAATAATAGTGCTTTTGTGGAAGCTAAAAGAAAAATAAGTTATTT
Source organism: Atopsyche davidsoni (assembly GCA_022113835.1). Classification (NCBI taxonomy): domain Eukaryota; kingdom Metazoa; phylum Arthropoda; class Insecta; order Trichoptera; family Hydrobiosidae; genus Atopsyche; species Atopsyche davidsoni. The sequence goes on from JAILWY010000010.1 coordinate 9,491,905, forward strand.
GAGGGTTGTGAATGATACTGCTGAAAGGGCTGTTAAAATGATGCAAGATTTTAACGGACTTATCGCGGCTGAAGAAGAACAAAAACAGTTCTTGCTGCGCTGTGTCCAGGAATATAGAAAATTGTATCCGGACTGTAAAAAAACAACTCTATAAAAAAGTTACCCTGACTGATTGTTATTACTTTATGTTTTTGATTAAAGATTAATGTTCATTTAATTGAATTTTTACTATTATTCACTTAATTTATTGCATTTATAATAATTTTATACCAGACCGAAATATCAAGACAAAACACGTTTTTTACTTAACTTTGAAGCTCGGTCGGCACTAGTTGCAATTTTTCTAGAAAGATGAAATTTTATATTTGAGTATCTTATAACATTAGTAAAAAATGTAGAGGGTATGCATTTCGAAATTTGAAAAAAAAATTTTTTTGGTCATATAAGGGACACCCTAATCAACATGCATCACGAAAATAATTTCTTGATAGGATTACTTTAATATAATGATGGCTTGGGACCTAAAGCTCAGATGTTACAAAAAAAGACGACAGCCTAAAAATATGGGTCTCTGTATGTTTTACTATCTTTAATTTAATTACAATTAAAATTCTGAAATTATTAATTTTTGTTTAGACTCACTATAGCATGAAACAGTAAGAGTTATAAGTACATAGAGTTATAAGTTATGAAACATAAATTATTGCTAAAAAGTATAGTTCAATATTGATTTATCAAACTGTATCTCTATGAAATAAGAATTAAAAATTCATCTTCATAGAATATTGAGTTGAACATGACCTGTATATTTGCAAATTTATTAGTGTTTATTGCTTATCATGATTTTATAATCAGCTTAAAATTGAATATTGAAACACAAAGCAACAGGCTTTAATAGTGTTTAGTGGAATGAGTTCGAAATCCGTCTATGCTGAGTGTATTTTTAATTAATTTTTTCTTGATTATTTCACTTCTAAATACAAGTTTTCGAAACAATATGAAGATTCATTCATGAAGTAACCGCTTTAAAACCTCAGTTTAAGAAACCTCTTTATTTTACAAGTTTTTAATTTTTATTTATACAAAAAAATGGCTTTTTTTTTTGTTTTTATAAGACGTCTCAAATAGAGACATTTTTATATTCCTACAAAAATTATACTACTTAAAGTTGTGGTTTTTATTATAAACCTCTGATGAGTTCTGATATTTAACTTTTTTTTTATAATTTATATAATGGTTGTGTTTTGGTTCTGACTGAAGATTTTTTTATTGCCATTTTGTGCGCTGAAGAAATTTCTTAATAGTCAAAAAATAACAAATATTCGCACTTTTAAATTAATTAATCGTTTAAAAAATCTAAATGCGAATAGAATATACCTCACCTAGCCCAAAATAATACAAAAAAGGATTTAACAATATTTGAAAATAGGAAAACGTGTAAAAAGTACAATGAATTTCAAGTAACACGATGCCATTGATTAGTTTATGACGCTATTTGTTATACCCTAGAATGATTGTAGCAATCATCCAACATATTAACAAAATGATCATTGCCATACAAAACAACAACATGGAATAAATGCGATGTTCAAGGGGCAAAGTGTCGACATTCCCTCCGGCAAATTATACAATCCACACTCTGCAGCGAGGGTATTATTGATTTATGGAACTACACTTAGACAGAAGCGTACATAGAACATTGAAAAATTGTTAACAGTGTTGATTTAATTGAAAAAAATTATGTTTTGTAATTCAACTTTTTTAAACAAATGTTGATTTTAGAAAAAAGTTTACGTTATTATGTATTTAACAAATCAGAATCAAATCAAGTAGAAAAATTGAAAATTAAATATATTAGTACATGCTCATGTTTCTATTAATTTGATTTTTATTTACAATATGATGGTATCATTGGTATGTTGGTATCATTCTGCTCTTATAAAATATTACGAAAATAAACACAAGGATTTTTCTTGTCGTTTCATATTTAAATCGTTTCTCTAGGGATTTTTTCTTCAAACAATAGACCTGAATAGGTGAAAAAGATAGATTTAATTATTATTTCAAACCTGTTTCACTAGATAAATTCCATAAAAAGTCAAACTCTATACTATAATAAATAAATTTGATTAAAGTGCGCAATGAATTCAGAAGGCTTATTGTTTTTATCACAGGAGTAAAATAAAAACATTGCATAGCATATTCGATGTGTAGAATAAACAGAACCTCTCTTGGGTCTTTTTTTTTTTTTTAGAATAATTAAATTGCTCCTATAAATATAATTGCCAGAAAATATGTTTATTAAATGAGCTTTTTCCGTATAATATGTAACCAATCTTAATTTTGAAGATAGTGAATGTTTTCGATTAGATGAAGCCTATGTTCAATCTATCAACTTGTTATCAATAGAAATGTTAGTTTTAATATAGAGCATAAATAGATTGCAAAATGAATGATTCCACTTTCATTGCGAATAATATTATGAAAACAGAGTAATACTATGAAAGGCTGCGGCTCTCAGACACTTATCTTCCATAAGCAGCTCAAAACATACGAATCAATATGGCTCAAAAATTGCAAGTATGAGAGTTTTTTGGGCAAAAGAGAAACTTACTTTCTTGCTACCAAAAACAGTCTTAAAAACGGAAAATTGTTGGTGTTCGGTGGTGAAAAGATCAACCCATAACCCGGTGCCAGCTATCTAAAAACTACTACGAGTAATTAGTTTCACAATATACAATTCTTACCAAAGAAGACACGATATGTAAATATAACATTATAAAACAGAAACTATAATGAAAAAAATTCAAAAGTGCTAAAATTTAAATGCGCTGTATTTTTGTAAATTTCAAAGTGGCAATTTTACCTCTATAAATCCCATAACATGTAGTATCTATATATTTCTAAAGCCAATGACTATTTGTTTCAACAATACTTAAGTGAGTAAGCGCGATACGTCGCACAATCATTTTAACATTACGGTTCAAGAAAACTCTAGTTGTCATGTTACATGTCAATGTTACATTTGATAAACGTAAGCTTTTTTATTTAAACTTTTTGTTCATAATCTTTGTTTTATCATATAATACATAAACTAACTATTGATATTCTAGTACCAGAAACAAACTTTACTGTTCTCGGCTACCCAAAGTGTACTTATTACTCAACAATCAAGCGATTAATCACCTTGAAATAATGGGTTTTTTATTTGGTGCATCGTCGGGATCGAATGGTTATTTATATCTGCCCGGACAAAGGGGGAGATTAATTATTGACTCCCGACTGACTAATGACAGTTCGGTGTTTAATCTCATCCGTTGACTCTGGCCTGGGCAATCATTCACGGGCTCAACATTTCATACACTGCGAGCAATCAAAAATTGACGGTTACATTACGAAACAAAAAGTAAGTATGTATAAATATGTTTGTAAAAAGGATTGTTTTCAGTTTAATAGTAAAAGTATCTCATGTGAAACTGATTTTGTAATGTAATGTAATGTAATAAAATACGTGAGTGATTTTCCACATGTTCGTTTTTTATTTGTGACCTGTTTCTCCAACCTTACACGTTGCCATTATCAAACAGAGTGTTTGATAATGCCGACGTGAAAGGTTAGCGAAACCGGTCACAAATAAAAAACGAACGTGTAGAAAATCACTCAAGTATTTGATTAAAAAATATAAAAATGGAATTCCACCAAGTACTCTCTGTCAAAAATATTAAATTTATGTATTTTATATTATGTGAATTTAATATTGATATAATGTGATTTAATTAGTGTCAATAGCTCTTTTTGGTTGTAAATATTATGATATTTTATATAACGACAACATTAATATACGCCCTTTTACATTATGAAGGTTAGCACTTAGTTTGCAACTACTACAATCCTTGAAGTCTACATCTTGATTTCAGTCTGGGGGTCTCAATTATTGTAGTTCGCTCTCCAACACACAGGTAATTGCTGAGAGTAACTATGTTTGTAACTTCGAAAACTCTTAATTATGAAGCTACCTCCGGATCAACTGTGTATAACAAAGGAATCCTTGAGATTTAAGAGAGTCGCATTGTTGCGAGCCGAGTGGGGGGTGGGACGAAAATTTCGTTCAGCCTTGGGCGCTGTTTGGGTAGTCTTTCAATTCCTTAAACAGCTTGATTATTAATCTAGAAACAATTTGATAAACATGTTATTTTTTACATATTTTTTATTTCAAAATCTGTAATAAAATACTTTTTGATACACTGATTATTTATCTAAATTTAGGAAAAAAAAAATTAATTTGCCATTAAACATTAAATAAGCACTTTAAAAAACTTATAAAAAACATAGTAAATTTAACGCGTATTATTTTTAATCACTTCTAAAATGTATAACAAATGTTACTCCATACTTATAGAAAAAAAATATAAAAATTTTTTTTAACAAGTATTATTGTAAAGTTAGATACTGGACACCCAAAAGCTTATCGAAAAAAAAAACTTTTTTAATAATACATGTATTAATATTTTCCAGTGTTTATTTTAACTGATGTTTCTTTCTGGTTATGAAAGCACGTCTCATATTTGGATGATATAATCACTTTGTCATATTTCGGACTACTCAATATAATTTATGATCTCCAATATAACTCCTGCTCTCTGGGGATAAGCTGACCCAAACACATTTTGTTTATAACGTGATAATAACGTTTATATCATCCAGTATTATTCATTTTAAATTGTTGACTATTCATACTAATAAATCATTTTAATAAACTACTGAAAATTGACCAAGAGTTTCTAATCGGATATTCTCTCATTTATATTTAAACTGAACTTAAAAAAACAAAGGATAGGAAATATAAAGCTTGTTTTTGATATGTACGCTTTTCTTTTATTTTTTACTTTCAAAATAATAAAAAAACAATTTGTAAGCGCATCAGTTTTTTTACATGTGTATCTATATATATAAAACACAAACTCAAAAACCAGCGTGGACCTGGCTGCGCTACGCTTAGAAAACCTTAGGTTTAGATGGTAAAACCATCAAACCGATGTGCCCCATACCGGTTTCATTAGAAAGCCAATAATACTGAGGTGGTTTAAGGCCACATAAATAATCAATAAAAAATCAAATTCGGTTTATTTAATTACATAGATATTCGACATTTCCCATACAAAAGTTTCAACATTTTGCGGTAGCGAATACTTTTCAAAAAAGGAACAGTAACATTTTTGCGTATATGCAGGCTGCCAACAAAAAAACACTTATCTTGAAGTTTGTTAAGATTAGTATGACGTTGCCATTGTATAATGCAGGCTGCCACAACTAAAAGAAAACAACAACTCGGAACTGTCAGATTACATTTACGTAGAATCCTGCTTGGTCGGAAATCAAAGATTTGCTATCGCCTGGTCAGTCATCGCATCACAGACACGATCTGACAGCTAGAATTTTCAAACAAAAACTCATGGATCACACGATAAAAAATCATATTTACGGCGAAGTGCAATGCTAGATGTATTCGATTGAATGGCAAAAACGGTGTTTGCCTCGTGATTTAAAATCGATAGTGTTATATCTGCTGAACTACCGAATCAACATAAAGATCCGATACTTTTTGACGTTGTTTGTAAGAACATAATTCACGCCTCATGCGGAGGATTAAGTATGAATTCGCCTTGCATAAAAGACGGCAAATGTACGAAAAGATATCCACGCGATTTGATTAATGAAACTCAAACTGGTGAGGATGGATATCCGAAATACAGACGACGAAAGCCAGAAGATGGAGGATTCACCACCAACATTATATTAAGAAACGTTGATATTGACATTGATAACAGATGGATTGTTCCATTCAGACCAATACTGTCAAAAACATTTCAAACATATATTAATGTAGAACACTGCAACTCCGTGAAATTCATTAAGTACATATGCAAATATGTTAACAAAGGCAGTGACATGGCAGTGTTTGAGCTTTCAAATCGAAACGATGAAATCACTAAATTTCAAATGGGTCAGAACACCGAAAAATCTTTATGTTTACACACCTCCCGAAAAAACTCACTTTATTGTTTATTCGCTAGCATTAAGATAAAAAAATTAATAAATAAACAAAACTTCCTTTTTTTTCGAATAAATAAAAAAAGTATTTTATTTCTTTATTTAGCGTAGTAGAACGCTCCGGGTATCCGCTAGTTATATATAAAAGTATATTAAGTAAAGCGAAAGATCTTCAAAAACGAACGATTCGTTTGTTCTATGTACATAATATAATCTTTTCTGTTTGTCGCTAAATCCAATAAACAGGCATCTGTATTTAATTGTTTTGCTAATATTCACCAAGGAGCGTATTCTAGATTTTATAATTATGAGTCGTTCTATTTTTATGTCAATTGTTTATTAAAATCATACTGATAAAAATCTTATTGTATAATATATACTTTTTTAGTTGATTTTAGTTATTTGTTATAAGAAATTTAAAAATAAAACAGTATAAAAAACAATTTTTGAAAAGTTTTAAGTGCTTTTAATGTAAATTGTATGAATCCCATTAGCTTCTTTCAAAACTGACTTAATTGTTTTACCACATCAAAACATTAAACTGATTTATAATTCATTTTGCATTATTAAACACAAACTGAGGGTAGGGGTGGGTTTAATAGAATACCAAAAATACAAACGAGTTTTTGCATTAATCGAGGAAATCATTTTCCACTTAGTGCAGACTTTGAGCGTCGACTGCGGAGCTCCCGGCTCGAAGGACCCGGCGTCCGAGCACAGTCAAGTGGTTTCGCCAAATAAACATTCGGCCGAACTTGACTCTTGGCGTATTTAGAGCATAAATTTCAACTTTATCTGGACGTTCCAGCAAGTCGCCTTGCCGAGCGCCCGCCTCTAATCCTTTGATTAATTAACAAATTTTAATTCCTCCCCGCTGGCTCAACAATGAGCTGCAACGAGAAACCGGGCGCCTTCGAGCGATTATCACACTCAACTGTGGTCATGGTAACTAATAAACGACTCGCTTTTTTCCCTCTTGGACTTCTCTCGTATATTTTAGAAGCAAAGCTGGGTGTTTAATTTATTATGGCGCAATACAACTTTTTACGTTAAATCATTTAGCTACTAAAACGACGCATACATAAAAAGAGATGAATGTTCATCCAACAATGAAAAAATGGTACAGTGTTTTTTTTTAATGATCTATTGGTGTACATATACGTAAGTCTAGTTGATACAGCTGAAAGTATTTTTAATTATGTAAAAAAATTTATAAACCTGATTTCAAGAGTAAAAATAACATTGTATTTATTTGGTTTCCTCTTTTTGTAGTTCCCGTAAAGTAATAATAAATTATTAATAGAAATTACTTACATAAAATAGACTTACATAAAAATAAAATAACCAAATATGAGTACAGGGATAAAATATATAAACTAAAATTAATTGCGAGTGCAATAGTATATTTTACCCTCCATAAAAATATGTAAATATATTTTTAAATGTTTACAAAATCAATAGTGGTGCAGAACTGAAATTTTTCAAAAATTCAAAACGACAGAAATATCCCTTGCATACCTGGGCGCTCTTTTTGATCCTTTTATTTTTTTCTTATAAAACCAACAGAAACTAATATGTTTTTGCTCTTCCTAAACTGAGTTTTGAACATACGTAGAGTTGCAAGCATTATTTAATAGTAAAAAAAGAATTTGGTGTCTCTTAGTTTTAGTTTCGAATCAAAAATTTTAATTAATTCAAAATAAGTACTTCCAAAGCTATCTCTAGCACTCACTGAAAACAAGATATTTGATATTTGTAAAGATAATCGATAAAAACATAATTTTTGATAATAAATGGTACAGTTATCTGAGTTCCCCAAAAGCAGCAAATATTGAATGTTACGTAACATACTCCATATGTGTATATTGGTTATATGATACTTGATATTTACATATTATACCGTATCTAACGTTATAACATACAGGAGTACAAGGAGTAAAACAATAACATGCAGGATCATACGCCATAATACCACGGTTAAGCACAACTATATCAATTACGATAAGTTAATCCATTGTAGGATCAATAGTGTTATGAAATCGTCGATCTTCACATTAAACGACCAAAATATATATTTTTCAAAGATATAGGAAAGTCAACAAGAGGAAATACAATTTTGAATAAAATATTATAAAACACGGTATTTCGACCAAGATGGTATATGACTTCAATCTAATTTATTGCTGCCTTGAATTCGACTCAATAAAGTTATAATACAAACACAATGCTGCTTATTACGTATATAAGTTTGAAACAACACAAAAATGTCACTATTAAAAATTCATCTGAATTCAGTTTTAGTTTACATTCTCTCGGCTAACCGATTTACACCTTTTATTTTACTCCTTGCTTATAATTTTTAAATAAATATCACGGCAATATTTGAAATAAACATTTTGATCAAATATAAACCGACTGCTCGTAAATCGAACTTTTATCATCCAGCTAAGTCGTGGCTATTGAAAGTCGTCACGCAACCGTACGTAATATTTCTACCACAATTTATTGTGAGTATTTAATATGCTTTCCACACTTTCGACGCGGCCTTATTAGAAATTAGCGATTGTTAATATGACGGGAGGGGCGTGAAAAGTTAATACAATAAAGTAATTTTTTTATGCGAGAGTAATAATTCCACACACATTCGTCATTTTTGACGGCTTAATCAACTTACATTCTAATTCGTTTTCTTGCCTTTCTTATTAACTATTTTGGTATTAAGGATATCTTTATTTAAGTACATTTTATAAATATGACAAAGAATGAAAAATAATAACATAACTTGCTATTAAGCTTAAAAAAATCTTCACTGATTAAAAAAAACTTACTTAAAATCACAATAACCAGTTAATAATTTTTCTTACACCTCTAAATAAATTTTAAAACCTTTACAAGTTATTTTTAAACATGGGTGTTTTTTTGGTAAATTTTAAGCAATATTTTTTTTTAATAATACGCTACATATAATAATTCATCAATAAATTTTTGATTCTGTGGCTCATTTTAAGGTAAATATTTTGGCTTTTTAACGAACCACTAATAAAAACCCAAATTGATTCTATTGTTGACTTTTATTTTTTGTAACGCTTTTAAAACCTCCATAAAAATCGAACTCCGGAGCTGAGACCGATGCCTTGTTCGGAAATTTTAATTTACCCCGGCCTTGAGAAAAAAGTAAAGCGAAGAAATCAGAAATATACAAGGATTTAGAACAACACCATTGCAGAGTCGTAACGGATATACAGCCTCAGTAAAATCTTATATATTTTGGCAGACGGTCAATAATGTGATAGATTTTTATGTTAATTTTATACTAAAAGCCTTAGCTTATTTTTCTAAAGTATTTTCTGATGTCTTGTTTTCTCGAGGATATTTGTAGAGCTGCTATTTTCTTTTATTATTTTTTTGAATAATGTACGTACATTTTTTTATATCACTGCAGTATCTATACAACGAGAGATGTTTAGCGAACTATTTTTATTTTTCTTGACTTGCATATCATTCTATCTACACTACATATCTTTGTAGAAACTTTATATTAATAAAGAGCAATTTTTAAAACATGTTATGTTTCGGTTAAATAACTTTATTAACTTTTATTATTGGTTCACATCCACGATTTTTTTTAACAGAGAAAAGGTTAGATAATCTTATTGATGCATGAGATGTTAAGTATATATGTTTAGCCATTAAAATAACGTCCGATGAAAAAACTATTTCATGCCGGATTATCAAGGGGTTGAATTTCAAATAATGTGTTTTTCAAACACCCTTTCAATTTTCTTAGTTTTTTGAAAACAAAATGTAAGTTTTACCGAATTAATCTCTTTTATGTTTTTGGGTGTAAATTTTTTTAATAAATAACGAATCATTATGCCATCAATTTTACATTTAATTAATAAAAATTCTCAGATTCTCTGATTTTTTTTTCTAAATTTAGAAATACCTTTTTATGGACGCAAATACTTCTTTCAAATATATTTACATTTTCAGCTAGTCGCTGTGAAATTGAACCATAGCAGGCACTCACTCTGCGGAAGACACCGGGCCGGCGGTAAGTGTCGGTCGTTACTCAGAAGGGTCGGCCGATCGCCTTTCTGTATTTTCTAGTGGATATTTCATGACATTTTGACACACATTTTCACAGGAAATTTAACAGCCTGCTAGTCAGCTGCGTAAAAAGTCGACAAAGGATATATTGCACTGTTAACAGCGGCGGGTTTTGAATGTATTAACGACTGAGAGGCGTTAAATAATTTGCAGGCAAAATTATGTAATGAATGATGATATTGTGTTTTCGTTTCTCTATTAATAAACTCGTTTTGACTACAATACACATAGCTTGAGTCCTTGAATGCGAGATATATTAAAGAACACACCTGAATAGCTAAATGGCTAAAAATTGCGAACATTTTTTTTAATGGTTGTTTTCGTTTTTTCAGTGCTTCTTAAGACTAAAAAGTCTGAAGAATCTTTAAAACATTTGGATAAATTGTTTTTTGTTTAAATAAAGTGTATTACAAATTAAACTGGTCTGTCATGAGCAAAAACATCATGTTTTGATTTCTCATCATCAGCAAAATTTATACAGACCTACTGAGTTCACCAATAAACCTTTTTTGGTATTATATTATTATTATTTCAAACCTAAGCTATTTCATTATTTGTGTTTTTAACAAAACTTAATCTTGATAAAGAAATTACACAATAATGTTGTCAGGGATTAGGTATTTTGTGTTTATTAATTGATCTCATCTTCTTAGATAGTTACTTAAAAATTAGACTTTAGAAAAAAACCTGAATTATGGTCAATTTATATGATTTTACTAATATTATGTAACTGTTTTATTGTTTTAGAGCTAGAGCATCATAATATGTTGGTGTCATAAAAAATCTTCCATTTAAAAATAAATATCATCTTTATAACATTTAAGCAAGTACAAGTTCATTATTTCGTAAGCCCCTGAAATTAACAACGTAGTTTTAATTGATTAAACTTGGTATTTTAAATCAAAACAGTTTTATTTTTTCATTGATAGTTAAATTTAAAAAATATACATTCAATTATTTTTATAGCAATGATTCGTCTTACCTTCAAATAATTAAAAACACGTTAATTGACATTTTTTCTATACGTGTTCTATACAATAATACAAAACCTTCATTTTATTTAATATTAAACAACGTTATTCTGGAAAATAATAAAATTCCCAGAGATAGTTTTTTTTCTTTATCCGATATGAATTTCTAGGTCAATTCGAATAAACGATGCTAGTGTTTGTAATAAAACTGACATTCATGATTTCAGAAGTCTTACAAGATACTGGCTGACCTACCATGGTAAATTTTACTATTATAGCAGATAATATGACCTTTCGTTCTTTACAAAAGGCATTTTGCCAGTTATCAGAAAGTGAAAACATAAATAGCGACTAATGCTTTCAATAATTCAAAAGCTTTACCGATGTCCGATAATACCCTGCCTCAAACTACTTTTTTATTTCAAAGTTCTACAAAAGAATTCAATTTGATATAAAAAAATTATATTTAAGATTATGTTTGTTATAAATATATAAAAGAAATATATTTGTTAAGAATGCAAATGAAATAAGCGTCAATGGGATCAAAATTATTTAACTTAGAATTAAATTAAAATAATAAAATATGTAGATTTGGAATACATTTTTGATAGATTCAAATTTATTAATGTTTGCAAATTTTATTCATAAATATCTAATACATTTTCCTATTTTTTTAATTACAGCATTTTGACTGCGCACGAAGTTCGTTGGTTTACAAAATAACCTTGGCCTAATAATATTCTTTCACTAAAGTAAACGTCTCTTACATGATTCTGTCTTCCAAAGTTTTATCTCTCGGTCGTACGTCGTAAATAGAAAATGTATCCACAGCAATTCTTGGGTATATTCTCATAATTCAAATCACATAGTTTTTTACCCTTATGCGTTGAACGGACCCACATATAATATTAATGAATTTTATAAATCATACTCTTCAGTATATAGATCTTACTTCTTTTAATTTTAATTGTTGATAAATTAATACGTATAATATGTAAAACAACGAATTTAGAATTAAAAATATTGAAATAATAATTTCTGTAAAACCAGAATTATTAACATAAAAAAGGTTTATATAAGACAATTGATTGCATAAAATTTATCTTGAATTTTTTTATCATGACCTTAGTAAAGTGGTAAAAGCCTCCCATTTTCGCCGTAAAGTTAAAACATATCGAGCTCTCTCCACCATCTACTCGCTGTAAATCTCAAACATTTTTCAGAGGGTAATCCTTGCTCCTAATCCGGAAACATTTTTTTCCTGAAAAAAGTAAACCTTGTAAATAGATAAATATGTGTGTGTGTGTGTATATGTGTGTGGGATCTAAATTCTTGGCCTGTTGCATTCTTTAAAATCTGAAATATTGTTTGTTTTAAAAACAAAATTTCAATTTTGTCTTATTTTGTTTATTTCAACAAACAATTTGATTATTAAAATTATACAAAGCGAACAATATTTTCATGTCATATACTTTGAAAAAACCACATTTGCTCGTGGCATTATAACCATTGGATTCAATACATTACAGAAAATTAAATATCATTTAACACTATATTTTTAATTTTTTTTGTTCATTTATACGTTTATTAATATTACACAAGAAAAAAAAGATTAATACATCTTAACAAGATCAATTCATTAGTCTAAAGTTGATGAATACTTCCTGATATCTCACTTAAACCAAAAAATCAAAGTCTAAGTATACTTATTTCAATATTGAAGTCCTATTAATTTACTAAACGTTGAGTTAATATTGTAGACACAATCAATTAGATGTAATTTTTCTAATTCTACAGTGTTACTTTTAATAATAAAGAGAAGAACAAAATGACTTGTCGCTTTTTTATTATTATATTTTATTTGAGAATATGAATAAAAAGTTAACTTGAAGTTCACTACATTTTTAAGAATAAAACAAATATTTTATTTACTAAATGGTATAACCATAAAACAATGTTTTTAGACCTTCTTTAAAAATAATCATATAATACATATATTTTTTTTAATGATATAGATTTACATGTTTTTTATAACGTTTTCTTTTCATTTAATAAGGTTTGAATATACGATTTTTTTCAAATTTCCATAAACGTTTTACTTAGACATATGAAGGATAAAATTAAACCTTACCCAGAATAATCAAAGAACGCAAAACCCTCCATCACCGCACAACAATAGGTTCATTTAAACCCCGTTTAAAACTCTAGTCACACTGTTCTATAGAAAACTGGGCCATGATCGGTGACCTTTATAACTCACCTGTCAATAGAACTCGACGGGACTATCAGTCGCAAAGAAACAACTTGTAGATACGGTAGCTTCTCTGTGTTAGATAACAGAATATAATATGCTTTGTGTTGTATTTTTTTTGTTAAATAAGGTCAAATTTACAAATTTACATGATATATATATATATATATATATATATATATATATATTTATCCAACATTCAGAAAAATTATGTATAAACGCATAATATACAACGTATCTTCATATTAATTGGAATTTATACATAAATCTTGTATTTCCTTCATTTTACCCGCCAACTTTTCTCGCAACATTTTATGAGTTCGTGCTAGTAACATAGCAAAATTTTATCCTAAGGGGCGAGATAAACCCCATAGGACATTTACACAAACTTGGCAGTAGTTCATTTTAGTTTTCTATCGGTTTTTTGGGCAATAGATCTCTCAGTATTGAATGCCACGCAAACGAAGCGAGTGTATTAGTTACCCAGAGTCGACAAGGACAAACAAAGGACCGTCGACATCAGCGACAAGCACCCTATTATTGTAAGCAGACAACGAAAACAAACTTTATTGAGTTGAGTTTTACTTCATAAAAGTCAATGATTATAAATGAATCTTATTAGATTTAACAAAATTAATATTACTATGAAAAACGTGCTAATTGAACTCTACGAGAACTTTTCCTTGATGTCTTAATAACTTTAAAATTTAAATATATTCTAGACCTTTGTATGCTAATAAAAATGATTCATTAACATAAAATGATGGTTTTTAAAAAAAATCATAAAAATATATAATAATAAAAAATACTTTGTTCCTGAAAAATAACAATTAATCTTATCTATGATATAGTTTAAAGGAGATTCAATATCAATCGAACGGTAATTACCTTAAAGACCTTGATCTCATTTGAAATGTGGGAAGATAATTTATGTACTTTGAAAACTGACATCACGCCAATGTCATTTTTCACTGTGAAATATTCGTTTAACGTGTATATATATATATTTATATGTGTGTGTGTGTATATTTATAAATAAATATATATATTTTTTTTAAATATATATACATGCGTATAATCCTGTGATTGTTCGTGAAATACAATGCAAATGATTTTCTTTTTTAGAGACACTCAATATCATGCCCCAAAACTACTCCAATCATCCCCGATCCTGGTTATTTTCTATCCTCATTCAGGATCAAGCCCCGAGTCACAAAGGTTCTGAGCGGATATTCATCATAATCCGAAAAAGGTTAGCGGATCAGGCACGAATATTTAGTTTTAATTTATATGTTAAATATATCGTTTTTCTTTTAATCAACCGTTGAAAAATTTATCTTAATTAAACTATTATCTTCAAATAACCTCTTTATTATATCTATTTATGAAATTACACGAGAAACACAAAAAATATTTATAACAAGTATTTTAATAGAATGTATTTTGAAAAATGACTCAATTTAAAAACATGCTAAAAAAACTATTTGCAACTAATCATATAAATCAAAAGGTTTGAGCTTATTTTAAAGTCATTGCATGAGTTTAATTACCTAGAGTAACATCACCCCGTTATTCACACGAGGCAAAACTTTGGATACCGCTGATTTACTAGAAGATGAATGAAAGTTACAATCATCACCCTCTTCTCTGACTCCAGCGCATCCTGACCCTTTCCCTTTCTACCCCCAGGAGACTCCACAGGTTGCCTCCTCCTACCCTACCCTTAATGCCTTTTTTCACTAAACTGGATTTCGGGGCAGATCCAGATTTTGCGCTGTCAAGTCAATCTTCATAATTTTTCTTCCTTCTACCTTATAATATTAAATTAACATAAATATATATAACATCTCCTTCGAAATAAATAGAGAATGTAAATAGGTTACTGATATTCACATCTACAATAATATATATATATATAAAAATATATACATACATATACATATATATAAATTAATATATATTATATATAATACAAGTAATATGCAGATTAATATTACTTGCCACATTTATAATTATACGTATTTAATGACAAATCATGAATAAACAACATGAGACATTGAATTGTATGAAATATAAAAAACTTAAATGTATATCGGTTTACAGAAAGAGAAAAAAAGGTTATATTTCACTGATTTCATGAAAAAAATATTATTTTCATTACTTTCAAAGGATAGCTGGATTCGTTTGCTTTTGAATATGAAATCCTGAAAGAATTAATTATAGAAGAATGTCTTTTTTCTAATACACCGTCTCATAACTTCTTTGAAAACCCCCAACCCTTTGAATGTGAAACGTGCCCTTGCCATGCGAACATCACCAGGGTTGAATTTATTAGATTTCAATATTTTTTTTTTCTTTTAAAAATATATTTGCATATTATAATTTTAGAATAATTACCCACACAAACACACACATATTTATATATATATATATATATATATATAATATTTAACTCTTGTTGTGATTATTTGATTTTGGAGAATGGCACGTCATACCATGGTCCAAAATTATAAAATACATACTTTATGTATTACATTAAACTAACAACATGATCAACATGTCGACCAAACACATTATGACTACAGTTAAACTGGTAAACTATTGATCTTATATTAAAAACGGTATTTGGGATAAATTAGGAAAAACCTTTTTTTTTTAAATATTTGTGGCATTTTTGTTTACTTATGTTTGTTTTTCATTCTAATAACGATATTGATAATTATTTCAAAGAGGCCAAACAAAATATTACCAAAGCCAAGCCACCCCTGAACGACACTCTCCATACAGGCATTCATCTAGCAGACTCCGCGAGCTTTTTGTTTCAGGAACATCCTTTAATTTATCACACCCCCATTTGTACTCAACAAATTCACCCTTCCAGATTGTTTTCTCTCAAATTTATTTTCGGCCCAGGCCACACTGAACACGTTTCTGGTGCGTGGAATCAGACCCCTCGGTCCCACGTTTTAACGATCCGAACTGCCTTGGTGGCATTTACGGTTGTCCATTTTTAATTAAATTTGCATACGGATAAATAAAATTCAAATCAGCACTTTTCCGATGTGATATAGGCATTTTTTAATTGGGTCTATGGAAGATATCATCTCCTAAAGCGGTTCAATAAGATGTACTTCCAAAATAAATGCTAGGTTTTATTCAAAAATGCTAAAAAAAAATACCTAAAATGTCTTTAAAAAAATTTATCCAAAATTATAAAAAGAAAAATATACCATTTGTTTAATTGAAATCAATATTTTTTTTTTCTTTTTTAAATATTGATAATTAAAATCATTGGCGTTTTTAAAACGGAAGGAAAGCTTTTAACATGTTTTTGTATAAAATTTGATATAAAAATTATTTTAAGTTATCAAATTTGATTAAAAAAACAAAAAAAAAACTTTAAATAATGTGACCATGTTTTTTATTGCTTTAAAAAAAATTATATTAAATCATGAATATCAAAATCCTGAATTTTTTATAACTTTTCAACCATAATTATTCATTTTTATATAAAATATTCAAATTTATACATTGCTGATTATCAACTTATTTTTAGATATTAGAAGTAAAACAAAGTATTTGATAAACTGTTTTCAATTAAATAAAACAAAATCCTCATTGAAAAGTGTGTTTTTTAAAATATGTACTTACATTAATTTTCAGCCAAATTAACTGGGCGTAAAGTCATCACTTACCTGAAATTTAAAAAAATGATTATTTTAATTAAAGTGTAGAACATATTTCAAAATTTGTAAAATATCATTTTCCTGGACTCAATACGTCATGGATTTTTTAGAATGCATGAATTTATATAAATTGAACATTCTCACATAATTTTCAGAATCAATATCGAAATACAATTTAGATAAACATATTGCGTTGCAAGAAACCATCATCGTATGCCATCTTATACTTAATCAAAAGTTAAAGTAACTAAGCCATGCTTTATTTAAATTTCTTTGGAAAAATTGACTGTCATTTTGTGCAATTATAAGTAAACATGTAAAAGGTTGATGCTTTCAATTCTTTCAAAGATTTATTTAATGTTAAAGGTTTTAATATATTTTTATCAAAATAATTTAAAATTAGAATTTAATCTTCCAATGAAACCATTTAAAGTTTAACTAACGGTAAATTAGTTTTTTCCAACAATTTAGCTCACAATTCAGGTGAAAAATAAACAATCTGAATAATATAATTTTTAAGAAAGATGACTGAAATTATTATATTGTCTTACAAAACGATGGCTACTCGTTTATTTGACAAAAGCGACCATAAAAAGAAGCTTTTTGTAAAAATGACTTTTACAATTTAAACAAAAGATCTAAATTTCAGAGCATTAAATGACAACTTAAAACAACCCATTCGCCCATAAAAAGATACTTTCCTCTTGCAAATATAGTCAAATTTCATAAAGCACATTCTCGAAAAAACTTAATATATTTTTAAAAAAACAACAAAACTGGGTTCGTTTTAACATAATACATTAATAAATAAAAACATTCAGAAACCAAGCCTTGTGAGTGTAATGAAAATATTGACAATGTGTGGTTTAAAATTTTCCTCTTAAAATCTAATGAAATATTAAAACGTCGGATGAAATGGACAATATTTCACTGATGGGAAACTGTTTAAGATATCATAAAAAATATTGGTTTTCACTCTTTTTTAATTGTTTTAAAATTGAATGAAAATTTTTACAGCTGCCTTGCACCCAGTAGTCTTCCTCGAGACCTCGACGTTCAATAAATTAAGGATTTTTTTCCTAGACAAACGACTCTATGCATTACTGTTGTGGAATATTAATATAGCAACTTTTTTATTATTTAGTACAAACTGTTAATAAATATTTTTATCTTAAAGATTTTCAAGATGCAGTGCAGTTTGAGTGGCTTTGAAATACTTTTGAATTTGAAAGTTTTCCAGTTTTTAAATAAATGAGAATACTGATGATCGCATTCAGATAATATCTAAACGCCTCTTTAAGTATGAAATCACCTTGCTATGAGTAATCATCGAGTATGCTTTGATCTATACATTATTGAATTCGCAATTGTTTTTGTTACTTAATTTTGATATAATATTTCAGATGTTAGTCACCTGATTTTTATTTTGTTTTCTAACACTGTGGATTATTTATACATATATGATTTATTGCTGTAAGCTCCTTCAAAACAAACCCCTTTATATAAGCATTAAAACTTTACGTCGTTGGTGGTTATGAATATCACTACCCTTGTGTTTACATCTGGCAATGCTGAATAGGCAACATGCAGAGTAGTTCCTTGTGACAGACACAGATGTCGGACATGGCGGTAAATTTTCAAAAACTTTTAGCACACTCACTCTCTCTTTCACATAAACGTTTGTATACAATGTGATGTTGAATAATCACTTATGGTAGTAGCGATTGAAAACTTTGTGACAACTTTTCCGAAACAATTTTACCTTGATAAGTTTGTAAGATTGAGTCAACTCTACAAAATAACTTTATACTAATAAATTATTTTTTGAAAAGAAAAATAATTAATAAGCCTTTAGCTTTGTTCATAGGAACTTATAAATACACTCAAGTTACAAATTTGTAGATAATTAATACTCTGGTAAGTGCAGAATTTTTTTTAAAAGAGTACGAAGAGTATATTTTATTGTCTTTGAAATCACCATAGTGATAAAACTAATTAAAAAAACGATATGTTCTGTGTCCATAAAAATACATAATAGAAGTATTGAAAATTATTGGCTTATTAACGACACCTCATATCTTTCTGTTATTCATCGAATGTATTATATAAAATATACAAAAGTAGTTCTATTTCCCATTTTACTTTGTAACCCATAGTTTTGAAACCACCTCGTCAATGGTTGACCAACTTTGTCGTAATGATGACTCTCCAAAGCCTTGGGATTTTAAACCGAGCACAGCTTTAAGTATGTCACCACAATCTTCGTAAGTCTGATCTTAAGGGAACAAAACTGTGCCAAAGAAGACAAGACACGAAAAAAAAATTATTTATACTATTTTTGCATAGAACCAATTTATTCGTTTTTAATTCGTAAACATCGTTCCTATTAAACCTTTATTTTGTTTCATTAACCCAGATTTTTCCTTATCTTATCTATTCAAAATAATAATACAAAATATATTTTTATAATAATTGAAATATTTTACTAATGTCAAATAAACAAAATTTCAGAAGCTTGAGTTATTAAACAAAATATTAATCAGATTATATTTGTTGTTTTAGTTGGAATTCAAATACTTGATTGGAATATTACTTAAACAAAAAATAAGATATTAGTAGTATAAAAAAATGAGATTGATAATTTCAGAGAATTCTCCATGATTTAATAAGTATTGGCAGTGTATTTGACTAAAATTATGTTTTAAAAAAACCTTATCATGATTAAAAATAAACATTTTTATATAGCTCGAATAAAAATAATCAAAATCAACAATAATTTTTTTACAGAAAACGACGATTTTTACTGACAAAAAACGGCTGCCTTGAACTCAAATCTATCTTATGATTGTTTTTTGCTTAAATCATTTTTCATCTCTCCTTTAAGAACGTTTTATGTACTCAACAAACTTTTCAGATGTAATGAATTCCTTGAAAAAACAACTTAAATAAATCTAGGTATATCCATTTCTTATTTGAAATCGTGGGAGAAGTGTTATTCGGGACTCGTCTCAGACGTAATAAATTGCCGGATTTGAAGACTTCTTGTAATATGAGCGACTTCTTAAAATAAAGAAAATAAGTTTGGAATTTGAGCACACGTGTTTTAAATATGAATCGTTTACTAACTCAAACAGTGTTAAACTCAATATTAATATTGAATATTTAGTTTTATTCTATTAGGATTTCATTAAAATTTATTAACTCTAACTCTTTAAAATTAAAATATATATTCACAGGGTCTGGCCGCCATTGTTAATTTAATAAGATTTGTACTCTACACCTGTACAGATTTATTCTTGTTTTTTTTTGTTTCGAAGTTTTAACTTAATTACCAAAGTCACCTTGAGTAAGGATTTCAAAAGTCTTAAAGATTACTTCAGCACAGTAATGAAAATGCTGAAATGAAGACTCGTCTCAAAAATAGAAACTTATGAAAATTTACTATGTTTACATTAATAAATATATAATAAAAATAAGGTTTTTTAAGAAAATTAATAACATGAATTAAGCACCCTTCCAAATAATCCGTATGCTCAGTTTTACTTGCAAAATTGAACCAAATTGAGTTTAAATAAATGTCATGTATAAAAATGGTCGAACACATTATTACAATATGTTTAGCGCTCCATCTCAAATATTGAGCTACATATACATTAAGATGAAGAGAATTGTTGTACTTGATATATAGCTGATGCATTGGCTGTTTACATAATATTTAAACATAAACATCTTAATTTTTACAATAATATTATTATTATAATTATTATTTTGTGAAAAGTTAAAGAACTTTAGCCTAAGATGATAATGACTTCATATATTCAGGTTATCATATTAGAATGTATTTATAACTCTTTAAGATTTTTGCTTTATAATCGATACCTGAGGACGATTTTAGTTTTTTCTGGTAGTTTTGTTTAAAGGCATTAATTTTTATCAGTATTTCTTTATTTATCTTAGTCTTTTTCATGTTTTTGATCAACATTTTACTCACAAAACAAATTTTTAAATGATGAATTTACAAAAACAATTTTATATTTTTGAAAATTATGATACTTTTTCAAAATAATTATTATTTCTGGTAATGAATTTTAAGTGTGACCATCAAAATTTTAAACGTATTTTATTTTCCTACTAAATTATTATCAAATTAAAAGCCACTGAATATTTTGAACTTTAAAAATGTATATAACATCATTAAGAAGTTTAAATTCGGAGCTGTTTCAATATTTACACGTCTCCGAAGTCTGTTTTTTATAAACTTGAAATAACTTTTTTTTAAATAAACAAACAAAATATCTCCAAATTGTGCTTTTCCCTCTCAGTTTTATAAAATATTATTATACTATATATTTACCTACCCTTCGAATACTGAATCTTTTATTTTGGAATATATTTTATAGCAAGAAGATTTATTTTCTCTCTAGCAATATTTGGCTTGATTGTCTTCGCAAGCTTGTATTCTTGGTAAGGTAAATAATAATATTATCAAACCTGTTGAGCCGGGCAACGCACGCACACTGGTGTAAGATGATTCCTTGCGGCGCTACCTGGAGCCAGCTTTGTTTCAGAGCCTTACATTTCAGGCTCAAACGCTGGTTTTCATAAACGCGGCCTTTAACCCTCGTTTGGTCGAAACAGCTAGCGGCTATGTTCTCTCATCTTACTCTTGCTTAAAGCATGGTAGTGTGCTAAGGCAATATTTATCTAAAATCAGGCAAGTAAAATCTCTTTGGTGAGCTTATTACGCGTTGCTATAATTTTGGCAACACGTGTAACTTATCAAAAGTCTGGTAATTTCGTATGGTTTTTAAACAACTGGCGGTAGCTTCAAATGACTTTTGATAATAAAATGTTTTTAAACATATAGCTTACATATTAAATTCAAGATTTTTATCGACATTTTTTTTAAAACAACAATAATATAAGTTTAAAAACAAAAGTATTATTTTTATTTCAAAATTGTTTTTTAATAAAAAACGTGTCACTGAACACAATTTTATTTTCATGTTCAAAACATTAAATTAATACATTGAAATGAAATTGATTGTAGTATTTTTTATTTAAAAAAAATCTTAATTAGACACTTAAAAATATTGGATTTATTGGGCAATCAACGCTGACACACCTTTCCAAGTTATTCCAGCATCTCCTCGTCGTAGATGGCATACTTTATTTATGCTGCAGTACAAAGGGTAAAACTTTCCTGGTTGGCGTATGATAACGGCAGGGGGTGAAGCTGTCAGGGCTTGTGTGATACTGTGAACTTACGCCGAGACCACGCATCGCACGTTAAACACGTGAAAGGGATGCGTACATTAATTAATGCCTAAGTACGAATAATCCGATGAAAGGCTAAAACGGGTGTGGATCAGTTTGGTATCAGTTTTCAATTTACTTGTAGTCGAAAATATGATAAGATGATAATTTAGGAACGTCACATGTCGAATCAAATATTTGGGACAATTTAATTACAAGTACACCTAGGAACGATTGGATATGTTAATTTTAATGAAAAAATATAACATCTGCTTTCGAAATATACTATTTAATGTAAAATCAATATTTTTCAAAACTTGAAGTTGTATAATATAATTTATAATAAATTAATATTTAGGTATTCAGCGTTTTAAATTGTTGACAAGTTGTCTTTTTCGTAGCATGCGGATTTAAAGCCCACTCTTGGCTACCGGGGTCAGGTGCCGTTATGCCTTTGACCACTGAGGCTCTGTCACTGGATGAGAATTGGAATTTTTATATTCTAAACTAAAATCAACTCTACGGTTAGGCGTATTAAATAACACGTTTGAGCATCTTAATACTTAAAAACAATTTTTACTTAAAGCGTCTAAAAATATGATATTTAAATAAAATATTTTATATTTTCAAGTTAAGTGCTTTAGTTTTAATTTTATTAGCGACTATATATTTGGTTTTATTAATTAATAAGTTACTGGTTTTGAAAATTACCAAATTAATTATAAAAATCACGACGCGCTTAAAGTTTCCAGTATTCACGGCTATTTACATATTTATAGACTTTTGTCTTTCATCTATAATTAAGAAATTTCGTATGAGTCTTGTTGAAAAGTTTCTGCGACAGGAGACCGCTGAAACGAACAACCAAATGTTCTTTGATGTTAATAAAAATTTAATTAAAGTACTTTGACATACCGTATGCCCTTAGAATAAGGAGAAACCAAAAATGCTACGCAGCTTAGCGATCAGCATGATATCAACGGGATTCAGGGCGTGCTTTTTGGTTTTAAATATAATTAATAAAATATGCACGCTAATAATTATAAACTGGTCTCATATTTAATTAAGATCTCGTTATTTCCCAACGAAGCTGCCTATTCTAAGACTGCCTACTCTAACGCATCACCTAGCAGTGCGCTTAATTTTTACATTTTTTAAATTTATTTAATCGTTATTAAAATAAAAGTAGAAAATAGTTGTTTATATTTCAAATAAACAATTCTTATATTTATCACGAAATCATCAAAAACAAAAAAGTTTGTGTTCATAACGTTGTATGAAATATTCATTAAAAAAATCATTATGATAAACATTACTAAAACTCATATAAAAATTACATTTTGTTTAAATATTGTGACTGACTAATCGTTAAAGACTAAATAAATTGAATGAAGTGTATTAATATACTGACCAATTTTTTTTTTGCAATATTAATAAGTACCTACATTTGAGGTTGTATCAAATCGTTACTAACTAGTAAAATATAAAGTCTAATATTTTTTTAATAAGTATCGTGAAATAGCTTAACAGAAATATTTGGTGCGTGTTATTGTTTGTATATGTGAATTTAGAGGCTAGATATATAAAATACCTTAGTGCGGCAAATAACACCATATGAAATTCCTCAATAATACATGAAGCTTAAGTCGGTAGGCACATACCGTTGGGTTAGATTAGTGCGATAGTACAATGGACAAATTCCATGTCCACGCACTGCAGTGTTGTTGGTTCACAAGGACACTAAAGTAAAATCATTACCCTGCCGACAACGGGTGGATTCTTCACCACAAGCAGGAAGGGTTGGCATATAAAGTGATGCTTGTTCACTACGATTTAATATAACGCATCATGGCAGAATTTTTTTTGGTATTTTTAACATGGTTCAGAGACATCCCTACATACAGTACATTACAGCTCAAAATAAGAACTTTTTGTTTTGTTACAATTGTAGATTATGTAATTATGAAGGTTGATTTATCAATTTGTGTAAATATTAATATATATAGCTACATAAAAATATTTTTTATAAATATATGATATAAATTTCAATATATTTTTTATTTTTCAAGAAACTTTTTATTTTTTAAGACTGGAAATATGCTCAATTCAATAAGTAACTATATATATATAAAACACAAACTTAAAAACAGGCGGTTATTTGTTGTTTGTAAGAACATGATTCACGGAGCATTGAATATGAATTCGCCTTGCATAAAAGTCGGCAAATGTACGAAAAGATATCCACGCAATTTGATTAATGAAACTCAAACTAGTGAGGATTGATATCCGAATGTAGACTACGAAAGCCAGAAGATGGAGGATTCACTAACATCATTTAATTTAAAAAAACGTTAATATTGACATTGATAACAGATGGATTGTTCCATGCAGTCCAATACTGTCAAAAACATTTCAAACATATATCAATGTGGAATACTCCAACTCCGTGAAATCCATTAAGTACATATGCAAATATGTTAACAAAGGCAGTGACATGGCAGTGTTTGAGCTTTCAAATCGAAACGATGAAATCACTCAATTTCAGATGGGTCGTTACATCAGCAGTAATGAAGCTGTCTGGCGAATTCTTGGTTTCAGTATTCACGAACGATATCCAACTGTTTAACATCCTGCTGTTAATTTAGAAAACGGTCAATTGTAATTGTGCTACCCGGTGAAGTTGTCAAGTACAAATCGATTGACACAGTTATAAATGAGGAACAAGCTGTCAACTATGCAATAGAGTTTTTTTTAAAAACTATTTGGAACCATCTGGAATGCCACCAAACATCTTAACTTTAATAGTTGGTTCACCATAGATGCTCATTATCAACTCAGATCCACCTAAATTGTGCAACGGAATAAGACTTGCTGTTAAAAAACTATTCGATGTTAATCGAAGCCACAATCATCAGCGTCAAATGTAAAGGAGAAGATGTGCTGATACCACGAATTCCAATGATTTCAATCGAGTTGCCCTTCGATTTTAAGCGATTACAGTTTCCAATGCGTCCGGCTTTTGCCATAACTATCAACAAGGCTCAAGGCCAATCGCTAAGTGTTGCTGGTTTGAACTTAGAAAATTCTTGTTTTTCGCAACATTCCTGTTATGTTGCTTGCTCCAGAAAAAACCTACCGAAAAAACTTTATATCCGCTAGCATTAAGATAAAAAAGTTAATAAATAAACAAAATTTCCTTTTTTTATTTCAAACAAATAAAAAGTGCATTTTATTTATTTATTTAGCGTAGTAGCATGCGCCGGGTATCCGCTAGTAAGTAATAAAATCAAATGAGTAAAAAATACAAATTTTAAGATCAATATCTGTACACAATATATTAGAATAGTTCTAAACATTTATATTTTTTTGAAAAATCACAAAAGTATTTAATTTAAAATATTAAAATAGAATTTCACCAAGTACTCTGTCAAAAATATTAAATTATTAATTGTAATAAGTCGATCAAATACAAATTATATAACTATGAAATCAAAATTAATAACACTGTTTTCATAATTACAGAAATTATAACTGTGTATTTGTCATATAAACTGAGCACAGCACGCACCCCGCAGAACGCAAGAAGCGGCTCTACCCCGTCCGAGCACTTATTTTCTCAATAAAGGTTTTTATACCTACAAGAAGGAAAGCAATAGCCTACTTTTTAGTGTAATCAGTTTTACTTTGCTTCCGCCATGTATCTAGCGCTCTTTTTTGTCTACACTAATTTCCTTTGTTTTCATTTCAGAGTAACGATGTTAAACGAGCTGACCCGAGCACGAGTCCGAGATTCATAATACAAGTTTTCCTAAGCCGATTCCAAAACAAATACATTCATCTAATTTTTTAAATTCACAATAAATAATTGTAAAAATAAATAAAGTACGTGTATTATAGGTATAATAAGGTTGAAATCAAGAAATATTCATATGATATTCGAAAAATATGTGGCTTATATTTTTCTCTGAATCATTGATGCAAAAAGAATTATTTACACTTTTTAAAACCATCATTTATATGAGACCCATTTCAAATGAGACTTTGATAAAAAAAAATATTCTACACGGTGTTTTTTGCATCATTTTGACCAACACATTGAGGTTTAAATTTTACAATCATATAACTGCCGTCTAATTTTTGAAGTGCCTAGTTACCATAGACAGAGCTATTAATTTAATCAGTGCTTTACATTTTTAAATCTATTTTTAGGTAAACATAGTGTAACAAATTGCATTAGTTCACCCAGAAAAATTTTTTTTTTTGTATAGAAAGTATAATACGTAAATATTATTTTGTCGATTTGACCTTGAATTCTGTTACAAAATACGTCGCGCGCGCATGCCCCTCGTCCCGCAGTTATCGATTTTTACAAATCAGCAGGACCAGTGACGTCACGCAGAACTCGCGCCTCTCGCTTGGAATTTGCATAGCGACAGTGAGAGTTTTAAGAGATCATTTTTCGAGAGGGCAACATTGTCGCGGAGTAACGGAGATTTCAAAAATTAGAATTCGATGACCGGACGTTGGGGTTAAGAAGTAGGCCACGGGGGCCACAGAGAGGAATTTTGGGTTAATTACGAGCAAGCCGGGCGGCCATGAGAGACGCTGGGGACGCGGAAGGATCAGGATGGAGATTTTTGATTGCTAGTGTTTTGAGTTGTAAAAATTACTTTTGATTGAATTTTAAACTAAATGATAGAGTCTATAAGGTCAAACGCCGAGGGATATAAGGATTCTTTTTTACTTAATTATATTTGTCAATATTTAGTATTTACACAGATCTGCAAATATGTTAACCTCGAAATATTATCGAAAGCCGGGTGCGCTTGAGTTGACAAAATTGAAAGTATTATGTTAAATTAAATTATGGAGAGTTTATCTCGGAATAGAGCTCGTTAGTAGTTTGTGTGATTATGGGTGATCTATATCGAATTTCTCTTTTAAATATTTCAGGTAAGAGACTATTGGTGATTCAAAAATGTCGCTGTGTGTTGGCGTACATCACTGGGTTGCGGTTCTTTGCATGCTATTCCCGAGGCTGAGAGTCGGCGGAAAATACGTGAAACTGGGATAGAAAAATCGCCGTGGATTTCCAGATTTGTCGAACCTTATTATTATTTATTTTACGTCATTAAAATGGAGTCGGTCGGTCGGTTAGGATTGGCGGCCATTGTATTAAATGCATGGCATTTTGCTAAATTAGTATTAATGAGGTTAGGTGTAAATTGTCATGTATTATCATATTGTATTATCAGAAGGTTCGATCCCTAAATAATGCAGAGATAATTATTCTATTGTTTTAGTGTAACCGCGAGAGTTTTAAAATATATTTAGTAATATTATTAGCGAAGCTAATTAGATTCTGGAATGAATTAATATTTTTCTGTACGTTTGCGTTTCGGTAATTTTAATTCTTGGTTAGACATCGTATATGATATGTCGTGAATTTAGGGAATATTAAAACGGATTAATTTACGGTTTTTATGTAATTAAGACAGAAGTCAGAGGTATTTGTTTGAGATTTATTCGGGTTCGATCCCCGATATTTTTCGGATGAATTGTTTTCCGATTTTGGTTGTTTTAAGGTGGTGTTTGGTACTGTATGGATGTTTTATAGAGCGTTTTCAAATTGTGTTGAGTTAAACGGAATTTAATTGAAATTGGTTAAAATTAATATAATTATTTTATTGTCTTTACGGTGATTCGGAAGGTGGCCATTTTTGAGTCGTAAGCGCGCGCTGTTCGGAAAATTCGGTGTTGCGAGTTAAAAAGAGTAGCATTTGGGGATGGGCTTTACGCCAACGTCAGAGCGCTTAGGTTGCGGGGCGCTGTCAGATATGTCGAGGGACCAGCTGGGAATGTGCGGCCATGTTGGATATTTTATTGTTTATAAACAAATGTCAGAGAGCTGTCAAGTTAGTGAGTACAAATCGATTATCGATTTTGAAATTACGAGTGGTTGTTTTAAAGCGTGAATATTTTGTGTATCATATTCTTCTATAGGACGAAATATATTGACGGACGCGTCGATAAGCGGTATTAATGAAACGGTATATTAGATATTGGCGAGGAGAATATTTGATTGGTTTTACAGGGAATATAAGTTGAACTTATATTATTTACGGTTGGGTTTTAATTATTTAGAACGTGTTTAGAGAGTCATTGGAGATATAGTATATATTTTGGTGGATATTTTAAATTCTAGATAGATAAATTATAGGATTTACTTGGTCGAGTGGTGGTATATCCGATAGCTTAAATAAGAGTCATAGTGGTTTAGTAGGGAATAGTATCGAGTTGTTTGGACCTTTTATTGCAGAGCCAGCAGTTCCAGCGGGAGTGTATTTAGTAAATAACTTAGTTATAAGGTATTAGAGTGTGTAGCTTGTCCGCCCTCTCGTAGATAGTGTAGTTTAGTACCCGGTATTACTAGGGAGTTTGTATTTTGCTCCAAATAAGCCCTGCTTTAGGCTCTCATTGATTTTGCGGCGTACCTGGCTTCCGATGACCGTGTTATTATCCTATTGGTCAGCAGCGTTTACTATTGAGACAGGGTTTGTTCCACTATCTCGATCCCTATTCAGGGGGACGTCACTCCGATTACGAGTGGAAGAAGGCCGGTCGTGCGGCATTGGGGTAGTGGTCTAGGTTTGACAAGAATCCTGTGGGTGCAATAAACTTGACGCAGCTTTAACCCGGTTTCGGAAATCTTGAACGTTTCAGTGTCACCATACCAAATTATAGTTACTAACAGTAGGATTTAGAAACGTAGCGATTGACACCGTAGAAATAGAAAACGGAGAGTTTGAGGAGCGATTCTAAATACGGGAAGATTCAAATGCAGCGTCAAGATATTTAACGCAAGACAGGAGCCGATTGCTGTAGGGCTAATCCCCCTTGTTCCTGTAATATTATAATTTCATCAGCGACCTCTGGTCGTCCAACGGATCCAGAAAGCGATAACTGCTTTAAAGGCAATTCGCTCAATTTTCTTCGGAACGAGGCAACAATCGGGACACTGCATTAGCAGCCCGCAACTGTAACCTAAATTTCTTCGGAACGAGAATATACTGGATCCTGTTTGACGGTTAGAGGAAGTTGTCAAAAGCGACTAAAATTCTTTACATTCTCGTATCAACGGATCGCACTTCTAATTCTTCGATCGGATTTGTTTGGTTTTTATTCAAGATAAAATCCTGCTCGTCTTCAGTTAAATATTTGGACAAAAGGGTTCACCTTTCAGTCGGAGTTTGTACGCGAAAGATAGCTTCTTCGATTTAGTTTGGTGCAGAAGGGATCGCAGGGGCTCTCTTGACAATCCAACCTTAAGTTGTTCTGTTCGGAGAGATTCCCATAGGGGTAGGAGACAGTCAAATCCATTGACCGTCACGGAGGCGATCATCGTAGGTAGGGGAGTGGCGGTCTGTTACCGAACCTTCCCATCTACTTTAACCTCACGGGATTGTAAAATAAATTTCAAAACAAACAAGTCCGAAAACTAAAATTAAGATTTATATTTTAAGGGTAGTCATAGTAATCGTTAACATTGGGTTAGGTCAGTTTAGACGTGACCCTTTCAAGGAAGTTAGTATTATTACTATTTTACGTTTAAGACGGTTAGTTATTTAAGTTACGGTAGAGTCCGAGTCATTTCTAGCTTCACTAGAAATCGATAAGGATTCGGAGCGGTCCTCTTCCTCTTAGATTTAAGGTCTAAAAGGTCGGGAACGTCACAGGTGGTTGCCGCGACTCAGGAGTATGGAGTTTTTGAAAGAAATCTTTATAATTTTATAGAGTTTCACTCCGTAAGAATTAAAGGGTTACCACATTACACAACAAAAAGGGGTCCATTTTAGAGTATGACGAAATAGACGTATTGGCCATAGTAATTTAAGAAACAGAAAAGGGTGTTAAAATAGTTAGACACGACGTTAAAATTACTTAAATTGTAATCGTAAAATAACTGCTTCATTAGTGCATTATAATTATAAGGTTTAAAATTATTGAGTTTGTTCTAGTTGTACTGGAAAAATAATTTTAGGGTTATGTCAAATAAATTGTTGTTGACACGGAAAGAGACTAATGTCGTCTCAGTAATTTAATGTTATTTATTTAAATTCAGATTTGACGGTTGTCAAACATTAGGATATTTTTATACTGGCAACAAAATTGGAACGAGACGCGTGTTTTAAAAGGAAGTTACATAAAACAAATATAAGGTTAAATCTCTACAGCAATGTTGCTGTCGTAAAAATAATGCAAATATAATTGTTGAGGAGATATCGTATTGATTTATATTACGGCGAAATTTGTGAAAAAAATTTCAAGGTTAGGAAGAAATTCGTATATGGATCTTCGAGTAGTTCATGTTTGTTTACTAGAATGTCAAAGTGACAGCTTTTGCATTCCAAGCTAGGGATGGGAAACGTTTATAGGGATGTGCACGAAAATGAAGAGAATGGTTAAAGTCGTGTTCGAAATATTCTGCAAAGGCAAATAAATATTTTTTTTTGAAAGTATGAAATGGTTTAAGATCATTTAGAATTTATTCGATAATTATAGTGTGGGGAAGGTCTTGAGTTTTTAGAAATAAAGCGATCGATTATATTATTAGATATTTTGAAGGAAAAATAGATTATAAGGTATATTCTATTTATAGGATGTTATTTTCAGATACGCGAATATCAAAACTGTTTGACAGTTATTGATAAAATAAATAAAAGATGGTTAATATATTTTAATTAAGATATTAAAGTATGGTTTTCTATGGGATTGGATTTCGTTGGGGATCGATTCCATCGACTTGGTATATTGATATTCTTGGAGATATTAATTGCTAAGGAAGTAATGATACTTTTATAGACAGGGGAAGGTGCGAGATTTAAAACAGAGATAATTATTGAGGCAGTAGCAATACTTTTCCAATCGGGGGAAGGAGGATTTTACGATAGAGATATTTTGTTTGGGTTCAATTCCTAACAAATAACAAATTGGTGTTTCGAGAGTGTAGTAAATTTTAGAATTTATTCGCGTGATATATTATTTTAAGATATGGTAAAGGTGTTGGGATTTATCAAGTATCGCAGGAATCGAGACCTGTTGTTGACCTTAGGATTTATTTTAGTTGTTAAATAACGAGCTATGGTGTTGGCTCTCGAGAATGTACATGAAACATGTTCTTCCCCGATAGCCAATGGGAAGGATTGTAACAAATTGCATTAGTTCACCCAGAAAAATTTTTTTTTTTGTATAGAAAGTATAATACGTAAATATTATTTTGTCGATTTGACCTTGAATTCTGTTACAAAATACGTCGCGCGCGCATGCCCCTCGTCCCGCAGTTATCGATTTTTACAAATCAGCAGGACCAGTGACGTCACGCAGAACTCGCGCCTCTCGCTTGGAATTTGCATAGCGACAGTGAGAGTTTTAAGAGATCATTTTTCGAGAGGGCAACATTGTCGCGGAGTAACGGAGATTTCAAAAATTAGAATTCGATGACCGGACGTTGGGGTTAAGAAGTAGGCCACGGGGGCCACAGAGAGGAATTTTGGGTTAATTACGAGCAAGCCGGGCGGCCATGAGAGACGCTGGGGACGCGGAAGGATCAGGATGGAGATTTTTGATTGCTAGTGTTTTGAGTTGTAAAAATTACTTTTGATTGAATTTTAAACTAAATGATAGAGTCTATAAGGTCAAACGCCGAGGGATATAAGGATTCTTTTTTACTTAATTATATTTGTCAATATTTAGTATTTACACAGATCTGCAAATATGTTAACCTCGAAATATTATCGAAAGCCGGGTGCGCTTGAGTTGACAAAATTGAAAGTATTATGTTAAATTAAATTATGGAGAGTTTATCTCGGAATAGAGCTCGTTAGTAGTTTGTGTGATTATGGGTGATCTATATCGAATTTCTCTTTTAAATATTTCAGGTAAGAGACTATTGGTGATTCAAAAATGTCGCTGTGTGTTGGCGTACATCACTGGGTTGCGGTTCTTTGCATGCTATTCCCGAGGCTGAGAGTCGGCGGAAAATACGTGAAACTGGGATAGAAAAATCGCCGTGGATTTCCAGATTTGTCGAACCTTATTATTATTTATTTTACGTCATTAAAATGGAGTCGGTCGGTCGGTTAGGATTGGCGGCCATTGTATTAAATGCATGGCATTTTGCTAAATTAGTATTAATGAGGTTAGGTGTAAATTGTCATGTATTATCATATTGTATTATCAGAAGGTTCGATCCCTAAATAATGCAGAGATAATTATTCTATTGTTTTAGTGTAACCGCGAGAGTTTTAAAATATATTTAGTAATATTATTAGCGAAGCTAATTAGATTCTGGAATGAATTAATATTTTTCTGTACGTTTGCGTTTCGGTAATTTTAATTCTTGGTTAGACATCGTATATGATATGTCGTGAATTTAGGGAATATTAAAACGGATTAATTTACGGTTTTTATGTAATTAAGACAGAAGTCAGAGGTATTTGTTTGAGATTTATTCGGGTTCGATCCCCGATATTTTTCGGATGAATTGTTTTCCGATTTTGGTTGTTTTAAGGTGGTGTTTGGTACTGTATGGATGTTTTATAGAGCGTTTTCAAATTGTGTTGAGTTAAACGGAATTTAATTGAAATTGGTTAAAATTAATATAATTATTTTATTGTCTTTACGGTGATTCGGAAGGTGGCCATTTTTGAGTCGTAAGCGCGCGCTGTTCGGAAAATTCGGTGTTGCGAGTTAAAAAGAGTAGCATTTGGGGATGGGCTTTACGCCAACGTCAGAGCGCTTAGGTTGCGGGGCGCTGTCAGATATGTCGAGGGACCAGCTGGGAATGTGCGGCCATGTTGGATATTTTATTGTTTATAAACAAATGTCAGAGAGCTGTCAAGTTAGTGAGTACAAATCGATTATCGATTTTGAAATTACGAGTGGTTGTTTTAAAGCGTGAATATTTTGTGTATCATATTCTTCTATAGGACGAAATATATTGACGGACGCGTCGATAAGCGGTATTAATGAAACGGTATATTAGATATTGGCGAGGAGAATATTTGATTGGTTTTACAGGGAATATAAGTTGAACTTATATTATTTACGGTTGGGTTTTAATTATTTAGAACGTGTTTAGAGAGTCATTGGAGATATAGTATATATTTTGGTGGATATTTTAAATTCTAGATAGATAAATTATAGGATTTACTTGGTCGAGTGGTGGTATATCCGATAGCTTAAATAAGAGTCATAGTGGTTTAGTAGGGAATAGTATCGAGTTGTTTGGACCTTTTATTGCAGAGCCAGCAGTTCCAGCGGGAGTGTATTTAGTAAATAACTTAGTTATAAGGTATTAGAGTGTGTAGCTTGTCCGCCCTCTCGTAGATAGTGTAGTTTAGTACCCGGTATTACTAGGGAGTTTGTATTTTGCTCCAAATAAGCCCTGCTTTAGGCTCTCATTGATTTTGCGGCGTACCTGGCTTCCGATGACCGTGTTATTATCCTATTGGTCAGCAGCGTTTACTATTGAGACAGGGTTTGTTCCACTATCTCGATCCCTATTCAGGGGGACGTCACTCCGATTACGAGTGGAAGAAGGCCGGTCGTGCGGCATTGGGGTAGTGGTCTAGGTTTGACAAGAATCCTGTGGGTGCAATAAACTTGACGCAGCTTTAACCCGGTTTCGGAAATCTTGAACGTTTCAGTGTCACCATACCAAATTATAGTTACTAACAGTAGGATTTAGAAACGTAGCGATTGACACCGTAGAAATAGAAAACGGAGAGTTTGAGGAGCGATTCTAAATACGGGAAGATTCAAATGCAGCGTCAAGATATTTAACGCAAGACAGGAGCCGATTGCTGTAGGGCTAATCCCCCTTGTTCCTGTAATATTATAATTTCATCAGCGACCTCTGGTCGTCCAACGGATCCAGAAAGCGATAACTGCTTTAAAGGCAATTCGCTCAATTTTCTTCGGAACGAGGCAACAATCGGGACACTGCATTAGCAGCCCGCAACTGTAACCTAAATTTCTTCGGAACGAGAATATACTGGATCCTGTTTGACGGTTAGAGGAAGTTGTCAAAAGCGACTAAAATTCTTTACATTCTCGTATCAACGGATCGCACTTCTAATTCTTCGATCGGATTTGTTTGGTTTTTATTCAAGATAAAATCCTGCTCGTCTTCAGTTAAATATTTGGACAAAAGGGTTCACCTTTCAGTCGGAGTTTGTACGCGAAAGATAGCTTCTTCGATTTAGTTTGGTGCAGAAGGGATCGCAGGGGCTCTCTTGACAATCCAACCTTAAGTTGTTCTGTTCGGAGAGATTCCCATAGGGGTAGGAGACAGTCAAATCCATTGACCGTCACGGAGGCGATCATCGTAGGTAGGGGAGTGGCGGTCTGTTACCGAACCTTCCCATCTACTTTAACCTCACGGGATTGTAAAATAAATTTCAAAACAAACAAGTCCGAAAACTAAAATTAAGATTTATATTTTAAGGGTAGTCATAGTAATCGTTAACATTGGGTTAGGTCAGTTTAGACGTGACCCTTTCAAGGGAGTTAGTATTATTACTATTTTACGTTTAAGACGGTTAGTTATTTAAGTTACGGTAGAGTCCGAGTCATTTCTAGCTTCACTAGAAATCGATAAGGATTCGGAGCGGTCCTCTTCCTCTTAGATTTAAGGTCTAAAAGGTCGGGAACGTCACAATAGGCAATGGAATTCAATAATGTTCCCAAAACGTCCGGAAGCACAGACAAAATGAGCACTTTACAAAATCAGGCCTTGTTTTATTCGAATTTGCTCCTATGAGGGGATATTGAAATTCGGTTCGATACGAACGAATGCTCAACGTCGAAACAGGGTGAACTTAGCCGTTGATGCTTTATTGGACATGCTATTTATTTCCACGTTAAAAAAATCAGTCATTATTTATGTACGTTTTTGATTGAAATTCTACACGTGTAGCGAGCATATCTTACGGGATAGGTTTAATGAAATTCGTTAGGAGTGCTTTCAAAGGGTAATTTTTTTTAATCACAATCGCCATAAAAACAATCCCACTCTTTTTTCCAGCTGTTTTTTCTGTATATGTGGTAAAGTTTTTGTCACCTTTTTGTGGAAAAAATTGCATTGTCAATTTTTAATATCAATTCGCTGTTGGAAAAATTGGTGAGCTAATCGAATGAAAAATTAAAAATATTTAATATTTTTAAAGATAAATGCACAACACAAAGTTTATTTATAACACTAGATTGTGTGGCTTTTTGAAAAACGACTAACACTGCTTTATAACTGGCTATTTGTGCAGGCCGAATAAATTTATAGCTTATTCCTAATTTTTTATACAAATATATATATATATATATATATATATATATATATATATATATATATATATATATATATATAGATATATTCATGTATGTGTGTGTTTGTGTTTGTGTGTGTGTATCTAATAATATACTTCATTTAATTTGTTCCAAAATGATTCAATTCACCATCCAAAAGATAGTAAAACGATTCTTACCAAAATTCATACAAACACATCAATAGACGCAATATTGCAGATAAAACAGCCGCTTGCTAGGAATTAATCACTACTCGAGAGCTATTTTCTGCTGAATCCGCATCGGCCAGTAAAGAGAGCGGATCCGGCCGTCAGTCATTCCGCCCCGAGCCCGCGCCAGAGCTGGTTTATAATGGTAGCTGCTGCGCTGATGGAGTCCTGGCGATGGCCTATAGTTAGCAGTTTTCAGATATTATATGAAAAACAATGACATTTTTATTACTATATGAATTTTCCAATTCGTTATGAAATATTTATAAAAATATTTTCATACGTTTATTTTTAACGCAAAACATCCCAAAATTAAAAATAAAAAAAGCGAATGTTATCGATTGGATACCTGCGGAATCAATTTTGTATGTCTTCAAGGTTCATGCGAAGAAAAAATTCCGTGTGAAATCGTTATAACGCGTTGATAAAACCGGGAGAATAAGGTACACGGATTTTTTTTTATTGTCGTTATAAAATAAGTTTAGTGATTCATTTTGCGTGTTGTATATTAAAACAAGAAGTTAAATGGAATAAATAAGTAAGCTTCCTTCTTTATTGTGCAAGTATTTGATTGAGATCCAAGAGGAACAATTTATTTTGTAAAGTATTTACCACGTAAGCAGAGAGCGAGCAAGGGCCTACTTCTCACATTGGAGATATGAACAATACGAGTGTTTGTCTACAAAACATAAAATTTACATTACCTTTCAAAATTGATAAACTTGATGTATTTAATGTGTGGTCGTAAATTGAGTTTTTTTTTTTAGTCATAAAGATACATTTTAAGTTCATGATCTTGACCGAAAATCTGATGATTCATATTTTGGCTAGACGTATAGAAGTGTAATTAGTTTTTAATTATTTTTATTTTGCTAAGAGTAGCTTATATTGAAGAATATCCTTCTACTGTATGTAGCACAGTTCATAAATCATATTCAATGTTTTAATAACAAAACAAATTTAAAAAAACTCGTTAGGTTCAAGTTCATATATTTTAGTTGAAATGAAACTTTGTTAGTATATTTATATTTTCGATTCATAAATGAAACGATGAGATAAATCGAAAATTATTCAAACATTCTATTTTCCAGCTGTCGAAACTCTGTGCACTTTGCCAATTAAGCTACTGTGCCACCGCAACTATAGGAAAATACTATCATTTTTCATAGATAAAAAATGAAATAGAAAAATTTATAAAAACAAAACAATCAAACATGCTTCTTAAATAAGAAAATTAATATGTCTAATGGATTTGAAAATACTTAGTAGGTATTGATATTAAATTATATTTTTTTTGAATTTCAGTGATTTTAGAATTCGTGTTTGCACAATCTTAGCATTTAATAATAAGTAATCAACCATTGAGATGTTTGATTATAATACTTCTTCCCCTTTTATTTCTAAGCTAAAAAACATTAGCTTAAATAATAGTATATAATAAGTATATAATAAACTTGAATGCCTCCATACATAAAACAAATGCCTACTCTTCTCAAGGACTATTTAGCACATATCAATTTGTTTCCACTTATAGATAATATTATAAATATGTTGAGATATGAATGGAAAATATATTTGTTGGCACTACGCAACGCTTAAATTTTAATAAACTTGAAAATAAAATATTGTTATGAAGAGTGTTAGTGACCTTGCCGCTTCGTGAATTATTTACTCTAGGGAAATTGAAGCGATTGTGCCCAAAATATTTTTTTGCGATGTCGTTTAAAAGTTGTTTAAATTGCAAAAAAATCTAAAGCCTGTAAAAATCAGGGGTAGGTTATTCATGTTATCGATTATTTGAATATAATTTTTGGGTAATTTTAGATTCATAAAAATGCATAAAAAACTATTGTTATAACTAAAAAGTATTATAAGTGAAATTGAAATTAATGCTACCATGACGTTAGTCGGGTGGTTTGTGTTTCGAATTGTCTCAGTTTTATTTTTTAAACGACAACACTTTTGACAACACATTTGAATAGTTAAAACAGACAAACAATTTATAGGTCCTTTAATATCCAAACATTAGACTTAAGTATTTAAAAATTGTGCGTGCAAACATCTACCAAGGTTGACGCTATTATTCCAATCTTCTAAAGACTGTAAAGATAGTATACTTGATCGATACGCGTGCGGGAGAAGATTTTTCCTGCAATTGATTGTATAGGTATTTTGTCCATTCTGGCAATATTAATTTATACTACAATATTATAGTTATATGTGCTATACACGAATAACATAAATTTATATAGTATTGTGACCAACATAATTTTGAATATCCTATCTAGATAAAAAAGTGTTGAATATTTACTGTGTATATAATATATTTTTTCATCTGTATATAAAATATAACAAATCGTTAGCTTTTAAATTACTCTGTGCCGGTATTTGGTCAGAAAATTAAACCGGAAGAGCCTTCCTTGCCGTGCAACAGAGCTAAATGACTTTTGTTTGAAGGGAACAATTATAAGCGCTATGGTTATGGTCGAGCGCCACGAAGTCGTAAGGCTGGCGCCATTTCACGAAAAGATTGCCTTCCCTCTACGTTTGGGGGAAGTAGAATCTCCGTTGGTAGATTTATTTGTAACGTTATGCTTGGATACCTGTTTTTTTATTTTCGTTAAAGATCCTTCTATATTTCGTATTCGTTTTATTACACAAAGTAAAACAATCGAGCTTACGATAAAGTTTTGTTTTTATAGCTCTTTTAAAAAAAACACTCACAATGACCAACTTCTCATACATTATTACAGATTATAACTGGAGTTAAATATTTATTTATCTGAACAAATAATATTAACAAAGCTGCTTGATAGACAGTAGAATCCCCAACGCCCTGAGCTGACGATACAAAAAACACTGCGTAAAAGTATTTCTAATGAATTTAAAGCATTCTTTCTAGAAGAAAATATATTACATAAGAAACAAAAACGCATTTTAAAAATGACTTGCTTTCGAAAAACTAACATTTAAATTTATAATAAATTATAAATCGCGTAAGTTTTGTACTCATATTATTGTGTAAAGCGTTTAGCTTGAAAACAATATGAAAAAAATATTTTGTGAACTCATAAGACGTTTCTTACAATAACCTCCAAAAGAGTTATTTGTCAGTAACAAATAATGCTTTTTTTCAATCAATCGAACAAATGAAAAAAAATCCAAAACAACTGTGATTTAATTTAATTTTAAATTTCATTAATTTCCAACTTTATCTTTTGCTCGCTTTTTCGCCGAATGTAAATCTAAATTTTCTTGAAATTGTATCATTTTAAGGTTTTTACACGCTTCAACGTACTGACTTTATTTAACGCTTCCTGTACTTTTGCAATCAATCTTCAATGTTTTATTATTCTTTGCTGCCTT
This sequence comes from Atopsyche davidsoni, assembly GCA_022113835.1. Taxonomy (NCBI): domain Eukaryota; kingdom Metazoa; phylum Arthropoda; class Insecta; order Trichoptera; family Hydrobiosidae; genus Atopsyche; species Atopsyche davidsoni. The sequence goes on from JAILWY010000010.1 coordinate 9,531,167, forward strand.
ACCCAATCGATATGGAACGCCGAGAAGTTAGAAGCGACTTTAGCAACGGTAATATCCCTGGTAATGATTAAATGTTGTTAGGAATAAACAACATTACGAAGTTTTTGCCTAATTCAGTATATTCAAAGAAATGATAAAACAGTACGAAATAATATGCGAATCTTATTTATTCCATAATTTTTCTTTCTTAAGAGTTTATTTCAACAATTTTTTTTTAAGTTGACAAATAAAAAAAACAAACTACCGTCATCAAAAAACAACATCAGAAAATAAATATAATCACTAGTATATAGTCTTTTTTTATTATTTTCAAATAAAAGAGCTCAAGTTACGAAAACCTTAAAATTTATTCATTTTGGCAGGCTTAAGAGTATAAAAAGCTTTGGAAAGAGATCTCACGGTTGACCTACATGAAGAGTTCCTTGACGTTTTATGTTTCTATTTTCTCAAATGTTCAGCACTGTTGTTTACATGACCAAAATGATGTTTTATCAAATCAAATAAACATTAATTTAATATTAAAATATGATTTTTTTGCTGCATTATTTTAAAAAGAGCGATTGTAAAAAAATCCCCCAATTGAGCTAAGTTGATGCTCTGCTGGATAAAGGTTGTTCAAATTGGAGCATCGCCTTTTCCACGATTCTCTCCCAATTCTTTTTCAATCTCTCTCACTAAACGAAACTTGGAGTGCCGTGCTACTCGACCTACGTCTATCAAGTCTCCAACATGTTGTTTGGCCTTTTCGTGTGTATATATTGTTAAGTCTATCGAAATACAAAAATGTTAAGAGCATTAATTGGTTACGTTGTTTATTTTCAAAACACAATTGTATATGGGTTCTCAGAATTTCGTTTATTCACCTAAATAAGCTACATTCTTTTTACCTTTAGATTTCTTCCTGGATAATTTTCAGAATACCAGCATTTCTTTCCTTTGCAAGTGTTTGAAAAATGAAGTAAACAGTTTGTCTTATTAAATTAAACAAAATGAAAATCTTACATCTAATCGGTGACTTAAAACAGTTTGTGTGAAATTGATTGAACAGGAAAAGAATTAAAGGTATTTTATATACTTAAGTGATCCACACTTACCTTTATTTCTAAAATTAAAGCATTTCGCATGAATGATACTTCAGCGAAAAATAAAATCAGTAATTTGACACATCTGAAAACTTTTATAATGCATATGATTTATTCTGATTCTTACTATATGTTTACTTTTAATGAATTTTTCACCCTATTACGTTTCGTTTAAAATTATAAATACAAAAATTTTCAAAGAACAAACACATTATTTGTATTTTTTGAATGTGTATATATATTTTTTTCTTTGGTGCTAATTTTTAACTAATGTAATAACATTTTTTGCTTTTCATCCGAACTTTTCCAGCCAGAAAAAAGTATGCTAGTGTTGAATTTCAAGTCACAGATTGAATTATACTTTTTCAGTGGCGTGTAAAATGATTTTTACTTCCATTTATATCCAAAGAAACAAAGAAGCGGTTGCGATACTAAGTGATATAAATGTGCGGCGTATTTCTACGTCCCGCAAAACGTGAACGAGGGCAAGCCTTGCCGTTTTAGTTATGGCCACAGCACCGCAAAATTATGATTTCAAATGTGAATTTTAAAAATCAAACATCGCACCGGAAACTACGGTATCCGGTGCGCTTGACGCAAAAACTGAAAAATAGAAATTCCAGGGACGGGATCTGGCAAGGGCACATGTGAAGTACTTTGTTTTACCCCGCACCGCAACTGGAAGGTTAAAGCAAGTAAGTGTTAAAAATGTGGATACGTCCCCTTGTTTAAAAAAGTTGCAGGTTCCCTGGAGTATTTACGAAAAAAGTTCACGTTACAAGAGTGAAAAATCGGAGAGTTACGTTAGTATAAAGACGCCTAAGGAATCTTCTAACCTTAGTTGTTTTGTCTACTTTTATTTGTTATATTGATCTAAAAAGAACTTTTTTAAGTACAATTAATTTTTTAAAAAAGAGCTCTTTCTTTACATAAAGTTTAAAGTGGAAAACTATATATTGTATCAATCAAAAACCTAGTTTCTTTTCAATTTAAAGAAAACATGGTTATTTCAACCAGATAATATCCGTGTTAAAAAAACTTTTTTGAATTAAACTAATATGAATATTTAATAAACGATTCAAATTATTTTAATTTACGAACTATCTATTAGATTTACTATGGTAAACACTATAATATCAGTGAATCTGCGGTCTCACATATTTGAACACAAGAAGGTTTATTTAATAGTAACATTCAGCCTGAAATAAATAATTTCTTTATGAGAAAAAGATATCGAAGATCTACTCCAAGTTAGAAAACTTAGTAATTTCTACGAGAATATGACTTCTCAATCATGCGAGAACTTCTGAATTGGATCTTAACCCTATCCGTTTTCTCTTTTTTTAACTGTCATGAAAACATTTGGCAATAAAAAGGATAACCAGAAAAAATACTATCTTATCATAACACGTCACTGAATATTTGGTATTTTTTTCTTCAAATTCTTATATAAAAATTCTCTGTTTACGTGTAATACTTATACCTTTGCCTTCACCTTTGAACAGGCTGTGATACGTGCTAAACTCTAGTCCTAAGAGGCGATCGGAGGGGGAACCGCGCTCCTTCACGTCTCGCCTACCATACCTTAAGGAATTTTTAATAACCACAAATATCAGCATATACAGATACTCTTTGATGTTATAGATCACAGGTAGAAAATATTTTACGAATGATAGGAAGAATAAAAGTTATATATAAGAATTCATCTTAACTATTATCCCCATATTAAAATACTAAGAAATCAATGTCTTATTATTATATGTTTGAAAAATAAGGTTTTAATGTTTTAGCTATATATTTTAATCCTTAAATAAACTGTAGATTTATATATTATTATGGGTGACTAAAATTAGAGAATTTATCTTTAAGAGCAGACGCTTTAACAATTTCCTATAATAGACACGATAAACGAGCGCCAATATCTTATTGTTACAGTATTGGAGACCAAAACCACGCTCTAAAGTTCATGTAACATCTGTACTGCCTACCTACCTGTAGGCAAGGCAGCATATTAATTCCAATGGTAACTCACATGGGGTAGAATAAACTATTCATTCGCCTAGTATACGCAAGGGCTAACAAGAACCAACCCCTTTAGTGTGCTATTTTAGAAAGGGATGAAACAACGAATACTTAAGACGTTTCACCACTTGGAGTATTTCCTATCAGCATCTCGTGTTTTAATTAAAAATAGACAACTGAAATAATAACTCTATCCATATCTATGCTTATCAAAAGGTAGTCAATTTAGGAATTACTCGTTGATTTTTTCATTATTTTTGTGTCGACAGTAATTTTATTAGAAGAAATAAGATACGTTTATCGATTATATCTTTAAAAAAAAACCTGTTTTAATTTCTTCGATACATACATAATAACATCAAAATTTGGTGTAATAAATATTTTTTGATAAAAATTTTGATAAAAAAATACTTGAAAATATGAAAAAAAAAATTTTACTTTCTTAGAATATATAAGTATATTTATTTTTAACTATGACAAAAGTTTTATTTTATAACAATAAAATATATAAATAGTTTAGGTAAAGCTAATATGTCAATTAAAAATTTAATTCTTCTATATATTGTAATAAAATAACAAATTGTCTTTAAAAATAGACAGAATCACACTCATTAATATTCATATTGAGGAAAGGCAATGAAAACAGGGGTTTATATATTCTATTCGCTATGCTAAACAATGGTTTCCAAAATTCTGTGTTAATAAATTTTCATTGCTTTGTGTCATCCGTTCTCGATAATAATATATTATCAGTCACGTTTTTAGACCCTTTTTCTCCAAACCAAATACTTTTGAATTATGTTTTAATTGTAAACTTTTTTGTAGCTTACCAATATATAGTATAATTTTTGACACTGAAAGTTTAATTTTTAAAAATGATGATGTATTGTACCCAAAAGTGAAATTATTAAGTATATATGGTAATTAAACCTTTACTTTTTATTTGATTTATAAAAGTTATTTTCAAAAATCTATTTTCAACGCAAATTATTTTTTTTTAAGATGTTTACCCGTAGCATAAACCGATTTTGTAAATTATAATATAGTTTTATGGAGATACTAACTTTTTGGCAGCTGAATGGTTAAAAGACCCGCAACTTCACGGTAACAGCGCCATAAATTTATATGAGACCCAAAAAAAATTTTCAGTCCTATATTTATCAATAAAACTAAAGATGAGTTCAATGACATAATTTTTTTGGCTCCAAGTACTATTAAACTGTTTTTTGAGAATAACTTCATTATTTTTATATCAAATAAAATAAAAATGAGTTTTATTCTGAGAACAATATCTAAAATTATTTTTTTAATGTTTGCATAAACAACGTTTCTGAAAGTCAATAATACCACTGATGGGTTGAGCACAGTTTCAAAACAAATCATAATTGAACAGTTTTTTTTTTGTATTTATGCAGAAAAATAGAAAACAAATGATAGATATCCTTTAACTTTGTAATTTAAAAATAATGCATTGTCAATGTATTTTGAAAAGTTATTCTGAAAGTCGTGAATTTAATAATATCCATTTTCTTGCTGGCATATCAATAGGAGGAGTAATGGTCGGCAGCCGGCACCACGACCCGGGCAGCTGGACCCACCCACATCTACCCCTCGATTTCAGCCCACACTGAGCATTAACGCAAGCCGGCCATGCATTCAGGGTAATGAGGTCGCAAAAAGGTGCGAAAACGTGTAAAATATTTCCGTATGCATATTTGTATCTATATTCACCCTATAAATGTATACTGGTATTCAATAACAAGTATACATAGTATAGTTAAAAAAAACTTAAATGAGCATTATGCACTTTTAAACAAAATTTAACAGCTCCAAAAGAGATAACGATAACTGATTACTTCATTAAATACTTTCATGGTACGATAATTCTTAAGTGTGCCCAATTTGTATTTTTAATGTACACATTACAAGTACAATTTACAAAGATTTACTTCAAAGTTTATATTAGTATTAAAATCATAAAAATTAAACTAATGAATAAGTCTCCTAAAATGGTTCAAACGTTTAACATTTTTTTAATTAAATTATATTAAAACTTTTGCCAGATAATTATTTTTTATCTCAATCATCCAATGGATGCTACAATAATGTCTTTAAAGCAACGTGACTAGAAGTATTTCTTTGGACTCCAAAAAACAGGCTTCGGATATTGGTGGTAACACTGCCACCGAGCCGGGAAGTGCTAATGCGTGGACCTCCCCTAATATGTGTCAGTAGTGATATGATATTTAGTGAGGCGAGATGGGGTGAAACCAACCCCGTGCGAGAGATGAAAGATGTATTCTACAAGGGATGCGGAAATTGAAGAAAATTTGACGTTATATGCAAATTGTATCAAAGCAACCAGACCAAGTTATTTTGGACTTATGATAATAAATGACATTAAATGAAAAAAACAGTTCTATGAACAGTATAAAATATTATTCACTTGAAGAAATTATTTAAAGCCATTTAATGCACACAGACTCTGCATTTGAATGTATTTTTCATACGAATACTCGCACTCTCGCTTGGCAGCAATCATTTTTATCCAAGGGGTTCGTAGATCGAAAAAAGGGATGATTACAGTTTTATATATATATATATATATATATATATATATATATTTATTTATATATAAATATAGTAAGGTACCTTCATTATAAAATTTCAAATTCAATTTCACGCCAAGCGTTGTAATACTTGATACAATTTTTCTCATGTTATATTTAATCATATTATTATATATAATATATATATTCATTTAAAGGAATGCTATTCACTGTCAGTTCTACACACATAACAATATTCATGTGCTATTATAGTCACCTTAATCAATGAGGAAGTGCTCGGTTTGAAAATGAACAGTCTTCACAATAATTAACATCAATGTGTCTGTACAATCTGTAAAACGATATTTAAGCCAGAACATGTGGTGCATATTATTGTACCTTTACAATGCAACTATATTTAGAACTAGCGGATACCCGGCGTGTGCTACTACACTAAAAAAATTTTTTTTTTTTATTTGTTCGAAAAAAAGGAAATATTGTTTTTTATTAACTTTTTTATCTTAATGCTAGCGGATAAACAATATATTGCGTTTTTTCGGTAGGTGTGTAAACAAAGATTTTTCGGTTTTGATTTTGATTGCGGCTTCGATTAACTACGTGGCGATAGTTTTTTAACGGCAAGTTTTATTCCGTTGCACAATTTAGGTGGATTTAAGTGGTGAATGAGCATCTATGGTGAACCAACTTTTAAAGTTAAGATGTGTGGTGACATTCCAGATGGTTCCAAAGAGTTAAAAAACTCTATTGGATAGTTGACTCTATTTTGGAACATCATTTATACAGCAATTTTTTGCAAAATTATTGTGGCTGTGCTGCTCGTTATTCGGCTTTTTTTTCAGTAAAATAAACACGTTGTTCGTTTTCTAAATGAACAGCAAGATGTTGAACAGTTGGATATCATTCGTGAATACTGAAACCAGGAATTTCATATTTTTCAATTTCATTAGTGAATAACAGACCAGGAATCAATATCAATATCAACGTTTGTTACTTTAATGATGGTGGTGAATCCTTCTTCTTCTGGCTTTCGTCGTCTGTATTTCGGATATCCATCCTCACCAGGAATTATATATCCGAATGTTTTCCAAATGCTTGGACAACGCTGTGTTGTCAGAAACGTAGCTTTTAAGCGGTTCTGGTGGGTCAATCAGCGTTGACAACTTGACTTTTCCATTTGAACCACACATACCGAGTGATTCCTTTTGAAATTTCAGTGCGTGGCAGTACAAACAAAGAGAGCTCATCGCCCAATTACAACATTCGGATGATTACTGTAGTCGCAGTCTTTGTCATAATTGAATGCCGCCAACTGAAAATCGATTCTCTGTATCGATTGAGCCGCTCGTATCTGATTACCTTCAAGCCTGTTTTCATGTTGTTGAGGAGTTTCAGCAGCTCTTGCTGTGGTAGCTTTGATTCGAACTTGTTCTAGACGTGCTTCATGTTGTTCTGGTGTTTCTACAGGTCTTGACTGCCGCTCTCTCAACCTATTTGATTCTGTACGCACTTTACGTTTTCCGACAGTTTCGGGTGCTCTTTCGGCTCTTTTTCGTTTCGCATCTACTGAATTTTTTTCAATTGCAGCTCTTTTCGGTGTCATTTTTTGATTTATATACATATATATTTTTTTTTTTGATAACCACAAATGATAAAACCCTCTGTTGTGAATGACAGTATTGATATTGATTTCTAAGTCCGTTCTATGCGCGATCTTCACAATGTTCTTTTTTAAATCTTTTTGCGAGGAACGATGTCGACTTTGCAGATGTTGAAAATTTTTGTTTTGAAAATGTCGAATTTGACTTAATTAATAGATCGAATGTATTTAATGCATTGTTTTAACAGTCTCGAAGATTCTTCGTATTATTGTCTTTCAAATAAAACCGGTTTGGGGGACATCGGTTGGATGGTTTCAAAGCCTATGACGGACACAGAAACATCTTTTGTGTTTTATATATATAGATAGATAGAAGATTCATTTGGAAAAAAAACATACTTATTGTTTTACAAGTGTGAATTGTAATCAAAGCATGTAAAAATACAAGTTACGTTTTTCAAAACCATTTAGTTATTTAAGGATCCAGCTGATGCAAGATAATATTATTATTGTATCAATAGATATCAAATTGTACGGAATCAAACGTGATATTCTGATGCGCCGTATTGTGTGAATTCATTATTAGTTCTCCCCAAGCTTTACTATACCATATATTTAATTGTTATAATATTTTTTTAAATAATTATATAAAAATTTGTAAAATTATACGCCGTGCACTGAAAAATTGTTATTTAGACCAAACAAAAGTTTTCGGCAAAAAAATATTTTTTTGTAATCCTTTGTGTTTTGTTTACTACTTACTTGTGCTACTAATTTATCATCCTAACACTAGTTCGTCGCAAAGCCAACAGATGGGAAATTCGTGTTTTACTTTATGTTGTTTGCGATAGATAAAGTAATAATCTATCTATTCTTGAAGTTATTCTATTTTACAAACTTTTGGTGTACATTTTAATGACAAAATGATTTAAAAAAATGAATTTAATTGGAAAAATATTTACTAAAAGCATTGAAGATATCTATTTTTATATATATTTATATATAATATATATATTTTTATAAATATATATATATATATATATATATAAATAATTTATATACATTCCCAAATATCGTAGCTCCTGAAGTTTGCTAGAGCACTTACTGTTTAGTACATTGGAGCACACTATATCGGTTCTATAAAACAATTCGCGGCGTAATAAAATTTTAAGTAATATAAACTAACAAAATAAAGGACCATCTGCCGCCTCTAAAAAGACTCACACACCTTGCGAGAGGATAAAGGGAGCATTAGAACCGACAGAGGCGGAGGAAGTGCTCGCGAGGGAAAAACTAGGAATGAAATAAGACTGAAGGCTATAAGTCAATCCACTGCCTACATTTCCGACTTGCAGAATGTTACTATCGTGCAAGCTGAGACACGAATAAATGCATAGTGCTTTCAAGTTAATCCATGTCAGCTCTTTTAAAGAAAATGATTAGGTTTAATTTCTAGTCACTTCAATCCACCTCTTTGATCTTTAATGGAAGCTTAAAAGACATTAAAATATGAATATTCTACAAGCCCGTGTTGTCTTTGAAAAACTTTTTTTTAAATTTAAAAATACCGGCCGTTATAAATTTTAAGCACATTAAGGTTATTTACTTATATATATATATATATTTATATATATATATATATATATATATATATATATATATATATATATATATATATGTATATATATATATATATTCAATATATTTTACTTTATGCTAATAATTATTTCAATCATATTTATATTTTTATTAAGTCTAAATGTTATTACCCAAAAAAAATGCGTTAAAAATAATGAGTTCGTGGTATTTTTTTATTATTTATTATCAAATCAAAAAACTGCTTCTTTTCCAACAAAACGCTGGTATATGTTTTCTTCATAATAATGTTTACCTTACTTTTCATTCTGAATTCTATGAATACTGTAATTTTTGTCTATTTGTATGATATTACCACCGAAAAAGTTCATTTACTCATCCTAGTGTTAACAAAGATTTAGGTCACTCCTCAGAAGTTTAGGGCATAGGCATATATTCTATAAAAGTATGTACTGACCTACATTATTGGGCAGAAAATTAGTTTGAATGATGATGAGTCAGTAAAATTTACATACAATAATGGCAGGCATGCTATCAACATTAGCTCTTTTTGGGCGTTATCGATCGACTGCAATATAGAGACCTCACCTTTTCGGACTTAATTTATATTTATGGCATTATGGGGATACGCCAATGATTTACGCTACGGTTTTTCTTTATTCCTATACGCCTTTTTTTTACAAATAAACGTATTAAAAAAGGAATCAGTCTTGAGATAATCCGTATTTATATAGAAAAGGTTATCGATCTTAAAATATGAAATCTTTCATGTTAGATTAAAACTTTAAATGAATTTAAGAGTTGAAAAATTGTTATTAAAAAACAATCAATTAAATAAATAAGTTTAAGCTATTAAAGATAAAACATGACATAAACAGAAAGGATTCAGACTGCGTATTTCAAGGTAAAATAAAATATCTCGAATGATGTCTGCCAACTTCCAAGTGATGAAAACCTCGGAGAAAGATAATTGCAAATATAATTTTCCCTTTCAAAATTATTATTTTTAATATTTTTATCTGAACAATGATTTTATATTTTGTAATCTACTGTTTTAAACTTTCTTATAAGTATCTTAACACAAATTTTAAATCCAGAAAAAGTCATTAAAAATCATATGAACACAGAAAATAAATTAAGATTTTAGCGTATTAATTAAATGTCTGTTATAAATAACATACATAAAGTTTTCTAAAATTTGGCAATCGTAGAACAAAAATGTTTCGTTTTATTAATCCAAGCATAGAGCATGACTCATAAATGCGTATTATTTAGTATGTTAAGTATTTCATAAACATATAATTTTTCGTTTAATTAATTTACTTAGAGTTTATACGTTAACCGTCCTGTTTGTTTAAAAGATGATTATAAACACATTTTTATTATGAATTCCACTATTTAAAAAATCAAATATCTTTAAAAGGATTGGTATCTCTGTTTTTTAATTTCAATTTTGTTGGTTGCAAGATATTTTTAACAGAGCAAGGCGAGTAAGCGACATATGGCGTTATACCTGACTATTCCAAATGTGTATTTTCAAAAATAATCGTGTATATAAAATATTTACATTATCAACCTATTTTAGTTTAATACGCAAATAAACAGTCATAAGATTTTTTAACACTGTTTATTTTACATGCGAAATATAACATTATAAGAAAGGTTTTATTTAGACTGTATTTTTAGATTAACTTTTAGGAATTAAAATAAACGTGAAACATTTTTCCACAATAAATTTTTTGTTTTAATCAAGAATTAGAATGTCAATTGAAATTTTTCATTTTTATTTTCAGGACTTGTCAAATGATCCTTGTTTTTAGTTTTAAATGTTATAAGATGTAAATATTTTCCTTCAAAAGGTAAAATGATATTTTTTAACTCAGCATGTCGTGAAAATAAATGACTAGAGATATTAGGGTAAATACTTTCACCTGGATAAGTTAGAATAACGTTTATTACAGCACGATATGCGATTTAACGAAAATTTATTTGTATACATTATAAATAATTACAAATAATTGTATCGTAAGCAGCTTTAAATAATAATTTTAGACATAATATAACTAGTCAGATTATCAGCCTTTTTCACGTGAAAAACCGCAAGTTTCATTACTTTCTATAAGATTTAATAACAAGCCAGAAAATTTATAACCTTTTCATTCAAATATTGATTTTTATTCTCATTTAAATTAAGTTCTACGTCATTCAAAATAAATAATTTCCATCACCTAACGTTTTCAAAAGGTTATGCAATAAAATGGATAGTATATATTTAAAAAAACACAATGAAGTTATTCATATTGACGATAAAAATAATGTCAAGCTTTTTTCCACAAAATAAATATATAATTTTGTTTATTCATGAAGAGTATCAAATATACACTTCCACCTGATCCAGCCGCTTATATTTATTGTATTTGAAATCTTGTTCACCGCATTTGAAGCAGAACTTGACTTAAGATGTCATACAAAAACGTGAGAGGCTTAAAAGGTTTTGAAGATCTTCTCTCACCCTTGCCATTTACCTTCTTAAAGATTTAACCACAAATCCTGTAAAAAGTAAAAAATCAAACAGCTTATTGCTAAATTTATGTCATCATAAATTTGTTTTAAAATATTTGACGTTTTATATATGCCTATAAAACTAAAAATAGAAAGAATTAAAAGGTTTTGAGAATTATTTATTTTAATTTTTTATATACACAGTGTTTTAAATAACATTATATTTTTATACATTAAAGAATAAACATAACAAGAATGTTAATACAATTAACAATAGAACTAATGGAAGAAGTCTTTTTGGTTTAAATACTTATTTGTTTACTTACAGATTATTCAAGACTTATTTTACAGATCTGCGTCAAACACAGCGCATACATGCTAATTGTGTCTGAATTTTATTGTCATATAAACTAATGAATCATGACACGACATAGAAAATCTTTGACCTTTTTCCGAGACTAAGGGTATGATTAGTACACATAACTCATGTCGTTACATTTATTATTATTATTTTATTGTGTTGCTAAATTTAATAATTTTATGACAATGCACAATCATACTGTACAAGTATAAAATGATATATAAGGGAATAGTAAAACCAATCCCTTACTTCTCCCCAGGACCGGAACAGGGAGAACATTTTTTTCAATCCAGGGTCGGAGTTTTTACGCGAGATGTTTTTATTTGCAATATGTGTGGCCAAGCGACACAGGTCGAGATAGCGTAATGTTGCCATGGAGACAAAATTATGGCTCCTTGTTTTTTATAAGGAAAATTGAATCAATGGACCGAATTTTATTTAAGAATATTATTTCTTTGTCAAGTATTTTTCCGACCCAACAGACAAGTTCTTTTCATCTACAAAATACTTTCATACGTGTAAGAACGGTATTTTTCTTTGATATATATTTTTTAATTTAATTTTAAATAAACGCAACAAAGCTGGAGTTGCAAAAGCTAGAGTTATGCTTGATTATTTTTGTTACCTCTTATCCAAAGGCATGATCTTCATTCAAGAGTAGTTCAATAGTTTTCTGCAGTTTATTTTACATATTTAATGTGTAGATCATTTATTCTGATATATTTTATGCCAATTATTTTTTTTTTGCCAATAACAAAATTTATTTTATAAAAATTGTTATGAAAAGTTCGCGTCATGAAAATAAAAATGCCAATTAATATTAAATATATTGTATTAAATTTGTAAAGACTATAATCCGAAACTACGAAATCCCAAAAACAAAATGGATGAATAATGAAATAATTTTCTATATGTGGCATAGTAAGAGCTATTAGAGTGAGAGCAGCGACGAAGGCCTTCATATAATGTAAGGTTACGAACGACTGACGGTTAACGACAGTTTCAAGATTGGATTTTTATTTTTTGAATATATTTTCATATGAATCATAATAAAATGTTAAATAAATAAAATTGAAAATGAAAATGAAATAAATATTAATGCCATCTCCATCTTCTTTAACTTTTTAATATTTGTTCGTTTTGTAATATATTTATATAATTTTAAAATTATCTCAATCTAAGCGATAAATGTTCTACGAAAATACTTACTTCCAGAGAATGATCACAAGGCCGGGGCTGACTTCCTAAGTGATTCCAAATTGAGGGTGACAAACCCATACCATAACCAAGAAACTAGCCTGTATTCTACTTGGATCGATTCATGAGCCAGTTAATGGCCGAACATTAACCCTTAATTGCATGTCAAAGAGACGACGACCGATTGTCCCCTTTGATTTAGTTGAGTGGAGATCTTGTCTCACATGACACGGAGCATCTAAATAGAATACATAATAAAAAATATTTATAGATATCATAAAACAACACTTACAAAAATAATATAACACATAATGTCTCAATGTCTTCAATTACTCATTGTGGGTTTTATTTATTTTTAAACAACTTATTTTTAATTTTAACGAGTATTCTGTGCTAATAAGTTTTAAAAGCATATGCCCTTTAACATATAAACTGAATAAAACTATTATTATTGTTTCAACACAACTATTTTATCAAATTATCAGAACAGCATGCAAATCAGCAAGCTTATATATTTTTAGAAAATCAATTAATCTTAAAACGTACAAAATATGGGTTGAGTCAAAATGGTGTCCGAAAATATTACTTAACAAGAGGTACACACAATTCAAAAATATTTCATTTTACTCTATGATGACCCTAAAAATCTATATACTGTGATCGACAATATTATACGCATGCACAGTCAACTGAAAGATTAGGGACAATACGTGTAGCGTGTAGCATATTATCTTGTTTGAAACAAAATTATTCAATAAATGGGTAACTTTTTGACAAACCGATTTGAAAATTTTGTTAGTTATTTGAAAAAGTTGAAGTTTGAATACTATCTCTAAAAATCAATATAATTTTTGTTGTGAATTGATAAATTATGCTTAATTTTTGCATAATTATAATATAGAAAAATACGTACTGCTAACGACTAAGAGGAAAATCTTTTGTATCGGAGAGTAAATAGAAATATTGGGAAGATATTGCACTCTTTCTGCATGTATTACAATTGTGACGAAAGTCATTTATGAAAATGCCTGCTTATGACGACAAATGAAAGAGCGTAACAAAGACGTCGACTTTATATTTCAAAATTAAACGAGAGATGTTTGTATATATGAAAGCAATATGAAATATGCTTGTGGAATAATGGTTCAGTGGTTTGGACTGCTGGATTTCAATATTAAAACTGCACTCTTTTCGGCAACAAATTTAAAATCTCTACATCGTCGTTACATCAGTTTACGCAAATATAAGTATTTCAAATAATATTGCAAACACGAAAAAAACAAAACTGGTGTACATTATTTGTATTATTTGTCACATAAAAAAATTACATTTTGTAACAAATGCTTATTGAAATGTTTTATTTTAAAAGATACTACACAACGCATATACATTTAGTTTAAAAACACCAAGCACGTTTATATATTAACTGATATTGTTTACCATATGAATAAAATAAAGATTAATTATTTCATAGAATATTGAATTATTAAAAAATATATATCATTTTTTGGTTCGTTATTTTAGAAATATTAGACATCAATTGAATAAACTTATTTTTTTATTTAGCTTATTAAATTACTTTAAGATAAACTTCAGCTAATTGCTCGTTATTCTGAGTGATTTCATTTCAGTTCTCTTTTCAAAAAAGCGTTTAGCGCCTCTTGTCTTACAAAAGCCGCCAAAATAAATTGAAGTTTCACGAATTTCTAATCTTTCATGCTTCATTAGCACGACAGAGAGGGGGGACTCAGCGAGAAAACCGACTTCCGGAACCAACCAACGGATGCAATAGGGTTAAATCACGGCCTTCTCCTTTCGACTGAAACAATAGTCACCTACTATGTCTCCAGCGCATGTCAATGCGCTTAACATGCTTACAGATATTGTTAATTCACTAGCTTTAGTATTGTTTATTGATAAAATATATGATTGTCATATTTCATAAGTATTTATTGTAAAAATTACAATGTTAATTAATTATAAAAGTCTCGTAAACAATTATTTAGTACAAGCACATTTAATGAATCAGCATTATCCACCCATTTGGACAATTATGTATAAAATATCGAAATAAAAACACTGAATTATAATAAATCAAATCAATTAAGTTTAAAATGTAATCGACATAAAAACATCGAGATTTTTTGTGACAGGTGAGATTTAAACAAAAACTCCCAAAGCTAGTGCTGTCTGATGTTCGGCTAATAAGTGACTATCTTCATTGGTATCAAACCATGGTAAAATCAAAAGTGCAACAATTTTATAAACCACATAATAGGCTACCAAACACCTAACCTTTTACACCTAACCTAAATTTTATAATAAGAGATACATTTATATGTTTTCATAGATAATATAAACTTGGTGTAATGACATTTGTGATCGATTATAAAATTGATTATAATATCGATTCTAAGCTTTACTCAACGATGAAAATAAGATGAAGTTTAATTTTAACATAATTCACGGTCAACTTAAGTTTTATTGAGCATGAAGAAATAATATTTACGTTCATTTATATCTCCATGTTCTTAGTATAAAAGTATTCCTAGTTCTTTTGATACTTTACATTAAATGGACTTTGAAATATCATGCTCGCTACAAAAAAGGGTAAAAACATAGTATTTATTTACCTTTCAAGATGAATTTTAGAGTCAAAAATAAAAAAAACACTATATAACTGAAAATTACATGTGTAAATTGGGTGTTTGAGTTAGGTGTGTGGATCTAGGTATCAACTCAAAATGTTACTTCATTCGATACACAACCTGAAGAACGCCCCTATAAAAAGAACGCTCCAAGAGTTTTAAAAAAATGTGTCCCCTCCGACGATGCCTTCACAGTAAGCCCGGATGGTTTCCCATTTGTTTCCTTTATTAAATTAATAAATCTTAAATACAACCGAAAAAATGCTGCAAGAAATATAACGTATGACAACAGTGTTTATTTTTTTACTATTTGGGTAAAATTTGGCGAAATTCACGAAAAAGGGACGAGAATAATAAAACTCAGTAGGCGTGCGCAAATAAAATAACATGTTTTGGTTTTTACTCGAAAATAAACATATATTGGGTAAAAAAATAATGTAAAAAACTGAATACATATATATATATATATATATATATATATATATATATATATATATATATATATATATATATATACACACACACACATTTATTTATATTACTCTTCTGATTTTGATTTTGGCATGTACGTTTATCAATAAAAATGGAGCTTATACACCAACTTTTCTTATTTTATAATTAAAAATTATTTGAATATTTTATAACTTTGCATTGTTTTGTACAAATCTTGATACGTAATATATATGTATTAATACGCAGTAAGTAATAGACTTATTCAGTCATAAATTTTAGAAAAGTGTCCGCTATTTCGACAGTGAATTGGAACTTAAAGACATTAAACCAAAAAAATATTTGTTCTATTTTCATTCCATTCATTTTTAAAACAGTGAATTATATTTTGTAAAACTCTGAATAAGTGGCCTATTTGATAGATTACGTAAGAGTATAGATTAAATCTTGATTACAGTAAATTTCAATATGGAAAAGTCCAGTGTGTTATTCGTATATTTTCAATGAAATCACATCGCTCTTATCGTCTACTATTTTTTGTAAATTAAGGTAACGGAGATTTTTTAGAAATACATTCAAGCTTTGATTTGGCAAGAAAAAATTTCAACATTTTTAATTTAGATATCATAGTAAAATCAGAAAATCTGTTCATGGTGAAAATATTATTTGCTCTTTTTTGCAATTTAAAATAAATATGGATGATTGTAGTCCCGTCTCAACAAGTCACTTTTTTAAATTTTTTGTTGGTAAAATCTTGAAGACAGTTGTACAGCACCCGTAAACGCGTGTCTTCCAGTCCATTTATTTATAAATCAAATTGAAGACTCATTATAAATACGCATATAAATATTTGAATTTTTTATTTGTACGTATAATTACGTACGTACGTAATGTATAATTCACTGCAATTTATTTAAATGACTTGATAAAAAAAAATTGTTTATATTTTAATAGCATTTATATATAAAAAAATTACCGAGAATAAATAAACTCTACAAATTATTGAATGGCCGTTCAACACTAAACTTTTCTTTCCCTCACGCAATCAATGCATGTGGTATTCAAAAACGTTTAATTTGATTTAGCTCTGCCGACGGTATTTAGTGCACTGCTTAAAATGTTGGCAATAATAAAAATAAATATTTACATTTTTTAATCGAAAATTCGACGACTTAACAAAATGAAACATTATACATTTGATTCAAAATTAAATTCGCCATGTAATTATTTATCAAAAAACTAAATTGAATTAACTGATAATCTGACATCTAAACCTTGCAATAAGTTTACCTTGCTTCTAAAGTTCTAGGGTAATATTTATAATTATGGCTTCACACTACTTAGTAAAACATACACTCCTAATACACCTCATGTAAACTTTCAAGAACGCTTATCCTCTACCCCACCGGAAATCACAGAAGCCTCGACAAGGCCTGAGGCCGAGGAAGGGTTCCTTGGGCGCGGTTAGCGCTAGACCACAGAAAATGCACTTGACTATTTGCATATTAATGCAGCTTGACCGAAGTTTTGCTATTAGTTCGTACCATAACAGAGAAATGATACTAATTGCTACATTAATAAGCATAGTGCAGTGTTGCATATATTGGTTTTTATTTTCCATTATACATTCGAATATTATTTTTTTAATTTATTGGCGTGTCGTTGGATTTTATATCTGCATGAACGATTATGGATAATTGCATTTTATTTAGGTAAGTGATTATTTTCAAATCAGTTAATAGTCCATTTGAAATTTCTAGTTAATGTCATGATACACAAAATTTCTGAGGTTTTATTATTATCAGTAGATTTTCCGCTATAAATGTACCACCGCTTCAGATGCTTTTTCTCATTACTAAATTCAATTTTTCACCCTGCTTTTCTAGTATATTTCTGTTTTATGGGAACTATTGAAAAACTAATCACAAAAAACATTTACTGTGACATAAAAAAACTCTCCAATGTTCATATTTGTCGATAATACTAGATAAGTCGGCCAAACGTGGATATACATTAAACCTTCTAAACACCTTTACAGTGAAATGGTCAACCAATAAATCTATAAAACTTATATGTATATAAATATCGTTTTTAATTGTAATTGTAATTTTGTTATTTAATCAAAAAAAAGTTTGCTAATGTACATATGTAATATTCGAGGTAGGTGGGTAAATTAAATAAGAGTTAGATCTGATTACTGAACTAGAACTATACGCAATAATGGAATAAATCCCTCAACGCCTAATGGTGGAGGCCGTCGTTATTTTCGGCACACTTATCCGTACGTATCGACATTCTAAGTTGTAGGGAACATTAAACTTCCACGTAGCGGCCGGCGCGGCGTGCGGGTCTCGATCGAAGCGGAAGCGGAGCTCGGAGCGTGCACACTCGGCAGACCGAAGCCGGCGTTCATAAACTTAATTTTATTTCCACAGCGATTGCATCTATCGAGATTTCTACTACTTTTAAGTATTTCACCGTTGGATTTCGTAGTCCGACATTCTTGTTAAACGAAAGAATTATTGAGCGCTTTTCCCTTCACATATTTGACAAATGTCAATATCTCAAATTTAACAAAATACATCGAGCTTCATCTTCATCTTCAACGGGCTAATGAACCCTTATTTTAAAACAATGTGACGATGATGATGTTCAATCAACACTATATATATACACACTTTTAATAGGCGTGGCAAATCTCCATCATGTTCAAAAAATCTAAAATTACTTACAGCATTGAAAAATTTTATCACTGTCGTTACTCACATTCCTAACTCCCAAAATTTTAAACCAAAGACAGTGATAATTTTTTTTTTGTAAATTCACGAAAATTATTGTTTTTTTATAAATGATAAATTATATTTTATCTTCGTTCAGAATATAGAAATGAGTGAAGAATTCCGTGCTGGTAGCCGCGTAAGTGCCGGTAAAACAGCTGGTGGTCCAGCTGTCCCGCGGTTAATTTTCAACCTTAGAATTAAAGACCTTGTTATCAATTTAGCGAAATAATGAGTACTAAACTTCTGTTCTAGTTCTTAATATTTCATCTTAACCATTTATATAACTAGGAAAACCTATTAGGAATAGTATACACCTAGCAGTATAGGCATATTCTGAACTAAAAAAATATTATAAGTATTAACGGTGAAATATTTTTGTTGTTCTTTGGAACTTAATCATCAATCATCAGAGATACAATACTGAAATGTACACCATTCAAAATGAGTTCATTCATTATATAAATAGACTGTGTTGTATTTGGGGTCAATTTATAGGTAGCCACAGCACATGTTAGTTAGTAAAGTCAGTTTATCGTTACTTACCGGTACATGCCTATAAAATTTAAAACCTGAAAGAATTAAAATTGATTTAACCTCTTCCTTAAGAATGATGCATACAATGGGAGCTTTAAGTGTTGTAAATATGTAAAAGTATTGTTATTATAATGTATAATAATACGTAATGTGTGTAAACATGAAGCACTGAACAATTTCTTCTCTTTTTTAAATATTATTTTAGGTTTATAAAATAATCATAAAATATTTTGAAAATCATTATAACTCAATTGTAGAGTTTTAATTAATACGTATCAAAGTACAAATATAACACATTGGTTTAATTAAATAAACCTTCGTTTGCATATTTTGAATCGATGTAAACCAATGCTATTTTACTGAATTCCCGATATACCTCGTCATAGTAACTCTCCCCGTGGTACAAATTCAGAAAACTCGTGAAATTTACTGAAATCTGCACTCTAACTAAATGCAACTAAATCTCATGCAAACTGTTGTTATTTTGTAGCAAGCTTTAAGTGAACAATAATAAGTTATTAAATATTAAAAACAATAAATGAGCTTATATGTAATAAGTAAAAGAATTGAAAATGATAGATTTTTATGTATTTCGATTTTATTTGCAGCATATTTTTTGTTTCAATAAAATATATTTATAATAACTTAATAATTAATATTAAAAATATAATCCTTTATTTTTTATGAAAAATAAAAGAATGTTAAAAATATATTTTATAAAGTAAATCTATTGTCATCAAATACTTTTTTTTACTACTTAACCTCAAAACATGCCTCATGTTTTCTATAAACTATGTGAAATTATTGCTCTTATACAATTTTGAAAATATTGAACTTATTGCACTTAGTATAATGAAATAAGTAAACTTTTTATTTATATCTTCACATTGAGTTTATTTTATTATTTGCATTACTAGTTTCAACCTTATAACCAGGTCATCATCAGATGCACGACTTAAACTGATAATCTCTAATTTTAACTAATTGTATAACCCTCACCTATTTTGCCAAAAATTTTATTGTTACCAGTATCCTGTTATTTGTATTTAAGCATATGTTATTTCTATATTTTGCTAGTTTAAGTCGTGCATCTGATGATGACCTGGTTATAAGGTTGAAACTAGTAATGCAAATAATAAAATAAACTCAATGTGAAGATATAAATAAAAAGTTTACTTATTTCATTATATTAATGGATCTTCACCATGCAAATGCCTTGTCCCTCAACAATATTGCACTTAGATTTTACAAGCAAAACGAGGCTTAGTTGAAATTTTTTGTTGAGTTTAATTGTATTGAACTTTATTTTCATTTATCGGGTAAATATTAAGCAGAAGAAAACTATCAAACTTGCTCCTGCAATATTATTAAAAATTGTAAGCATACCAGTTAACTTATAATGTCCGTGGTCTTCGCCCCACTTAAAAGCCTATTTTAATAAAAATTTAATTAAAGTGATACTACTAAGGCACTCGTGAGTTAAGCCCTCGTACTTTTGACGGATGAATAAAATTATGTTCTCTCATTACGTTCTCCCGCCAGGAAACTGCGTAAATAAATTTAACAGTGTCTAATTAAAACCAGTTAGGTGAACCAGCTCCCTGGGTCATGTCGTTTAAATAGTTTTGAGGCGGTCCAAATGCTATTTTTCTGTACATCTCAAGCGCTACATTTGTTTTACTTATCTTTAATAATAAAGGCCCCATACTATTTAAGCACACGGTTAAGTTTTAGAATATAAAGGTACTAAGCAGAGTGAGTTTGATAATGCCGGAGCTCATTACATGTTTTTATAAATAATGGCTCTATATTCATTATGTGTCATGCTGTCTTCTACCGCATGTTATAATTTTTAAAATTAAGGATTAATTAAAACATTTATAATATACGTTGTGTGTGCATTAATTTTTTCGGATTTTCTAAGAGATGGCGTTACTAGTATTGAATCGCATCAGGCTATACTTTAACATATAATTGTGAAATTTCATTGTTTCGTTTTTATTTTCAGTATATGTCATATCGTTGAAGTGTATACAACGTTTTTTTTTGAGCTCTCAACATGTCAACTCTTGTACCAACAAAACGTAATTTGCGGGAAGCTTTACTTTTCTGTTTTAATTAGAAGAAAAAACCAGCTGAAAGTCACCTATTGCTGTGTGAAGTTTATGGTGAACATGCTCTATCGCAAAAAAGTGTAAGAACTGGTTTCGACGCTTTAACAATGGTGATTTCGATGTGGATGACAAAGAACGTCCAGGCCAACCAAAAAAATTCGAAGATGAAGAATTAGAGCAGTCATGTCAAAGATACGGCCCGCGATCGCAATGTGTCACAGAAAGAAGAAACATGTTTTTTAGAGCTTTTAGACTTATTTTATTTGAATCTGGCCCGCCTACACATACTAAATTTAATATATGGCCCTCTGCAAAATTGAGTTTGACACCTCTGAATTAGAGGCATTACTCAATAAAGACTCGTGTCAAACGCAAGCAAAACTCGCAGAATCACTGGGAGTTGATTGAGCAACAATTTCAAGACACTTAAAAGCAATAGGAATGAATCAAAAGCAAGGAAATTGGGTGCCACATGAATTGAAGCCGAGAGACGTCGAAAGGCGATTTTGCATTTCGGAAATGCTGCTTAAACGCCACAAATAGAAGTCACTTTTGCATTGTATCATCATTGGTGATAAAAAATGGATTTGCTACGATAACTTGAATCGTAAAAAATCATAGGGTAAGCCCGGACATGCATCAACATCGACGGCCAAGCCAAATATTCATGGCACCAGGGTAATGTTGTGTAGTTGGTGGGATCAGAAGGGTGTCATCCACTATGAGCTGCTGAAACCAGGTCAAACTATCACGGGCAAGTTTTACAGACAACAATTGATGCGTTTGATGTGAGCATTGGAAGAAAAACGACCAGAATATGCGACCAGGCACGAGTCTGTAATTTTCCATCATGACAATGCTCGGCCACATGTTGCTAAATCGGTTAAGACCTATTTGGAAAACAGTTGATGGGAAATTCTGCCTCACCCGCCTGTTAGCCCAGACCTTGCCCCTTCCGGCTACCACTTGTTTCGATCGATGCAGAATGCCCTTTCTGGAATACGCTTCATTTCTGAACAGGGTATTAAAAATTGGCTTGACTCTTTCTTGGTTTCAAAAGGCGAACAGTTCTTTTGGGATGGTATCCACAATTTTCCCGAAAGATGGAAAAAAGTAGTGGCTAGCGATGGACAATACTTTGAATAGAATATATTGTACCAATTTTTTATAATAAAGCTCCTATTTCACGAAAAAATCTTAAAAAATTAATGCACACACCGTATACTAGAAGAGCAAAAAAATGTTTGTGGCCGGAGAGCCACTTAAATGATTAGGTATGTATATTAAATGATCTGCCAAATATATCTAGAAATGACCACACGATGAATACTTCATATAATACACTAAGGCCTATACCATTACGTAACTAAAATGATCACGAAAATAATTTCTTGATAGGATTACTTTAATATAATGATGGCTTGGGACCTAAAGCTCAGATGTTACAAAAAAAGACGACAGCCTATAAATATGGGTCTCTGTATGTTTTACTATCTTTAATTTAATTACAATTAAAATTCTGAAATTATTAATTTTTGTTCAGACTCACTATAGCATGAAACAGTAAGAGTTATAAGTACATATAAGTTATAAGATTGTAAACTTTGTTATTTGTTTTGTTTATGTTTTAACTTAATGTTATTTTATGTCAGTTAAAAAAATATAACATTCAATCAACATGAAGCAAAAAAATTGTTTATTTAAAGGAAATCGGTAAATACATTAAATGACTTAAATAATATAAACGGGAGCTACACAAATAATCTCACCTAAAAAATAGATTTTTTGTACAATTTGAATAACTTGTTTATACTATACGTTTTTTAAATATATAATAAATAAAATAAAAAGTTTTGCCTTTAAAATTTAATTAGCTTAGCAAAGTTGTTTTGTTTATTTATAAATGGACTAAGTTTAATATTTTTAATTAATTCGATAACCTTTCAAACTTAGTCAAGTTTGTGAATGCCATCGTGAAAGATTAGCGAAACCGGTAACCAATAAAAATAACATATAAACAAATCACTCGAGTATATTATTTGAAATATTTAAATGGAATTCTACCAAATACTCTCTTTTAAAAATATTGATTACTTGGTCTAAGTTTATAATTTATTTTATTGAAGCGATTAAAAACTGCATTATATAACGTTTTGAAGTTAAAAAGTAAGCTAACATAAAATAGTTTATAGCTGGTAGAAATCACATAGCTTAAGACTTTAATTGTTTAGGAAATCTATTATCTCGAAATATACCTCGATCACAATAATATACCGGGCACTGCGCGCTCACCTCTTGCATAACTTAGGCCGGGACCCATCGAAGGCTACAAGAAGCTCGGGGGTTGTTATCCTTCAAAGGCCTAACTCCCAGGATAATACAGGCTTTCTGGTAATAAATTACTTACCCCAAGTATCTCACGAGGGCCTTTTCCCTAGCTTACGGTAATGGTACAAAAACTAGGGGATACCCACAAACTTAAGGGAGTTTTTTCAACGTATTGAAAGTCTTGTCTGTTTCAAAGAACCTGCAACTATTTAACTTATGGTGCTAAAATGATTTAAATATAAGAGTATGTAAAGAAATAAAATACACAAAATAATATTTTCAATGAATTAAATATATAATTGATTAAAATATTAAATATAGTAATTGTTCATATTGTTCATTTGAGTAAAAATCAAGCTTAAAAGGAAATTCATAAATCTAATAAAGGCAATAAAGAAATAACTGTTTTTACGTTTTTTTTATGTGAAATGTAAAAATATAAATAGAAATTATTTCGATTTTTATTGTCAAATAATAAGTAAAGTATTTAAAAGGCAGATGTGAATATTAATGTCACTAAATTGATTTCTGGTAATATGAGAATATTTTTATTTTGTAGATACACTAAATTTTATATTTTCCTTCATTATCTTTACCCTACGAAGTCCAATCATATTCAATACCAACAACTTTGATTAAATATTATATCTGAAAATAAATTTAGAAAAATGACATACTGAAGATGGGATTCTCTTTAAACGTACATATAGTGGTTAATGAAAAAATTACATCTTTACTTACACTCTCGATAGACTCATTTTGTAAATTTAATTTCTATTTATTTGCGAGTTGATATTCTTTCAAAAAGATTCGTGTTTATTACATTTTATGTTATCTTTTGAATGAGAAAAAATATCATACATAAAAGAAATTCATAAACCAATGAGAGTGAATAAAAGTAATCAAAAATAGGCTTGTCTTTGTATTTATCATAACACTGCGATAAAAAATAAATATTTAAAGAATATGGTCTTTTGAGCGGTTCCGATTGTTTATTTGTGGATATTTAACACATTTAGAAAGAAATCAAATTTCCCAAAGTCACATTGGCTGAACGCACAGTCAGAACCAAACCATAAATTTCGCCGATCAATTAAAAAGGCCTTGTTTAGAGTCATTCAATAAAAATAAGGTTCAACCCGTATGACGCCGCTATCCTGTCACAAAAAATGCTTAGAACACAATGAGGTCTGACGTATGAACAAATCTTAAAAACATATAATTTAAAACAAAAGACAATTATGAACACTTTTTTTTATCCTAAAAAAATTTAATTATGTTTAATAGTTCAAGCCTCTTGAACGTTCAAAATTTTAGTTTTAGTAATATAATGCAGTAAAAAATCAAACTCTTACTATATATTTACTGTGTAAATGTACAAAAGTATATAACTGTTATCTACTTGAAGACAAAATCAATCTTAATAATCTATAGCGGTATGATAGTTGAACGCTTTCATATTGCTGTCGACTTACTTCAGGCATGGTTACCATTAGAATTAATCGATAAATCAATATTTATACTCTATGAAGCAAATCTGTTTTAGTACTCAGTCTAACTAATTTACTATAAAACATCGAAATACAAATTTCTCAGTAATATATCGAAATCTATATGTCCCTAAGATTATTAATAACTCAATTTGTAATTTTTTTTAACCCATTCCATCATACTGTCTCGAAGCCAAGAATAATTATTTTGTATTATATTATATTAGTTTCGGGCATACAAAGCAAAATCTTTTAGAAGAGAAGTTTGATATTAAGTAATATTTGTATTTAAAAGCTGTATTTCGAAAAAATATATCTTAAAAATCACAACTATTATAGTCTTCAATAAAACCTTTAAAAATAAATACTTGTATCAAATTTTAACTTTTAGCCGATCAGAGCATTTTTAAATGTATTCTTAATTGTAATTAAAACTCTGGTTACAAGTTAACTGTGCTATTTCACAAAAATAAGAATATTATCGTTTCATCCATACTTTTGTCTCTAATAATATAATTCTAATTATTTTTAAATTTTGGTAAATATTTGGATACTATAATTTCAGTTATTTAAAAATTCTTTGCATAAAATATTATATGGCTACATTCCATTAATACGGCAGGGTTGTGTATTTAGTGTTGATTTTCATCGGTAAACTGCCCATTGTACCGTTTGCTCGGGGGGAATGTGTTTATTGTTAAGTCAAAACGATTAATACACAAAAGCGGCATGAAATTATAATAAAAGCCCGTGTGTATTACTTTTAATACTATCACGCGTGTTGCATAGAAAATCATTATAACTGAACGCTACTGTTCTAAGTTTTGCTAATTCAATCGTGAAAATATTTTAGTTTCATATTAGTTTAAGCTGTATAAAAAGGTTTTTTGTACTTTTTTTTAAAAATATAATTGTAGTGCTTCACAAAAATTCAATCTACTAAATAAAAGTCTATTCGGTAAAATTTTATAGATTTTCACTATTGAAACCTAAATATGTTAATAGGTAATCTATTCACATGAAACAATGATATAAATAATCTACATTTTTGACAGAGAGTACCTGGTGGAATTCCATTTTAATATTTTAAGTAAAATACTTGAGTGATTTTATTTAAAATATTAATGGGATAAATGTTTTTTTTTTCCCGACTGAATTGATGATTCGAATCCACACCCCCCGCTACTGCGGGTGTTCTTCGTGTCCGTTCTTATTCTTCACTACGCTGTTAAAAGTATATTAACCTGTATTGGTAAAAATGTAGATTTATTAATAAGTTATCAAAAGGTTTTTACAACTTCCTTGATAAATGAGTTTTTTCACTACCATTACAAATATAGAAGTTATTGTTCAATAAAAGTAAAATAGTCTTTAAAAAGTTAGAGGCACTAAAAGTATAGGTCATAAATAAACTTTATGTCTTCTACTAGTTAAAACATTAAAATCGACTTTTTGATAAACATTGATAAACATAAAAATTTCAATAATGTTGTCAAATAATCGGAAAGCGAAATGTTGAAAATTTATATATATATATATATATATATATATATATATATATATATATATATATATATATATATATATACTTTTATTTTATGCCAAATTCAACTTTTCAAAATGAAGGAAAATAATAAAATACTTAACAAAGCATTTATTAAAGGAAACTCCCTTATCTACTATAATAATATCCATTGTGTGTGTGTATGTTTCATTTTTTGGTTTTCTATAGAATATCTTAAAAGATACAACGCTGATTTTTTGCACGTAAGTTCAGTAAGTTTTTCCGCAGCTATGTGCCGACTTTCAAGACGATAGGATAATATTTTTATTCATAAACTAATTTAATATGCTTTAGCGAGTTTCAATATGTACGAATTATAGGATTTTATTGTTCACCGCGAGAATTTCAAATTTAGAACTTTTACAAAAAAACAAATTTTGATGCTTCTTAGAAATTTTCAGGTTATGTCAGCTTGACACAAGTACCAATTTTATTTTTTTTATCGAAATTGCGTTAAAAATTATTAATCACATCATTAATATCTCAAAATGCCTCCGAAAACGTCATTCTGTGACGGGCAACATTTCTAGTTTATATATATTTTTTAATTGTAGTGAAATATTTTACTAAGAAAACGATTTTATAATGTTCTGCGCTTCTATAGCGTTATAGATTTCCGGTTGTAGGGCAGAACAACGATTACCCTGCTTCTAAAGCAAAGTCAGTTAGTACTACAAGTTTAAACGTTAACCCCTTCCGCCCACGCCCTCTCTCAATCAAACATTCAATAATGGAGTTAGTTGGCCGCAATGTATGAAATACCGGATCATTCATTCGTGGTATTACATGGCATTCTGCGACCTTCGCAGTCCAGTCGACGGGCTATGGCCCGTGTAAAACCGCCATATCTATTCATAATCATTGATTGAAAATAATAACGCGTATAAATAATCTATGCCCGGTCGAGCGTAAATTTAGAAAATCGATGTATATTTTTGAGGATGTC
This sequence comes from Atopsyche davidsoni, assembly GCA_022113835.1. Taxonomy (NCBI): domain Eukaryota; kingdom Metazoa; phylum Arthropoda; class Insecta; order Trichoptera; family Hydrobiosidae; genus Atopsyche; species Atopsyche davidsoni. Next base: position 9,558,948 of record JAILWY010000010.1, read on the forward strand.
TCGTAATTTTAAATACCTACTAAAAGAATACGTTTTTCTTTTATAACTGACTCTCAGAGACGACAATGATAATAAAATAGTATTTTTTACCCCATTTTAAGAATATGAATAAATAATTTTTAATTGAATTTATTTTTGCTATTGAAATGACTTACATAATTGACAACTGATTTTGATAACCAACAATTTAGAATTCCAGTCACCTTGATAATCGCATTATCAAATTTAGCAGAATTTAGACATAGTAAAACTTTCTTTGTTTGCCTTCGAGCATTCATAAAAGTATATTGTCTTTCCATACCATGCTGGTATAAGTATCTTTGAAAAAGAACAAACATTTCAGGCCTTATTTGGGTTTAATTAAAGCATTCCCCCACCCCCTTTATATCTCGTTTAATTAAAACAATTCGATTTAATGTTACAATAACGTAAAATTCACAGAAAATTAAGAAAAGTGAAAAGACAATAATTGAAACCATTATCAATTTCGTACAGGTTTTTATTGAAAACTTTTAAAATTATTTTAATTCGGAGGTTTTAAGTTTGTTTTACATCTTTGGGGAATGTTTAAAATTACTAGTAGTATAAAAATATAGCTTCTAACAGCAAAAGTTTCTTCATTAATGAATCTGTTAAAAGTCATTTTCGTAAGGAACCTTATTTATAGATAAATTATCTACGACTTTAAATGATGTTTTTTCAAAGAATATATAAGCAATAATTTTTTTAATAAAATACTTTTTAGCTTTTTACACGAGTTTAAATTTATTGGTGACCGGTTTCGCCAACCTTTCACAGTCCCATTGACAAACGATTAGTTATTAATTTTATAATGCCAACGTGAAAGGTTAGCAAAACCTTTTACTAATAAAATGAAACATATTAATTAAAATATTAAAATGGAATTCCACCAAGCACTCCCTATCAAAAGTTTTAAATAAAAGCAATATTTCTTTCATTATAATGTTCCTCTTATTATTATTTAACAGTTTTTTAATTGAAAATCCATTTAATTCAAATCTTTATTCAATATCAAGTATTTTTTGTAAAATTAATATAGTCTATTCATCATTGCGACACGTATGATTATTAATTTTATAGTCAAGCTTGGTTTTGTCATATTAACTTGAATTTTGGTCTCAGTCAAATTAATTTTGACCCCATATATTTCAATTGAAAAAAAAACTTAAATGCTTATAAAGTTATAATTTATTTAGTAAATAATGTTATTTTCTTAATGTAATTTTTTGCTTTTCAGCGAACAACGACTTTTTTCGAATAAATACTACGTATTAAGTAACAAAGAGAAAAAATTCATCCTTAATGCGAATTTGTCCGAGCAAGAAGATTGAATAAACGAATATAAATTATAACATTTGCATCATTATTTCTTTGTAATGGTTTAAGACTATAAGCATAAAGCCTTTATTCAAGTCGAAAAAATGTTTTTAATATTTCCATTAAAACTACTGTTACTTGAAAATAATAAAAAGTCGTCGCTATAGATTAGGCAAACTATAAGCTGAAACAATATAAATATTTGCACTCAAATTGTTTCTGCCCAGAAGGCCTGTGCTGCTTGCTCAACAACCCGCACTGTATATTTGCGGTGGCGTTGGTCTACGGTCCTTAAACATTGGGTCAGACCCCACGTCGGTTTGACCCAAGTTTTTGCCTACCATAGCAAGATTGATTTCTTGATATTTAAAAGCAACAAGTTTGCAATAGACGTGCTATTAGATTCGTATTTTTGCTGAGTTTATTACGTGGTTACTAAAAATATTTCAAATTTTAATGATTACAAAATATTCATTATTTAGAATTAACGAAAAGATATTTTCTCGGGGATGAAATTAAAACGTTCAAAAATAACGAGGGTAATAATCATTTTGAATTATTAATCTAACGGTTAACAGAATACCTTTTTTTTAATTTTTAAGTCAAGGTATTGATAATATTTTTTTATGTATAATTACAAAGTATTTACTGATTGGAAAAAAATACTGTTTTCTATACAGCAGGGTTTTTTTAATATCATAAATTGAGCTTCGCATATTAATTTTTTTCACATTCATTCTTATTATAATTTTAACTCTTAACTTTAAATATGATATTTTAAACTTAATTTACGAAATATTATAAAAACATTAAATGTTCTTATGTGTTAAATTTATCAATATTATTTGTTGGTATGAATGTAAAACGATTAAATTAAATACTTTTTATGAATATTGTTCGGTAACATTTTATATTGGGTTGGTTTCATTGACCTCTGCTATCATTATCGCATTTACAGCGTGACAATTAATATTTTTTAAGAAAGAGGTTAACTCAATGCCAACCAAAATAATCGATACTTCTTGTTCAGCTTAAGGGAGGGAAGTTACTATTTTAGAGAGGGGGTTACGATTTTCGAGGGTGGGGAAGGGGAAGTGACGTGCGGAGGGAAAGCAATTAATTCCCACGAAGGGGTGACCAGGCGAATAAGAAAATATTTTTTTTTTTTCAATTTATTTTTTATACCAAGTGCGATTGGAATATTTGCGATCAAGTCACCGTCTTCTTCAAGTACATTTTTTTTCGTTCAATCGGCTGTCGTGGAAGTGCAAATTTTAATATATATTTTTTTTATTTTTGCCTTTTATATTTTACTCTTTGGATTACTGAAGTTATAAAATATGTTTTGAGATCTTTTAGTGTTTGTATGGGTGTTGTATTAGTATACATGGAAATGGATTTTGTATCATATTATGAAAGGTACAATTTCTAAGCAAATAAATATTAAACGGAATGTGGAAGTCGGCGCTTTTTTAAGACCGTTTATTAATTATTGTTTTAACATCATGAGTAAAAATTGTCATAACATCATGAGTAAAAATGCTTTTATTTCTCAATTTATTTTATGGAATCAAATTTTTAATATAAAAACGAAGTTATGCGTTTACGTTAAAACAAATTGATAACCGCAGTGTTATCAATACAAAATTATATCCATATTTAAATTCTTAACTGTTTTTAGAAAATTTTACACTCTTTTTAGTTTGCTTAACGTCAGGTTTTATTTGAAATTGATCATTTGGATGGTAAGTGGGGTCAACTTTTGGAAGTTGACCCCACTCGCATGGCAGACATTTAAATAAATAATAAAATGTTTATCAGCAGTATATTTGAAACTTAGTTTTTGCATGAAATATCACCGCCATGTCTGCATTAAAAAATCACAATTCACACTATCCCAGGTTCAATCTCACCTTTCTCCCCTCGAATACCTCCCTCACAAATATTAAGGCTAGAGATAAGATCCCAGGCCACACAGAGTTGTGTGAAACGGCGCTACGAGACAATTTTTTTTAAGTTTTAAAATTATTTTCTTTTAATATTTTTTTATCAAATACCCTACTTTAACTTTACAAAACCCTACATCTTGTACTAAATCTGTTCTGATCAATTCACTATGAAGTCAACTTGTACACAGTTGTAAATCTTGTTCAATGTAAATTCTTATTAAATGTAGTAATGTTTGGTTTTGCATTAACTTAACTTAAGGTTATTGAAATATAATATTATTCAATTGAACTAAAAACTGAATGTATGCAAGAAACAAATTTCTATAGTGCAATTATCTCGATTCAATTAGATATTTGTTTGAGGCATAGTAATTCAACAATATTCCTCAAACGAGTTTAAGACATCTATAAATTTAAGGTTTCTATCGGCTTCTTTTATCACGGCCCAACTGAGGTAGTAGCTCTGAAAAAAATATGAAATATGAACTAAACATGAAGACGAGGGAGGCGGTGAGGGGCGGGAAACGAATTTCACCTCAGATATTGACAACTCTACTTTCAATTTAGGAACCCAACATACAAGGTGTTGGCTTACCTCGGGGAGTCCTATTCAAAATCGGGTCAGGGCGTGAAATTAAACCACACGCGGCATATTTGCTTGAGGGTATATTGTGTTTTATCGTATTTACATACATAGATCAACCTTACTTAGAATGTCGATAAATAATCATTTATATATTTTGAAAACCTAAAATTTAGAAATCATCATTTGAAATAGGGGTACCTTTTATACAATTAAACGATTTACAAGTTTATTATTTTGGATGTGTCTTTTGTCATTGTTTCTTTTAAATAGATAAATGGCGCTCCAGCCTGTGTTTGGTCTTGCCCTCAATCCGCATACGCTCTCTACTCAATACCGCCATTCTATAGTTCATCTCACCCAAAAAACGCCAGTCATGCATTTCACCATGCAGTTACTTCGTCGTGGTCTGTATATATTCCTCGGGATCGCTAGACATAACCCGTTGACGGATCTCGATCAGAGCAACGACAATAAATACATTGTCAAAATATCCAATGGCTAGCAATAGAATGAAATCATGAATATTTACGTAGAAAAAAATTAATGCGTATATCACATCCATATTAGCTACCGATTTCAAATATTGTAAGTGTTTAATAAAGAGTACAACTTCAAATGGCCCGTATTATTTTTAGTTTCAACCTGTGTTGAGAAAAAAAGTAAACTTTTGCCAACTTGCTTGAGGCCAACCTTTGAATCCCTGAATTTCGACATACTTTGTCTTTTTCAACTCTTCGGGATTTCTTCGTCGTTTAGATACGTAAGTTTTCAGTTACATTAAAACTGTGTAGATAAAGTTGGATATCATGATTTTTGTTGTTTTTCTTCTTTATGTCATTAATATATTTTTTTTGTTGTGAAAATTAGTACAACTATGACAACATTATATTAGATAAAATTTAAGGATAAACTGTACAGTGGAACTTTTTGATCTTTTTTCTAACTATGAAATCTATATAAGAAAGAGGTTATTTTTAGACTTTTTTGGAACGTTCGTTTTATAGTAATCACAAACTGGCATTATTAAAAGAAAGCGTGAAAGTACTCCATAACATAAAGCAAAAAAATTACGATAAGAGATACACAACATAACATATACCGCATTTTATGATAATGTTTCATAAAAAATACCATCAATTTTTTTTCTATCATTAGACTTTGATATTTCTGTAATCAATACTAATTATAAAGAATTATCCACGTATACATTTTGCATAAGAATATTTATACTACACAACTATAAATAAAAGTTCTGATATCTGAGGCACTTTCTATATCCACTAAATATTATAAAAGTTTCTCTTCGTATTTTATTGAATTTGTATGTCTTGCTTTTTTAAAATCTGGGTGAAACTATCATTCTCTAAGAGATTCTTTGTTTTAGGGACAACCAGTTGAAATTCTCTTGCTTGGTTCAATTGTGTTTCTGAGCGCTTTGGTATTTTATAATTTTACCTTATTGAAAGTCATTATAATCTGACACAGTTTTGTAGCGGGCAAATAGTAATTGGGTTTACCTGAATACATTTTTAGCTTTCAAAAACTATATTCTTTGCATTGTTTTATTGGTTGAGGCTGAAACCAGCGATAATTATTTTTATTGCAGACCAATAAAAATATATTTGTGATAAAATACAGGCAGAAATTGCTAAACGCTCAAAACAAAACGTGAGAGGTATTTAAATACTTCACGAATGTTGTTACGTCGTATGAAAAATAAAACGTGTTTTTATGTCTGGTACCCCTGAAAGCAAAAGAATTCGACGAATGTATACTTCTTGTATTAACATACGGCGTGGGGACTATAACCCTCACAAAAAAACCCTCTAACAAGTAAGAGCATCCGAACGAATATTTTAGCGCAATATACTCATAAAAATAACAAAAGAAACTGACCCTACCTTTTTATATAAAATTACACTTTGGGATATTACGAATTTTACATTTTGAAAAATCACTTTTGGTGGTTATTCTAGTCTCCTGCTTATGGTATAAATAAAAGAGCGCCGAGGCGCTGAGGTGTGATATGAAATAGTCATGTCTGTACGTACAATGCCAGTCGATATACTCTCCGGGTCTCGGGAGGCTCGGCTTGGAGGGGACACGTCCATAAGCCCGGGCGAGCAGGACGGGCCGGATAGTGACTACCGACACACGGCCTCTTCACTCACTTTCTTTTATTTTATTTTCAATCAATAAATACCTAAACTGTTGCCCCTACATTTGAAAAAAAATAATTAGTTATTTATTTTTAAAATACAATTTATCACATCTAAAAAAACAAATATGTATGACTAAACCGTTTAAAATAAAAATATTCATATATTAATTGATTACTTTTTATTCCTACACTTCTATATTAAAAACAACTAAAGCCCTAGTAACTACTCTTATAATTGAATTTAAATAAAATACATATGAATAATTTTCATGACAGTGAGATTTGATACAACACAGCAAATATAGTATAGATATTGGTGTTAGAGTTGATCTCCTTAACTTCACAGCAAAGATAATGGATATTAATCTAGGTTCAATCTAGTATCTTGGCTCGTATTTCTTTGGATAGCCCTGACATAGTTAATCAAGTTTGTAAATTATTTTGCTTCCCTAAAAATATATTGAGAACAATTCTTTAAAAAGTTATCACCCATGAGTATTTGATGGATAATCTGTTTTTATTGTTTTTCTTCGAGCGCCAATCAAAGATACCTATTTTATATTCACAGTATTAACAAATCGAACACATCAAGAGATCTATTGAAATAAAAGAGTTTTTACGTGTTAATAAAAAAATCCCGTAACCATGATTTGTGAACAGAAATATGATTCAATAAATTTGATGGGATGTGAAGTTTCGGTTTGGAAAAAGTTTTATTCAACACCGTCGGTATTCGTATAAACTGCTCGTCGTAAACTAAAATCAACTCTACCTTTCAACATTTTAACCCTCTTCACGGTCAAAATCAAATAAAAAATAAACATTTTCAAACAAAAAATATATTATATTTATGAGTTTATTGATAGATATAGTCTCACTATAATAAAATGACAGTTAGTACAATAAATTGTTCATCAACTGATTATTTAAGTATTTCCAAATATCACAAGAGTCGCTTAAATTAATAAGAATACACCCAGACTTTTGTACAGGCAAATGAATTTATAAAAATATAATAATTTTTAGAATTTTCAATTCAAACTTGTACAATTAACCATTTTCAGATGTTTCCATAATATCAGAGGTTATCGATTACTTGATCTCATTCTACGTCATTAAGATGCTTTTAATAATTAACAGGATATCGCAAAGCTCATACTTTTTATCTCTCTATTACGCTTCTCAACGTTTTTCCTCTCATCAATATTATATTAATTTTATTTGTATTATCATATAAAATAATACATATTTCAATTTCCTGTGTCTTATCAAGACCGTCTATGCGGTGGTTTTATCTAATATATGATAAAAATTAGATAAATATTTAACCATAAATCCTTACAAAACAAAATAGATATCTTGTTTGTGTATATTATACATAAAATGAAAATTTATAATTTTTCCCGGGTTCCGCATTATATATTACAATTACTTCAGAATTCAGATTTCCTATGACATTCGTCAGCACATGGCAACTTCACCTCTTTTCTTTTAATAAAAAAAAAAATATGGGAAGTTCAGCAGTTTTTAGTTTTGTTCAATTATTTTATGTTTAAAAAAAAAATCGTATTCACAATCAGAAAAATTTTCCTTTTGATTTTTTTTTTAAGATAAGATTTAAACGTTGTGACGAAAATTATGCTTTTAGCAGGAATCTATTCAACTAGTAATTGCAAAGTATATTTCAATATCACCTCAAAGTTTTGACAGTAATAGTCTTACTAGTCACTGAAACTATGCCTTTCAAGCTATAGAACTCATCTTGAATACAATATTCCAATATTCTCGAGTATAGTAAATTTAGGTAAAACATTCAGACTGCACAAAAACACAAAGTCTCCCGGGAAGTTCGGGAACGCAGGTGCCAACTGTTATCGCGGAAAGTATTTTACACATTCTGATTTCTTCCAAGGAACTTTCTTTGGCATATATTTAGCAGACAATATACATTGTAAACATAGCTTATAACACAAGCCTCGTGAATTTTTTAAAGCTGTCTTTAAAATTACTTTTGTTGTGAATATAAATGAACTTCCAAATCGAAAACAAAAGTGTTGCTTTATATATTTGCTCAACATATCTGTTTTTAGTTTATGATTTTTATTTCTCACATGTTTCCACGATTAAAATCCTATTCTATTAAAACAAATAAAATATCGTTAGTAATTTAAGTCAAATTATTAAATCAAAAATTGTGTATGTAATTCATTTTCATGTGTGTGTAATTATTAAATCATAACATATTCTTGCAAGTTTGAAAGCAACATTTTAAGTTGAACAAAAAAAAAAAAATTTCAGGCACAATGACGAAAGAGTCAAAAGTTACTTGCGGTTTCAGAAAATATTGGGATGAACTTTTTTGTAAAGTGTCATTTGTTACTGTATAATGTAATATGTTAAGTATTTTATGGTGCTGCTTTAAACCTTGGTTAGAGTTCATTAATTTTGCACATTGTTTTTTTTATAAATATATTTTAATTATTTACAGTAGTAGTGTGACCAACAGTCAGTTACATCAATAGCATCACAAAATAATATAATATGTATACAGTAAACTATAAAGTAAGCCGCACTCAGTAAAATCATTATGAAGAACGTGAGCGAAGGTTAGAACCCTCAGTGGCTTTATTCGGGTCGCGTGGTACATAAAAGCTCCAATTCAGACCGCTATATTTGCACGTTCAACCAGACTCATGTGGGACTTCTTATAAAAAATAAATTTTTCTTCGCCTCCTTTGCCTGCGAGATATTGAACATAGAAGAATTATTTTTACCTTTCCAGACTGAAAAATTGTTGCTCTTTTACGAAGTGCCCAGGCCGTTTACAAAATCAGCCCATCTCGAGTCTCTTGTCGGAAATTACCATATTTTTTCCGGCTTCAAATTCAAAGCAGAAGGAATTCTGAAATCATCTTATTTAACATTCAAGATTCATGTAACGAATATCATAAAAGTTCAAATAGAATAAGGTATTTCTCAAATATGCTTTAATATTTCTAAAGACCATTATTCAAAATCAAAACAGATTATTAAATATTTTTTATGTAACCATGGTTATGTATGGAAAGTTTGATAAGTAGACAATAAAATTAATGTGATTTTGAAACCGTTTCCAGTCGTGAGGTCTTTATTTCTAACAACAATAATTTATTGGTGTGTGTACACAAAGTTTATTAGTTTATTTTTTTTAAAGAATTTAGTTTTTCGATATGATAAGAGGGTGTTTTTTTAGAGCGCGATTACATTTCTTTATATGGCTTGAAAACTTAATTCAATTTCTGACTATATAAATCAGTACCCGGAGATTTTATTTTTGTGTTGTGAACAAGAATAAAAATGGAGGCTTCATGTTGAAAATTTCATTCGTCATATCTATAGAAATTATCCTTTTTTTTGTTAAATAAAAATGAAAATTTAAAAATATATGTTCGTATTTGCTGCGCCAAAAAAAAATTACTTATTTTTTATGTGGTTTAAATGAGATTTATTTATGTAAATAAGTATGGTTGGTTTTTTACGTTTTTAATTAATTTTTTTGTTAAATATTATGATATTTTATGATAAACAACTTCTATTAAACGAATCATTTGCAATAGGGCGAAGATAAAGGATTCATTCCCGAGTCATCGCATTATTTTACGTGCAAGATTATAGAGTATTGATCGTTCGTCTTTTAATAAACTTTTCCTTTTTAAGTAACACCTACACTCTTTCTAAAATAAATAGTAAAAAAATTACTTTATTGATACTAAAATAATTAGTATGGGTACTAATTTAATTATCTACAAATAGGAGGCCAAGTTATTCGAAAACGTTGTTTAACCAGAACGTCAGCTAAGTCTGAAATATTCTTTCGAGGTGAGCCCCAGGATTAGCCGTAAGCTCTTGCCTTACTGTCTTTACTAATTTATACGAAAGTTTAGCGGATCCAGGAAGTCAGATGTAAATAATACATAAGCTAGAAGAGGTTTCATCCCCAAGCACTGCACCAAACAAACAAGTATATCTTTAAAAGTTCCATCATTAAAAATCAAAATATTTTAAAAAGTATCATTTATTTCTACTTGATAATTTATGTAAAAAGTAAAGATGTAAATTAAAATCTATGGATATGCTAAAATTTAATTTTCAGTAGAAAATTAATGAAATTATCAACTCCACTGTATATTCTATGAAACCCCATTTATAGTCTTAAAACTAAACAAAATCTTTCAAATAGAGGCCAAGTAAGTAAATCATAATTTCATAATATTTAACTTCAACAAGTTTCAAGCTGAAATCCATGAATAAGAAAAATTAGATGATTTAGAAATTGAATTGAACAAATAAAACAATATAAAAGTTAATTTATACCAGAATATTTATATTTCATCTTCAAACTGTTTGTTTTTAAATTAAATAGATAGTTAGGCATTGGTAATGATCTGATCAATGATAAAGTACGTTTATTTCCGTTTAAAGTGTGTTTTTTTGCTTAAAAGCTTATTTAGATCCTACGAGTATGTCACATTTTAAGATTCCCAAATTTTAATTTCATTTATTTTAAGACAGAGTAAGATGATTATTTAAGGCCAATTATCTCGTGGTTTGCATGAAACAACATATGCTTAGAACGCTTCATAAACATTATCTCATAGTAAACAGGATTCTAGATGAGTATTTGTATTAAAGTATACTAAACTTGTAACGGTTATGCTAAAAATATAGAAGTAAATTGTTCGTTGATATGCCGGCTATCTTAAGACAAATAAACTGGCTACGTGGCATTGGCTTTATTTCATGCTAAGGCTAGGTAGAAATGGGTAGAGAATAATTACTGAGAGCAATAAACTCAGCTAAATAATAGCATTCATTACGCACTCCAATGGCGTTATTATTTATTATTATTGACAATACGCTGTGTTATATAATTAGCAAAACTAAAATATCTCTAAATCTAATGTAGTACATAATATATAAACATACAAGCAACTGGTATATAAACTGAGAACATTGCTTTAAATTAAAGATAAGCTATTTTATTAATTAATTTCCCAAAATCATGGTATATAACGACCAAACAAAAATAATCATATGATTCCCTAAAAGACACGAAGTTATTAATATTTTTAATAAAATAAAACCTTATAAAAGGTAATATATATATATATATTAATATTGAATTTATTTTTTAGGCAGAAACCAAAAAATGCCTGTAAAACTCGAATATATTTCTGTTTCCACGCTTCGCGGTGACATTGCGCAATGTCTGCCGGTCACGTATAACCAACTAACTATGACCACACTACCTGTACAAGCATTTTTTTTTTAAATATCTGCAATGATCTCATATTAGTTCTTTTTTTATATATATATATATTTTTGTTCCTGTGATTACCTTTAAATAATTTTAAAATCTGCTCTTCTTACCCATGTAAATATATGATGTTTTCAATACATTTTTATGGTAATCAGGTCATACTTAAAACTAAAAGAAAAATCATCGATATTTTTTACAATTGGACACAAGCACATTTACTTATCAATGACGAGAGTGGTAGCAGAGCGATTTACGCGGGCGGCCATTGTCTCAGACCCAGGGGTACGGTTCAAGACCGGAGCGGAGAATAAACTGCAGGCCGCGTCTTGCCACCAAATATTAGACCAAATATTAGATATTAGAAAATATGGAATTTATGCGTTCTCAAAAAACAATGCACATAAGCAAAAAAAATCTTCAACTCACTTCATGTTTGGAATGTCTACGGCATTTGCCTTGTATTTCAAAAAAATCAGATCAAGATTTTTTTCTTAACTCTTTTTAAACAATAAAAAAAGCATCAATTTCGTCGATAATTTTATAAACATTTTCACTTTGATAGCATCAATTATATAGCATTCGACCAATAGTTATTAAATACCGGTATTTTGCGAATGTCACAGCTATAATGAAAAAAATACATTTATGCTAAATACCATAGCAATGTTTAGTTCAAAAAGTCGATTGGATGTTTTTTTTAATGATGTCTATAAAACCCGAGCCCAAAAGAACTAGACATTTATTCTGAACTTTTATACTCAAATCACCCACTTATCGGCAAGTACTTGATATTCGGTATACTAATAGAATAATATATCAGGGACTGGATAAGCTTATCAATATTTTGTTATTTTGTTTTAGCGTAAAAAAAACAACTTTTATTAATCAATATAACATACGTTATCCAGCCATCAGCCTTTCTACCATTTTCATATTGATGCATCAACTGATTGTATCTGTATTCACGACAAAAATATATTTGAAAGTATTTTTTTCATTTTTATTCGATTATATTTGTGATTTTGTACCATAATAGAAATATTTTCTTCTAGACGCCCGTGAGCCAATTCATCTCTGTATTTGATTAATTTATATGGTATCAAGGCTGAATTTCCTGAATTAAATCTGTGAAATCATTGTGCTCATATTATTATGTGTTCAAATATCTTGGTTTCTACTTCAAAGCCGTTTGTCTTGTTTTCAACTATTCATTATGAGCAAATAGCGGCTTGTTACTAAATCACTTTTTTTTTTACATTTAATTATTTTCATTGGTATATTTTTGTTGCTAGCTCGTGTGCGAGATAAAGACGGTTTATACGATATCTAAGATGCACGTAAATCATCTTCAGGTCTGCCTGAATAAATGCACTGAAGATCTAGGACATGTCATTTTAGAATACGTGCGTGCTTAAAAGTAGGGCTGCCGAGCCTTGAAAACCCGACGAAGGGCAGAGAAGCCGACATGTGTAAGGATTCCGAGCTGCTTAGCTGCGGTAGGGCGGGCGCCCCGGGCCAGGGATTTGTGGTGCATTGTCAGTCAGTAAGCTAAAGAGGATCCGGTCTCTTTTTCAAATTTTATAAAACCAATGGAAAAGATTCTTTCCACACTAAATTACTTTTTGCTGAAAATTTTCTAAGTGAAATTAAAAAAAATATTATACTTAAGTTTTTTGATATATTCAATTAGTTGATTTTAATGGTACTTCAACGTAGGAATTTCTTCATACACATGTTGTTTTTTAAAATTATTTTCAACCAACTCTACACAAAACCGTAGATTGGTTCGAAATAATTGAATCATAATAAAATATTGAACTTGTGTTCATTTTACTTGAATTAGTATAATGGTTTATTTTACATAAGTCACACCATTTAATTATCACATATTAAATAATTCGTATTTAAAAAGTTCATAAATAAAATAATTTAAAATAATTTTAATAACAATTTTCAATAATAATGCTTGTAGTGTTCAGCAGTTACAAAAATAATCATTATTAAAATGTAAGAATAATTTACAAAAATAAAAAAAATCAAGATGTAACCGTATTTCTTTCAATATTATACAAAGACAAGTTACATAACATTATACAAAATTTGTCTTTATTTATAATTATTTAATTATTTACTTACTTTAGTTAAAACTAATTTTTAGTATTTATGCTAAAAGTATTGATAAATTATCGAAGATAAGATAGAACTTTTCAGTTTTCAGAAAATCCTTTAATCTTCAAGTGATTGCCAAAAGGAATACAAAATTATAAAGTTACCAAAGTAAAAGCAATTGTTTACATTACATATTAAAATTTAATGAATTTTATATTTTTTATATTTATAATGTATAATTTAATGTGAAAATAACCTTTGAATATAGTTTTGATCACAACTTAAATTTTAATTTTGATTGTAATATTTAATATATTTGTATTTTTTTCTTTAATTTTTTAAGCATATTTTTTTAAATATTTAACATTCAACTAATGGAAGAATTCTCCTATTTTAATTACAATTTTTTTAACTCATGTTAGAACATACATAAAATATTCAAGAACATTGAATTATCTAGTAGTCTAGTAGTTCAACTGAAGTTTTCCAATATTTCCCATGAGGTTGTTATTGATAAATTTTTTTGGTACTAACCTGCAATAAGAATATATATACTATTAAGGTTACCCAACGAAAGTTTTTTACTCAGAACAATGAAAGAATATAACGTAAATACAACATTTATGAAATATTATTCGTGGTTTTATGTTCAATACATACGTAGAAATATTTTAACAATTTTATTCCAAGGCATGTATTCTTTCTATTTTAATTAAAATAAAAACAACATGTCAAGAATAACAGTTTTAATGTTAAAATGAATATAAAATAGTAAGTGGATTTTTATTATAAATTGCTCCAAATACTTTTCTTGTTCAAATATGATAATTGTGATGGTGCAATTTTTAAATATAAATGTTTTGCATTTAATCAAATATAAAATTCAAATTATTAAGCACGATAAGTATGAGTAAAAAATATATTTATTTAATATGTTTGCATGTACAGCGGGCGTCGCCCCTGGCGAGGCTCTCGGCAGTTTCTCTGTATAAAGGTAATTGCTGTCGTAACCTGATTATGAACGGTAGATAAGTCTTATAAGGCCGAAACATCACCAGATTGTGGCGTTCTAGGCCTACGGAGCACTTAGTCTTGCGGTGAAGTGCTCTCAAATAACCTCCGCCAAGAACGGGAGCGTAAAGCAATATACGTAGTGTTATAAAATCAAATAGAGGTACATCGTATTAATAACATGAATTATTATTAACATATTCATAATTCAAATAAATTATGAATATAGATATGTTACATAAAAATAATATTATGGGTATAAAATACACAGATATACGTTAGTCACATTCATTATCTACTGCAAGACTAAAAATAATATTCCTAAATTATTTTTTTTAAAATCGATGGTCACGGATTTGTTTACTCAAATAAATCACTCAACAGTTGAAAGTGAAAACACCAGAAGACAAACGTTCACGCTACAAGGCGATAAATATTCTCAATCTCATTTCACTTCAAAAACTCACCGAGTGAAAGCTGGGAAGAAAAAATTTCTCAAGCAATCTGAACTGGAGTTGTGCCAAAAGCCAACAACGCCAGTGCATTTGTTTACCCAGCCCGGAAAACTTCGGTTCAGCCCTTGAAAACAACACATATGAGATAAGTTACTTATAAAACGGAAACCTACTAATTTTTTTTATCACATATAAGAATCCCATCTTGATGTTTAAATATATGATTTTGGATAGATGGTTATTAATAAAAATGTTTTGGGATAAGAGTCAGTCAAACGTTGGCACGTATATCTTTTATTTCAAAAACATAAGATTTTTATTTTTATTTCAATTAAAAAAATAACACCAATTTTAAAAAGTATGACAATTATTATTACTGTCACTATTTTATTATTGAATTGTTCAGGTCATTTCTTAAAATAATTAAATATTTTCAAACGTTTCATAACTATTATAAAAACGTTACTTTAAATGTGAAAAATTGTATTTTATTACGAACAAGCTGTAAGAAAGGTTTTAATCTTAAAAAATGGTTAATTTGGCGAATTTTCGCATCAACCCTTTATGTTAATAGGTATTAGCGAACAAACTAGATAAAACAACAAGGACGGTCACATCATTCTGAGAGATACTTTAAAAATCATGTAATCATGTAAAACTCGTATATATTATTTTTCAACCTACATCTTAATTGAAAATATCGCTTTCTCCTCTTAGAACGGAAGCAAAACGAATTTGTAGCTAGCGGCGGCGAGCGGCGGATAATTATATGCTTTCATTTAAATTTTTGCTTGCATAAGACCAACACGGAAGCTCTTTAAACTGGCATCACGTGCAATCAAACTTAACAACGAGCTGCTAGTGTTGCGACCTGCGGCGCAGCCTGGTGCGGCATTAAAGCAAATTATTAATACATTTAACGTAACCCCGATACCTATTTTTACATCTATTTATTTTTATTTTACTAATTTTTCACTGTAAACAGGAAATTCTTCAAATTCAGAGTTGCATGGATTTATGGATTGACAGTCACGGCCGCGTAATTTTTATTAGAGTAGTTGTTATTTTATGGACTGCCTGCATATTGCAAATTTGCCTCTTGGATCTAATCTAATTTATTGTCTTTTTCTTTATCTTGAGAAATGATTGGTGTCAATAGGAGGAGTGTGATCAGAAAGAGCTGTCGTTAAAACAGCTGATGGTAATAATATGTTCAAATGTATATAGAGCTATATTACAGCAATTAGTATATGTGTATATATATAATTACTAATATGATTAGGCACATAAGTTCACACATAGAAGATGATTAAAGAAATTCTCAGAAAAATATCATCGTGATTTGTGTGGGATTTGAACCCACATCCCTAATCATATTATTAATAATATAATAAACCCGTAATGGGTAATAAATACGCATCTGATTGACGTTCAATCCAAAAAGTAGACATATGTATATATATATATATATATTAATTACTGGTTTTGCTCCCCACTCTCCTTATTCTGTTGCTCGTGCATGGCCTTTCTGTGCCAATCTCGTGCCATTCTGTACCCTGAACGTGTGTAAAGGATCGGTAATGGAGTAGTGCACTTGGAATGATTGTGACGGGATGTGCTTTGTAAGTACCTTATCGAGGCGGGGGGCTCCTGCTATTATTTCTGTAGCAAATTTAAACACCAGAGCTTTGTAAGGAAAGGATTATATAATAATGCTACTGGGCAGCAACAATACGCAGAATTTTCCTTCTAATATAAAACTGCGGTGTAGACCCACTACACTATTTTCCCTTTAGAAAACCGTGAACACTAGTTCAGCATAAATGTATGCTTAGCGAGATGGGCACCAACCTCCTCTGAGGAGAGGCACCCAATGAAGAAGAATATAAATATGTATATATATAAATATATGTATATATATATATATACATATATATATTGCAACTCATCTCATCCCTTCAAAAATATAGCGGTGTTGTTTGAGAACCGGTAGCACCGAGCTGTGCCTCCCGGCGAAGTCCGGACAGTCGCCCGCGCGGCCCGACCCCCGGCCTCATTACTGATTCACAACATTAGTCGCGGTGAAGTATCGTGCCACCGATGGGCTCTGACTTTTATCTTTTTTACCCCAAATTATCTAATTTCTATTTCCAACCTGTATTGAAGCCCCCAAAAGAATATTAAAAATCTATCTTAAACGTACATTGATATTTGATGTTTAAAAATACACTTTTACGAAAAAATATTTTTTATATTTTTATTATTGTATTAAAATAAAGATAATGTTGTAATTGGGCATTGCAATATACCGATATATAAAAATACTTTTAATGTTGTTATATAAGAAGTGTTAACAATATTTTTTTATAAATGACCTGAAAAATACATATTTTCGCAATCAATTTATAAAACCAAAGTTAGATACTTAATTTTTAGCAAAGATTGAAGACTTATCTACATTCAATGATCAAAAATCTACTTGTGTAGTTTTAAAATTACACTTACAAGATCATTCCGAACAATTTATAAATGAGACATGATATTAATCGTGTGTTTAACTTTCTTGCTGGTAGTTGATAGCAACCTCCTTCACATCTAAGTGTTCGTCTCATAATGTTTCGGCTTCGCTGTTTCTTATTCCGGCTTAAACTTTAGTTTGTGTCACGATCTTATGTTATACAAAACACAATTCAGGATAAACCAATTATGTGTTAACTTTTAATTTAACTGTCTGTCTTAAGCTAATTAGTACTTTATTCCACTAAAAATGAGTACCGTAAACATTAAGAGTACATTCATAGATTTAATACTTTAATATTGAAATGGTACGACTATTACATATTTAAACGTCATCTTAGTGCTATCAAATTTTACGACTTTTCCTACAATATGCATTTTAAATTTTTTACTTCTCGATTTATTTTTTATTCTCAGAGATACATATATGACAGGTGCTTACCTACCACAAGGGGTCAATTTAATTAATAAAAATTGTTAAAAATAATAGTTTAATTATTTTATATAAACTGTTTATCTCTCATCAAATAACAAATTGACGAGTTTCTATGTATACTAAAATAAATATTTTTTTTTAAAAACAAATTTTGCTTTTCTCAATAAATCGGTCTCATGTTTCAGATATCAAATAATATTTATTAGTTGGAAAATGGTTTTTTTTTTGGTCCACTTCTCTTTATAAATAATAATACATTAACCTTATAATTTTATTTCTAGCCAAAGTATTGAAAAAAATCCGGGTCCTCATTCATTATTCTACAAATATGAGTAATCTAAATTTTTCCTTCATATGGACCGCAAGCGTATAGCAGATTAATAAATCTAATTTCGTTATTATTATACTTAGCCCAATATACTAAAAAAACAATATAAATGCTTCACTCTAAGTACTGGAACATCAATATCCGGAAACCTTTGGTCCATACTATTTTTTTCCTCAAAAATTGATGATTTTTGGAACGTCGTGACATTTTTGTGTAAATATTCACCCCAGAATATTTTAATATGTGCAAAAAGGATTTTTGTTTCATAGTATTGTTGCTTGACTCTTCTTTTCTCCAAAAAAATTGAAGTGTCCAGGTTTAAAAGAATGCTCCGGTAGATTTAGGGTCAATATGTGATATCCCCATAAAAATAAAATTTCCAAAAGCTTATTTTAATTTTTTTATAAACTTATGCAATATAAGTTAAAAATAATATAAATCCACACATTTCGCAACATTACTTTTGATCTCTGTTCTTTTAATTATATAATCTAGCGTGGAATTGACATCGCGTGATATTTTCTCTCGTGGTATTGCATGCTTTAGTAGGCAATGATTTGTTGTCATGTATGGAATCGTTTGATTTTTTTATTTGATCTGTTAAACGAGTTTCCATTTGAATAATTGTAAAGTAATGAGCTAGCTAGAAAGCAGGATTTAGCATTCATATATTGAAAAAAAAAATTTTAGAAGTATTTACCATAAAATAACTTAATAAAAATTATAAAATAGATTTAATGCTATTCTTACGACATACATGATTATTTTCGTTACATTAATAATTCATTTTAAAAAAATTGTAATTTCAAGTATTTTTTATATATAAATAAAAGTATTAAAATATAAAAAGTCACTTTAACGTGCATATTATAGCATATTAACACTTAAAAAACCTTATTTTTTTTTCTACAGATTAAATACGAAACACTAAAAACAAATACAAAATTTGTGTTTGTTATACTTCCTAAGCTCAAATTTAACATTTCTGAGAAATCATCCAAAGCAATTGAAATGTTAAAAATATGCATATTTAAAAATATTAATATTGATTTGTTGTAAATCCACTTCCCAGTTAATAAACAAACCAAATAACATAAAATGTTCTCAAAGCCCGAACAAAATAAGACGTCATTGAAAAGCATTCTTAAAATAGAAGTTTTTTTAATGAAAAAATGTTTAAACAGATAGCTTGCTAGATATTAGCAGAAGCGACTCTAAACAAACACACACACACATATATATATATATATATATATATATATATATATATATATATATATGTGTGTGTGTGTGTGTGTGTGTGTATAAAAGTTTACTTAGGTAGAGGAGTATAATCCCATTATTCGTTTTCACATTAGGGGTCTCCATAAATAGGTGGCTTAAAGTATTGCTTCCACAGAGGCCGGATCCTGAGGCATTCTTAGCCGCCGATAAGGCTCTCTCCCACTGAACTTTTCCAGGTTTCCACACAACACAATGCGGCGAGGAAAATTTGACGTTACTTACCCTGATGGATTTGAAACTCATACTTCTGCTCACTTTGTATGTAAAAGTAGACAAAAGGGTGAATGAAAAGGCCAGGTATATGAATGTTTTTCCATATTCAAGATACTTTTTTTAAAACAATAATTTTAAATAAATAGTAAACACATTGGACAATGGTTCGTTCAGTTTGTAGTTAATATTCAATGGAAACGAAAACCTTATTCATTCTGTAACTGTTAAATCACTTTAACTTTTTTAATAAATCCTGCATCAAAACTATTTTCATCGATGTGACCTTAAATCAGAAATAATCAGAATAAATCTAGAAAGTGTTATGTCATTGAGAGGTATTTAAAGTCGTATGCTTTTGCTGGCTAAAACCACACATAATATTGTCATTTCAAACAAGCCAATACAGTATAAGTTAATTATTAAAAAAAAACAAAATTACACGTGGTATGCTTTTCATGCCATCCAAAAAACTCACTGCATTAAAATGAAGAGGAAAAAATAATGTTCATAAGATACTCATATAAATACCAGTAGCACAAATACATATAATATTTGCGAACAGTTTTCTAGAAAGTGTATACTTATGTACTACGCTTATATCGATCCTGAAATAGCTCGAGAGCCACCCTTGGCTAAACATAACTTGCAAGTCTCTGAGGGTCTTCATCCGGTCCCCAGCCAGAGGTGACCAACGGACGGCGCGGGACAAATAGCCTAGCTTGGCATAAATAACGGAGGGCAAGGAGGCCCCAGGACCGAAATTACCGTTTCTTGCCCAACTAGACGTATAACGACATGTTACAGTGGAGGTATTATAGCCGTAACACCTAAGTCATCCCTCTCAAAACCCAAAACATAACAGTACAACAACGTGGTTACACAAAATAACCTACGAGTATGTTTGTTTTGTATATTAAATTATCCTTTATAAAACTTTTGTCTAATTTTACAAATATTTAAGTTTTTTAAAAACTAAAGCATTTCTCATTTAAAAGTCTCAAAACATTCACAGTACTGGACAGCTCTACCTATCTAATTATTTATCTCATTGACAGTGATTGAGTTGCATTACTTATGTATAAACTAAATCAGTACTCAATATTATTAATTGATATTATATCATTAAAAAGACATTATGTTTAGTAATATATGCTTTATTTTTGAGAATTTTTTTCTCTGGCAAAAATTCTAATTTTTTTTTCTATTCGATTATGTATTTTCCGATCTTCTATAAGACTAAATACGTTTATTTTTCATATTGAATATGTTATGTAGATCAACAGCAAAATAGTTTTAGATCTGAATTTTTTAATATAAACACTAGTTTACTCCGTACTTTAATAAACAGAAATCAACAAAAAAAAAAGAATACAACCACTATAGTACATACTGTAAAAGTAGATGTTATATAGCAAGCAGTTGTAGCTGTATTCGTGTAGATAAGTCTCCGGCATCATCACAAAATAATTGAAATTCTGCACAAAAGATATTTTTAAACAAAGAGTTTATATAAAAAAAACGGATAAAAATTATTTCTCCACCCCAATTCAAATCCAAGGCACTTTGGTTGGCAAACAAGCAAGCTTGATACTGGAACAAATGGCGGTTTTCAGCTTACACTTTTTTTATTAATATTAATAAATAAAATGAGAATACTAATTGAGCTAAAATTGATTATTCTTGTTCTCGCAAGTACTATACATGTGCTACTATGAAGATATAATTACACAAAGCATGCTTTCTAGACTGAAACATTTCATTAGTTTTATGGTTAGAAGTCATTTTATACGAGTAGAACAATTTATTAAACATTCTAGAAGGCAAGTGCCTCGGTCGCGGAAATTTCTACTGAGCATAAATACTTAGAGAACAATTATTATTTCTAATTGTCAATTTCATTTCTCTGCTATTATATATTCCGAGGCAATCTTAACTTTAAGATGATGACATTTTGCTTTGTACCCGACCTTCAATTCGAATATTTATTTACATTTTACTATTGGTTAGTTTCGACATTTTTTTAAACTATATTTTTTTATACAGTTTTTTAAGGCCTTTCTAAAAATCAAAGTTAAAAGTTTGACACATTATGTGTTTGGGTAATCGATTTACACATAAAAAAACGAGTGAAATTCTCCAAAATATTTTGCAAGGTTGAATGCAAATTTATTAAATATTTAAAACAAATTATTGATGACCTGGCGTAAATATATTCACCCTGCTTCATTTCATGAAGCTACACAAACATCATTAACTCTTTGTTTTAAATCAAGTTAGAAAGCAACGCTTCATATTTTTTTAAATTTTAATTTTAATAGAAAATTTATGAAATTTAAAAATACACAACCATTTGAAACTTTATATCTTAAACTTATTGTAATTTGAAATTTAGTTTTAAAAGGAAAAATCATTTTAAATTATTTAGAGCTTTATTGAAGTTATATTTATTTAATATTGAAATAACCGAAAAATATTATCAAATAACACTTTATTTATATGATGAGATTATGAGTAAATATTTGAGATCCGTTGAGTCTTTTCACACTTTTATAATGCTTGATATTTATTTTACTTTTTACTGCATACAAAAAAAATAAGTATTGATTTATAAGTCATGGAGTTAATCTGGTCAGTAAGCTTAATACGGTAGAAGTTGGTTATTGATTGGAATCAAATGATATCTGATGATGTACATTCTTATAGTGGAAATGTTCCCCAGGTTCTGGTTAAAGGCTTCAGTGGCTTTCTAAAGGTTTCAATATTTATGCTCTATCCTATGCGACCGAAAATTCCTATTGAACACAAATTTGCAAAACTGAAGGAACATTGTGCTTTATGGTTTGGGTTTCTATAAAAGTCTTCCTTTTTCTGATAGCGTCGTATTTTTTTATCACAAAAACATTTTTTCAATAAGTTTGTGTCACAAAAAAACTTAAATCTCTAATACAACAAAAAACTCGCTTTGACGTTCATTGTACCTGCTATCTATATTAATGCTTTATATTTGAAATATTGATTTAAAAAAGTATTATATAACTTTATGTAGATAAGCTTTTGTTTTTTGTTATCACTTATTTAATAAATCTCATCCATATGGTCATGTTGGGCTAGTTTTAATTGATTTATTACAAATTAAGGTATGAAATGGTATTATTTGCAAGACAAATTATTTATTTTTGTTTTTCACCGTTTATCAATAAACATCAACTGTTAAATAAGTTAGAATCATTGATTTAAATATTAAATATTTAGCTTTAAAAAGACGTATGACTAAAGTAAGGTAATAAAATGATTATATCGCAAGTTTTCTTTTTGGTGGTTATTAAAACACTTAATAAATTTGTTTAAAATATGAGCTTAAACCACTTCCACTTTAAATATTTACGTCAAAATAATTCCGCTTATAATTTTGTGATTCAAATTTATACAAAAGTATGAGACTAAATTTAATCTGCACCGTTAGAAGTTTATTTAATAAATTGGAATTTAAGTTACAATCCAGAAATTTCGAGTTCACAAACAATATCTTTCAATTACCCCTCAAACATAAAACAAAATATAAAGAAGTTTCGACTCTCCGAACTCCCGTCGAGTTGCTGCAATTAGGCCAGTGTTCTTGTAGGCTCGAGTTACCCTCTTGTCCCGGGCGTCGACGCAATCACCGTCTGTAATCTAAGTGATTTATATCCCTTATAATGGCACGCATTAAAAGTGTAAAAAAATTAGCCTATCTTCAAAAATTGCTTCTGTCTGAGCGGAAATGAGAAAAAACAACCCCTCTTTACTCTACTACCTCCAAAGCCCTCACCACCAATACGTCCGCAAGTGCGAAAGAGATAAACAATCTACTTTCCCTTAGCACCTAAAGGAAAAACAATTTATTTTTCACTTCGTTTTTCATTTTTAGGGGAGTATTAGGGACGAGTCAATGTCTATATATCTTTTACAACTAATTTATCGAGTATTAAACACAATGTTGTTAAACTTTAAAGGCTGCTCTAAATGTAAATTAAAATTTCGACTTAAGACTGTTGCGTTTACTTTGAAGCTTTGAAAAATGAATATATTATAAGAAAATGGCTTTAAAATAAGGTTAAAAAATTAAAACATGCTATCTTTGAAAAGTATTTTTTTATTAGATAAACGATAATTTGTTAAAATCATCACGTTTTTAGCTTGACTTTGTTCGACCTTTCATTTATTTGTTTCTTCACGTCGTAAAAATACCAAACAATAATTATTTTCGTATTCTTCATTTACAAATCGTTAGAAAACTAATGCTGATATTTGGATCACATATCTTTTTCCTTTAAAACAGTTTGGTCCACGTGTTGAAATATTAACCAAACGCCATTTTATGGATCAATTTTTTTCGCGCTGACATTTCGATATTATGTGTCCCAATCAATACCTGAAGGCAAAAAATATAGCAGATTTTTGCATGTGATATCGTGATGATAACCTTTGCGATTATATGAAATGTTTTATTATTTTCAACTCAGTCGCCATTCGCCACATACAATACTTATTTTTTAGTTTATAAGTTAAAAAGTCTCAATGTGTTCCTAATATATAAAAGATCTGATATTTCATTCCAAATAGCGCTCAATGTAAACATTTAATATAATATTTTAATTCAGCATTTTCATTTAATTTTTTTGTGCTATTGTTCTTAATTTTGTATTGCTGTAATTTACCCGTATAATCAACCTTTTAAATTCAATCTTATGAAATCATATTTTATTACTTTAGTGATATGCCCTCGTTAGTTTTAAACAACATAAATACATTTTTTTCGCCTTAATAATTACACAAATTATTTACATACATTGCCTTTAAACCATAGATTGCAATAGATAATAGATAGATAGATTGCATAGTAATGACAAATGAAAGTAATACTATAAAGCCCTTGCATTTACACATCTCTGAAAAATTTATATTATTTAAATATATTTATATTAAATATGTTATCATAAATTTTTCGGTCTAGTTCACAGTGTTGGTTTTAAATTTAAATAAAATAAATTTTAGGTCGCTCTCGATTTGCCGCTGGTGTGATGCTGCCTGTTTACGACAGCTTTATTTTCTCGAGTTATATCGAGGTTTCACTTCAATACATTTTGTCTATTGCATTTTTTTATGAAATACACGAAATGTGGTCGGGAATTTTCATTTTATTGAAAATTATTTTTCCACATCTAAAAATTGTTAGATATCAGATCTAGCTTATATTTATTGTATTCTATAAGTTTTTGTAAAATTAACTGATGATGCATCATTTATAATAATTTATAAAAAATAGGTTGGTTCTGCTTTCTATTACTAAAATAGAAATTGGAAGGAAATTATTTTCACGATTTTTACGACTGTACCGAATGTTATCATACCGTTTATATCACATAAGAAAAAAAATATCACTAATAAAACAAAATGAGTATAATTTATGGAAATAATTCAAATCAGCAGTTAAGTTAAGAGTAGCAAAATTATAAAATATTTATTTAGAATTGTTTTCCTCTGAGACCTGAAATCATTGTTGAATTTGTAGTTTTATGTTTTACTGATATATGACCAAGTCACTCGAAGGTTTTGTATCAGATTTTCTACAGTTAATATGCCAATTTCTTCTATTCTTTACCTCTAATATTTCTACAATTATTTTGCCAGAAAATGTGAATTGAAAATTTAAACATTCAGGATATGCGCCTTGGAAAGCGAAGGCTCTGCAGCCAGGCGTTCCCGCTGACGAAGTCGTTCCGGGCACGCGCTCGGCCTGATCGCTGCCTAAACGACTTGTCGACTTTTACGGCCAATAAAACTATACTGCTATTTGTGTCCTAATTATTCCCTGGCTTCCCACGCCCTTCGCGCATTTCAACAGATACATTTCATAATATTGTCGTTAAACATAACATCTAGATCTATTAAATGAAGAAACCTTGAAATCAAGGTTATTCATTACTGTCTGACGGACTACCTTTTTTTGACAATTGCATTTGTAAATTCAAAAAGTTGTGAAATCGTCTTAACCGTAATCGCTCAAATAATCTTTTTTCATTCTCAAGCATATATATTTTGAAAAATTTTAACAAAGACATAAAATATCTAATAATTCACGAACATTTTCATTGACAAATTAACATAGATTTTGAAAGTGTTCTGTATGGTCATTTGTGTGTATTAATTCATTACTAAAAATACTTTTCAAACAAAAAATGAACTGTTTAAATAAACCATATCTTAACCATTTTTCAGTTTATAATTGCAGTTTATGATTGCTCGTCAATGGTACAGTTTCTCGGATCATCCACAAAAATATTCAGATAGATACTCTATAGTTCTGATAAAATGCTTTAACTCGTTGAACAATCAAAGGTAAGAAGAAGCAAAAGCTCATATTGAAATCTGTAACAATGTTGAAAATTGGTTTAGTGATTGATTTACGACTGTTATCAACATTTTGTTTGTCTTTACGACTGTCCCCTGTTAGAGATATTGCAGTAATTTAGGCGCTAAGTGAAAAAGGTGCTGACATAATAGACCTTGATGTAACTGCGCCATTGTTTGTAAGGTGAACCCTTGTCTGACTAAATTCCTAGCTTTTGATGTTGCATAAAGAACACACTATATAACGCGACATACATGAGGTGTGCGAAGCGACCGAACTTCAATACACGGCGCCGTTCAATAGGCGAGCACTCACATCTACGACACTCACACAACTCATACCCGATTCTTACTGCTGACGTTACTACAATTTAAAATCAAATATGATATAATATCTATACGTAATACAATATTTTTTGGCAATGAAATTTTATTTTATTCAATGCTACAATACGATATTATTTTTTTCCGTTTACTTCGTTTCTAATAAAGTTTCTATTTCCTTCTTAGATTGAAAAGTGTGCTCGCAGATTTTTACGACCGTTGTTAATATAAATACTTGGCTTTGCTATTTATTTGCTTTTAGAATTAACAAACGTTCTGGTCTCGGTACTGGAACTATTTATGCAATTTCGATGAAGATGTTATCAGTTCCCAAACCGAAACATTAGAACAATAAAAATGCAAAAGCATGGCATAACACTCATGAACCGAATATTTTAGATAACTTAAAGTTAGTAAAAATAAATCAGACACAATTCGTTTGGTTTCAGTATACGTTGTTAAAATGAAATTACAAATGCCAATAATTTGGGTATAGTATTAAATGCATCTATCCTATTTCGTATAATATCGATTCAAAATGATACGTAAGTTTCTAGATACCTAAATTTGCAAATTTATTTGCAAGTTGAATGTGAAGTCAAACACTTTAAAAGTTGTCTCTACGTCTAAACGGATCGGGTTCCCAGTCTGTCGACAGCGTACCGAAGTTTTCGAGTTTCATACACAGGTGTCGATCGTCTCGAACGTTCTAGAACTTCCGGTCACAGATGCGGACCGGATAGAAATTAATTAAAGATGGCGAACTAACGCCTTCAGATCAATCACCCGACCTGGTAGGGGTGGAACTACTGATTGCTAGTCTACCGATAATTCTGTTTTACCAAGTTTTACGTGGTTTTATAATTTTTGTAAAAAAATAATAAACATATTTTTTTAAGTAAAAATATATGAATCCTAAAACATTTTGCGACGACACCTAGAAATAAAACTTCAAGATGAACCTACTCAAATCAAGTTTTAAAGTATTAACAACTCAGAGTTATCTGTAATTTATATAACGTAAAACCGTAAACGTAACGTAATCATAAAACATTATATACAATAAATCTTGTAAGTTCAGATGATTTAGAGATACGGTAGTAAAAACTTTAATATTCTAATTGAAAGAATATAATATAATAATTAAAGTTAATATCATTTTTTATAAATTCAACTTGTTTTCTATAATAAAAATTAGATTGTAATAAAATTATTGATTATTTAATTTTTATGGGAAATATTATATTTGACCTTAAACTAAGCCGTGTTAATTACGCTATCATGTATATACTAATATGGCATTAACAAATCCAGATTATGCGAATTTCTCTTGTGTTTGATTCGAAAGCTCCTTAAAAAATCTTTGTCAATGTATTCTAGAATTAGAAATTTTGGGCAAATAACACCGATAGTGCTGCCCAGCCTTTATCAAATCAATAGTTTTCAATTCTCTTAAATAATACATATTTTTTTAGAACCAAAAGTTGAAAAAAAAACAATCTTACTAAACTTAACCGTATCTAATATCACATGATAGTTAAATATCAAAAAAATTATATTCGAACCGCATTCTCAATATTACGTTTGTCCCAATTTTAGTCAACGGTTTTCAACTATCTATTAAAGATTGTCTGATTGAATGAAAATTAAATTAATCAAGTTGTTCTAATGTTCATCATTTTAATTGACATTTTTTAAATTATTTTCGTACTGTAAACAGTGACACCATCACGGATAGAAAATCTATACTAAACGTTGATTTTTTGTTTAATGAATACATTGAAACTTTACCTTTAAACACATTTGTATTATTCAAATAATATTTAAACTATCAAATAATGCATTCCAATGTTTTGTTATTATTTATTTTAAACAACAATTAATGTTTAAAAAGGTTGAAACATATGAAAAGTAAGGATTTTTAATATGTTTCAAAGTAAAGTAAGATCACATAACTATCCAAAAATATATTAAGTAATACGGAAAACGTTTTTTTTTTATCCAACTCATTTTGAATTAATTTCCTGAAGCTTACACCAGCACATAGCTATTTTAAAGGTCAAGAAAACTTCTCAGAATATCCATACCTAAACGAATCAAGGGTTAAAACGGGCATATTGTGACCAAGCATTGTGTATTTACTTCTAATAATATGCGTAATCAATATACTTTAAATTTGAAAAAAATATTTTTTTTTTTACAGTTCAATTATTTATCTTAAGACCACAAATAAGGTTTGATTTTGTATCAAGATAACAGATTTTACATGTATTATAAAATATACTAGGCAGAAACCCATCAGAAGCTGAAAAAAATGGAGTCGATGGGAGGAAACCTTCATCCATCTTTCAGCTGTTAACGCCAAATCATAATAATAGAAAGATGTAAAAACGTGTTTATTCAAAAAACTTACAACTTTGCGATGCTTCAACATAAAATATTCAGCTTGAGATTTCATTTGAGAGTTGACATTTCGATGTCAACTGCTAAACACGTTTATTCAGTGTAATTTCTTCCACTCGAACGTATTCCTGGCAAATATATATTATTAAATCATGTTTTATTTAATATTTACAAAGAATAATATTTTTTAGTTTTATCTTAGAAAATCTACAAACTTTTTAATTGTTTTATTTATATAAAGATTATGACGAATATAATTCGGTTTAAATAGCTACTTTTTGTACAAATTGGTAATTAGTCTTCACAATTTTCGCGCGAAAAACAGGAATTAGTTATGTGCTTACATTGATCAAGTCAGTATTTTGCTGAGAGTTTAAAAAAAATCTGTTTCCAAAAAAGTCAAGCTATCGTGTAAATAGCATGCATTGATTTGATAAATCGAGTTGTCACAGTAAAATCAGTAATGTATTTTCGGCAAGTACGGTCCCCCTGATGATGCATAATAAAGATATTCTAGAACCCCCGTAATCTCAAGACCCCGAGAGTCATAACCGACTGTGGCTCATAAAGAAAGTAGCCCTTCTTCGAAAGATATACTGCGTAGCTGTGCGTACGTCAATAACACGTACAGGTCTTAAATCACATTTATTGTTTATTATTAACACTGATCGAAAATCACCTGATCATCGAATCTGGTGATTTCATAATTACAAGCTACCCTTACATGTCCAAAACAAAGTATGCATAATAATACGCTATAAATCCGTACATAAAGATAAAAACTAGCCAAAAAAGACAACAGTTCGAATTTATTTTTTTTAAATTAAAGTCAAATCTTACTACCACTTCAACTTTTCTGCATGGTTTTACAGATATATTTTTTCTTTTTAAATGAATAATATATTTACATATTTTTAGGAAAATCCAAATCTTAATAATTTGAAGGTATCATTTCACCTGTGCTAACATTCAAGAACACTTTTACTTTTATTAAGAGTATTTCATAAATCTAAAGTTCGGCGCAACTTTTTTTGTGAACACAGTGTATTTCGCTTCTATTTCAAATAATAAAACGTTTATTTTTTCGTATAAGAGAGAAAGCGCCACTTGTTACTTCGGCGTTGTCCCTCGAGAGAGCTTCCATTGCCGGTCGGTTACTTTTCTATTGTGCGAAAAATCGAAATCCGACACGGGGAAAATCGCGGAAACTATCACAAAACTGCCTGCCCTTTTGCCAAGCACTCACAGCAAAAACTAAATGGCAAATCTGTAATAATATATATCACTTCTTGTGTTTTCCTTTCTATTGTCACGAAACAGTGTGGAGAGCTTTTTTGCTCACGGACACAGTTATTTACAGACAGATTTTTTCACTTACAGGTAATGGTTAAGATTTTTTAAAACCGTCTCATCGTTTCAAAGATAATTTAAATTTTTATTTTATAAATTCTTCTAATTCTGAACCCATGATTTAATTTTCAAAAAGATGAATGTGAAAAATAAAATATTTTGAGCATATTAAAAATGATTTAAAAATATTTAGATTTATTTCCAAAAGTTGCTTATGTCTTTACCAAATTTTTCTACACTATAAAATAATATTACTTAATACGTAGACATACAGCTCTATGAATACGTTAGTATGAAAGCATGACATTTTATTTATAAACACGACTTATAGTACATCTACTTAATTTATAATACTTTATTAATTAAAAAAATTGTAAATCTTGGCTTGACCAAACTAGTAAGAAACTTTTAAGTCTTCAAATTTTCTCACCCTTAACTTAATTTCTAATCTCTTGACTATTCACATTAACTCTTATCTTAAAACTTTCGGTTAACTAAATTCAAAATCCTTAATGGCTTTAAAAACGGTCAGAATATATTAGTACTGAGCAAAAATAGACGCGAAAGGCAGGTTTAACTTTTGATGTCTGTTTTCCTTTATATATTATGTATGCGGCTCCTGTGTGGGTGATATGGGAACAGTTAAGCCCATTTGCTTTGTTTAAAATTTTATGCAATCAAGTAAATTATTTACTCGTATGATAACCAACTTTGCGGAAGTCCTCAATGATTACTAGATAATTACAAAATTCAAACAAATCTCGGATGATATAAAAATTATAATATTTATGACACTAACAAAATTATCATTCAAATACAAAAATATCATTAAAAATATAAAAAAATTATTATAAGAAGATTGCAGTTATTAATTATAAGTTGCAAACAAAAACTATGTATTATTTCTCTTGTTGAAAATTCTCAGAATAATTAATTTGAAATAACAATCAGTAGAAAGCATTCATTAATAATCCTTCACGTTTAATTATTACAACAACATCCGAGTTTATAATTGAAAATCACTCAATGAAAAGCAGCGCGCCTTTTATCTTTGCATTTTTGGCGGTTGGGAAAAATTTACATACTGTTCCAATTTTATGAGTAGAAGAAATATTTGTATTTGCATAATATTCCGAACCAAGATGGAAGTTCCTTATTATTTAAACCATTTCTTATATTTATTTTATGTATTCTGCTAATCTGAATATACAGGCATTTATTGAAACATACAATGTCTACTTCTGAGATAGCAATGATGTTTAACAATATGTTTTGTATAAATAATTTAAAACAAAACAGTTAAATTTCTAGGTAATGTCAATAAAACCCAAAATGTTTTTATAAAAAATATACATTTAAAATAAAACTCTCTTTTAAATAAAAATAAATATAATCAATCTGGTGTTGGAAATGTTTTTTTAGGTCCTTCTGTGTGCATAAAATCCCAAACTGTATCTAAAACAATACATTATACATAATCAATCAATTTTTTCCATTTTAATCTTCTTAAATCTATATATTTATTAGAAAAAACATCTCATTTTCTATCAGCAATGCGTGCGTATTGAATATGATTCAAATTATTATAGTATACGATTCATGAATCAATTACTTGGATCGCTTTTTTCCATCCATCTTGAGTCGCACGGCTCGCTGTGAGCCTTGGTAATCATAAAAGAGTCAGATAAAAACGATCATTTTTCAAGATATATCTTTAAAAGACTTGCACAGTAGCGCGCTGGTTGGGTGGTGACAAACCTTACAAAATGTTTATTATGATGGATAAAAATTGACAAATACAAATTACTGGATGAAAAAATTGGATTAAACACTATGGTCCGTTTTCTAAAGACGATTTGTTTCCGAAATCGGTAAGTTGTTGAAAACAAATTACAATTAATAATATATGTTCTACTGACATGAAAATGGTCAGAGATTATTTATTTAACATAAACTGAAAAGCTTAATTAATATGTAACCATTTCCATGTATATTTTAAATATTATATGAAACTCTACATTTATAATACTCGTATACACTCTGATTATAAACATCGTCCACGTTCGTCAGTTTTACGTTACACGAGCAATGTAAATAAATCGTCTCAAATTGCTTCACCCAATTAACATTTATTTTTATTCATATTTTGTCTATACGGGTCTACTCCATACTATATTTTTCTTTTTTGTTTTGGGGATTAAATGTGATTTATACTCACACGCGTTATGAAAATAACATTTAAATCATCATTTTACATATGTGAATCAATTACCTAAATACTTGTTGTATATTTGTATTTCAGTTTTCAATAGGAATACAACATTAAAACATTTTCTGACTCTCATTTGACTAAAATATAAAAATGTATGTACGTCATTAGAATAATCTTCAACAACGCCTCTGCTTCCGCACATTTAAAATATCTCTTGCGTCTGCCATTTCCTTTTCTTCATATATATTCGTATGCCTTCGTTCTCTATTATATTGACTTTTGTCACAATATACGTATCGCACATTTTCATGGGAAAATTCATTTTTTTGTGAATTTCGTAACATTCTGTATATTTGAAGTTTAAAATACAATATAAAGTTAAATATTAAAATCGAATGCAAGTGATAATTGATTGATATTTTTCGACAGCATTAGCGTTTGATTACATTTGTAAAAGCGTAATATTGCTCAATCGTTTATTGTAATATCATTTAATAATAAATAGTTTCACTAATTTTATATATCATCATAAACCATGTGGCGGTTTTATGACATATAAATATATTTGACGAATAGTCTTATTTAGAGCAATAGCTTGTGGCAAGGTCTATGCTTTCTCCACAAAAAGATGTCATCGATTCCATCAATATGCGGCAGCCAAATTTTCCAAAGCCTTAATACTTCACTCGGATTTTTTGAGAATTTAGCTCTACATTTGAGTCATAATCATATTTAGCTTTAGCAATTTTATAAGATATTACAATCGTTTATTTTGCCATTTATGCCGTGTTAAATTTTCCCTCAAAGACCCCATAGACCATTTTCATTATTCTTGACATGCTTTAGTTTCATTCGAACAAGTGAGCAAGTCGGTGAAGTTTTAGAAAATATTTACTTTTCTAGTTATATTTTACTCATTATATATATCAGTATTTTCACTAGAAAATGTTTCCAGAAAATTATATACACATAGAAATAAAACTATATTTTAAGACATGAATTTTTTAAGATAATTATTATTTTTAATTATTTCATTTTTTTTATGCTTATCCATATATCCAAGAGTTCTCATATAAACTACATATGTTTGATAACTTTCCAAAATTATATACATTTCTGTTATTAGACACATCTAAGCATAGTTGGACCGATTTAATTTTTTTAAATATTTAAGTTACATGCCCTGAATTATAACAACAATTATAGAACTTTCTTTATATCAAAGTCCTAAATGGATTGGAAATAATCAACGTACAATCCATTTGCTTGAATTATTATCAACCTCATTCAACGCAAACCAGAACATAAACCACTGCCAGTTAAAATTTATCGAAGCTTCTAGACATTGACTTGTAATAAATTGATAGCCTAATGGTTTTATACGAAATTTATTGACAGGTAAGACATTGCTATGTAGGTTATATTTCTGTTAGAAAGTTGAACACCCGAGCCTATCGCTACAAATGTAACGTTTAAACAAAATTGTAATGAGAATGCAGATTTACAAAATGAAACTCTTAAAACGAATTTTTCGGAGCTTTTTTAGAAAATTCATTCAGAAAATAGTTCTTGTGTAAAAAAAAAACGGCAAGTCTTTAGCGTCGTTGTCGTGTGTCGTTAGCGCCATCTATGGGTATAATCCCGAAACTTAGTTGCGCTCCTAATATATTATATATATATATATATATTTGCAGAATTCATTAATTATCAAAGTATCCAGATTTTCAGATCATTCCTATGAAACTACTCGTTTAAGAATTCGTTGTTTTTAGAAACTCATCCATTTCCAGTAAAATTTTATGACAAATTTCATAACTGGTATACCAAAAGTTTTTATAATCTATGTGCTTTTTATGTTTTATTATTTACATAACTAATTCAGAAATTTTACCCACAGCCGGACTGCATTATATATTTCTATTTTATTAAGTATTTATTAGAGACGAAAGCCTTAAGGATTCTTATCGTGACATCGAAGATAAAATACACTTGGTTGAAACTTGCACTTTATATATTCATGATACTTTAGCACGCGGCATGTTGCAATTGTGCATTCTGCCTTGTAATTCAGAGGGAACCTGCTCACGTTTCGAGCATAACACGATTTTTAAACTGTTGATACCCGATACAAAAGAATCCACATAATTTGCTCACATACTTCCATGTAAAAAGTTTTAATAGGTGCTGAATTCTACGATTCAATTGTAATATTCAACGAATTCTAGAAATTTAACAATCAATTTTATTTTATAAGCACTTTTATGTTTTAAGAGCTGCATTAGACTGGCTTAAAACACTCACAAAATAGAAGTGATCGTTGTCTCTTCGTTTTGGGAATTCTGATTTTTTATTTTCAAATAAAATATGTTTATGAAACATTTTAAATGTCTTAATGTATGATATTTTTTTAAGCTTCTCCAAAATGTATAGAGCTTTCCCTGTGATAATATTGACCTATACCTCTAATTAAATAAGTATTTGTTCGCGAGCCACAGTTTGAACATCAGTATTGCGGAACTCAGTCCGTGCACTGGTGACTGCAGTGCTGCCGCAGCGAACGCAACTACATTCTCCGTGCGCGTGTCCTCATCGCCATCCTCTGCGACTCACGCTGAGCGCGGGTGTAGTCAGACTAAACGAATCTGACAAAATTAATGCTCAAAGCAGCGCTGAAAATCATCCATCTGGGTAGCTAACATGTATGAATATCCAAATGGCTAGGAAATTACGAATGTTTTTATTTATACGCACTTTAGGCTTTAGGCATGTTCAGTTTAAAAACAAGAAAGTTTGTAGACTTCTTTAAATCATGTAGTAGACCGTTTTAATTTTTTTACTTGCAGTTTGAGCTTTTTCATTTTTGTCTTGTTCATTTGCTTTTCCTTTTTCGTATACAATAAGTACACATCAAGTCTTGAGCCTTTGATGTTCTTCAGTCAAGTAAATCTGTTTCATACGCCTGCATTATATTAACTTAATTCTGTACCTAAT
Source organism: Atopsyche davidsoni (assembly GCA_022113835.1). Taxonomy (NCBI): domain Eukaryota; kingdom Metazoa; phylum Arthropoda; class Insecta; order Trichoptera; family Hydrobiosidae; genus Atopsyche; species Atopsyche davidsoni. The sequence continues at coordinate 9,594,304 of JAILWY010000010.1, forward strand.
ATACTTTATAAAAGTTTTAATACTAAAAAACTTAACGTGTGATTTAATTTCTAAAATGAAAGCACTTCGTTTAAGTAAACACTACCATACAAAAAAATTAAATTTATTACTTCATTAGCATCATCAAAAGCATGTTAGTTATGAGTCATTGAAGAAAAAATCAATCGGGAAAATGGCTGAACTCACCCTGCAAAACATGGGGGAAGATCGGCGCGTTGGTAGGGCCTTGTGAGGCTTTATTTTTATTTACATTAAAAGTAGCAACAGTGCATACAACGTAAATGTTCTCGTAGATTACAAGAGAAAAAAATTGTTTACGTGTAAAAAACGAAAAAATTTCGTGTAATAAATCATCTCATCAGCATGATTCCATTTGAATTTATCAAATCAAGAAAAGATTGTTTCCTTTCATACATTACTCACAGTTTAAAGAGATTATAGCTCTATAAAAACTATGTTTGTCTGGGTGAACTTTATTAAGTAATTTATTTATCATAATTCATCATTTCCGCTTCAAATAGCATTTATCGTAACATCACTATTAGAAAAAATCGCAACTAATAAACGATTTCCGTACATATATCATATACATATATCCTCCCTGATTTACTTTTTTCAGTGTGATTTAAAGCTTGCAACAATACAGTGTGATTTTGTAATGTAATTTTACACTCATAAATCAACTATTGTCCTGCGAGCTTTGTCGACGCGGGGCGGCCTGCCCTGCCGGGCGCACGAACCTCAGGTGTGACGTATTTGCACGTCATTGCAGAGTCTCTGGGGTGGATATCGTTAAGGATGATTTCATCGTATAGGATTTTCTACATAAAAGGTATTTTCTTACATAATATTATAAAATATTAAATAATAAGTGCACGTGCACATTCCGTTTATTCACAAAATATTATGCCAATGTTCAATCAAATAATTTAATCTAAACAAAAAATTATTTACGTAATACATAGTTTGTTGGCACCTTTGTGGATTAATTGATAAATTTATATTGAATAATTCAAATGCAAATTGGATTAAGCGAATTCAAAATTAAACTGTTCAAGATATTGTGTTGAACTTTTTTTTTGTTGGTATTCCTGTTAGTAATAAAGAACTCGAATTAAAAAGTGTTAATTTTGTGAAATCCCTCGAAGAATTCTATTAAATATGATTGCGAATAATCAAGTTTACTTTCGCTGTAAAATTAATATGTATTTCTTTCTTTCTATAATTTATTTACATAGTTTTGATTCTCAAGGGTGACTTACATATTTGCATATCGTTTCGAAATCGCAAGGACTAATGTAGCTAGCCGCTTACAAAAATTTAAGGAACTTTTCCTTTAAAAATAATGTAAATGGGCTGATTCCATGCTAATAGTTTGTTTTTGTAATTACGAATATTAAAATTCCAGTAATGAAATCTTATTCATATTTTTACTAAACTTTTTTAAATATTTACAGAATATCTATTTTATATGATATTATGATAAAAGAAATTAATATAAAAAATAAGGTTGAAAAATTTTAGCTGTCGTAGTTTAATTTATGTTTTAAGGTTTGGTTATTTTGAAAACACCTATGAGTGAATATTTTAAAATTTGAGTTTCGGTTGCATAGTATATGTTTATAATATGTACATATAAAAACTTGAAAAACTATATAATATATATTTGTAAATTTTGAATACTGTTGTAAATTTTTCTCAAAAAACATTTTGGTCCCAAAATAATGATAGAATTTCAATGCATTTTAAAATAAATGTAAGTACTTTGTGACTTAAAATTCGATTTCGATTAAATATGTCTGTCCAAAACTTAAAAAAAAATGATTACTTAATTCATAACTATCAAATTAAACCAAAGATGACACAAACACTTCAAGTACTTTGTCATACATGACAAGAAACTATAAAATTTACATAGCTATTCAAAAAGATACAAAACAGAATTGATTGAGCAACTGTGTTGTGGCTCTTTGCATTGACAGTCTTTACGTTGTTGTCAAACATAACATCTCTTTAAATCAACACCTTGATAGAGCATTTAATAAATTTTCATTGTGGTATATAAAAAAACCTAAAAAATCTTGCTGTTACTATATAGTACATTAAGTCGCTTAGAAAAATTTAAACAGAATTTAAAGTATTTTACTATTTATTATGTTAGTATTATGTTTATTCGATCTACTAATAATAAAATTCATTTATTAATAATGCAAATAATCAATACCAGCGGTGAAGAGTAGAGCTCAATAAATTTATTTTTAATAATATAATATACAATAGCGTACTATTAAAAAAATTTAAGTCAACAAAAAAAATTATATGAATTATTTATTTTTAACCCTTCAAAAATACTTGAATATATTCATGTTTAAAAACTAACGAGTGCGTTACGCAGTATTTTACACTAAGTGTTAATATTGTCGTTGTTTGAATATGTATCGTTAATTTAACAATATTTTAATTTTTTTGTTATTTTGAACAGGAGTATACTTAATATATGTATACATATTAACGAACGCATGCGGTAAAGAGCGGCAAGGGTTAAGGCTGCCGAGGTTGGGTCACAAGGGACACCACCACTGTATACCCAAATTCTCAGGTGTGACGTATTTGCACGTCATTGCGGATTCGCAAGGGTTAACAGTGAGGACTGTTCAGATTTTTCTACCACTAAAATACAGTTTGTTCTTTATATAAGGAAGTAAAAGATAACTTGTTTCCAGCTATTTGCAAAACATCAGAAAATAGCAATTTTTTTTTTATTAGAACGAATATTTATACACTGAAAACACAATAATTCAAAACGCTGTACGCGTAAGCATATTAGTATTATTTGATTTTGATATTTCTAAAATTCTATGGTTGACGAAGATATTCTGTTTTAGAAACGAATACTTAAATCAAAATAATACTTGAATAACACTGTTGTATATAGTAGTTAATTTAAAAAAAAAAACAAGTAATTCACATCTCAACAGAGCTGTGTTGAGGTTTAAAACTACTACTTTAAAAATCCAATTTCTTCTTTAATTTCATGGTTAAAACTAATAAAATTTAAAACATATTCAACATTAAGTTTACATATGCGGATAAGCTAACACTTGATATATAGAAAGGTTTTGTTCATTCTTACTATGCAGAAGTGTCATTTCAGGTTTGCATCAGAAAAACTTTTCCCCGGCGATCGCCTTCTTCAGATTTTCCTTCAAGTTTGAATTTCACCGAGACTTTCTTAACGTCTTCTTTAGGTGAGTCACTTCAAAATACCCAAAGATACTTGAGGAGATAAAGGTTCACTTTAAATAATTTGATATCAGGATCTTCTTTACTTACTGATTGAAAAAAAGTTTATCCATAAAAGTGCGTGGTTGTATTTGCATTAGATAATAAAGATGGTTTTACAAAAAAACATTTAGTGAAAGATTTTACAAATAGTCAATATGCAGATTAAAACTAATTCATTAAAATACAAACAGTAATTGGTAATGCCAAGTTTAACATTTTAGTGAGTTGATTTATTAAAAAATATCTACATATCTAAACTTAAGTTTACTAGATTTTAAATCACAAAAATATCCAGTAATTTTTTTAAGAATAAAAAATGTATATTACCTCAGAGCAGAATTATCATTACCTGTCTTACAGATAACAGAATATCTTCTTCAAAACGTCAACTTCGTAAAAACGTTTTAAATTTAAACCTTCGTCTTTCACTTTGAAGAATTTAAATTACGAAATTATCAAACCCAATGGCTATATAATGGAAAAACTCTTATCCTCAGATATTTTGTCGACAGCGAATAAAAATACTCATTTTTATGTACCAAATCTTTTTGATTGCTTTATTAACAACATAGATTTGTAATATACTAAAATGAAAATGTTCGTGTATGCATGTATGTATATGGATTAAATGTTATGTGTGAGTAGCCAAATCACATAAGCTGAAAAAAGTGTTATTAAGAAAAGGACTTACTGGTTAAGGTTCCTCTCGTTGGAGGCTCCCGAGGACTGGTCGTGGCGCCTCTCCTTCTGCACGATCCCCATCAGCTTCAGCCAGGGGTTGTTGGCAGCGTGGCTGCCCATGCCGCCGCTCTGCCACATTGTCATGGCGAGGCCTTCACTCTACCCGCACTGAGGACATGTCACGGTTCACGGCCCGGCACTCCTGTCCCTCGGTCCTCCCGGCGCGGTGGAGTCGGTAGCTAGTCGGACCAGAGCGACTACATTCTCGGCGCTTGTCTCTGCAGTTAGCCGGCGAGTCTCGACGGACAGTTCATGGCGACGGTGTCAGGGCCTCGCGCCCACGGAAACACTCGGATATCAACGCCAGCCGCGAGGGGACTACATTGTCTTCAGTTCTTTCACTACGATTAGGCGAAAACCCGAGTCGCGAGATAATCCATCGGGGTGGCCTCAAGGTCTCACAGCCATCGACACCACGTTACTTACTAAGTATGATTAATGATTATAAATCTAATATTAAATAATACGTGAGGGGGGTCTTATTCCTTGCGATGTCGAGAATCTCTTTAGAATTTTATCATACAATTGTCCATCGTTATGGTGCTAATATTTTACGTATTTGCCATTGTAAACGGTAGTCGAATACTTTTTTTATACTAAATAAAACTTAATGATATCACATAGCTGTTGCATTCAAAATAAAATAAACTTCAGAAATCTTTACTATCATCGCATTTATATTATATTTAAAGGTAATTTTGCGCTATGGTATTGTGTACCAATAATTATTTAATGGTTGTTTAAATAATGTGATTAGATAAGTCGTGTTATTATATGTCAATGCTTACAAAATTCTGCAATCTGTTTCTCATAACAGTGGAATGATTTATCCCGTTGTAGGATATTGCTATATAAACATCTTTGTACTTTAATTATATCTACTATCCTAACTTCAATCATATTCTGAGTCTGAGTTTAAAATAAAAAGTCTATGTTTTAAATTGATACATGTACCTACTATACAAATGTTACAAAACTATAGGTATCTCCAAAAACTAAAATATAAATGTCATGTAAAGAAGGAATTAACATTGAATTTATTGTTAGATAATGGGTAGTTTTAAAATTATTCAATAATAATCTATGGGTTGAAAAAAATGATGTACTGAGGTCGGGTTTTGCCTTAATTTAGATTAAGATTGAGTAACCTTAGATTTTGCAGAAACGTCTCAAATATATATTTATATTTATTTTAATTATAATCTCAAACTTGATTTATGTATATTGCATACATTAGTAATTATTGTTATTATAGAGTTAAGAAGGAAGGAAATTTTAATTACAATTATTACATATGCAAGGTGTTGTTTTTATAATAATAACATAACTATATTTTGATAAAGTTATATTTTGTTATTATATATATATATTGATCTTTATAGACTTCTACGCCATATCCTAAAAATTGGCCTTCAATTATAGGTTATATCAAATAAAAGCTATAGCTATTTTGAAAATAATAAAATTATAATAATTCGCCATCTCAAGTACATGTTAGGATAGTATATGTTTTATCAGAATAGATGTTGTAAAATTTCCTTCATTATTTTTCTGTGAAAGACAAACATTTTATTCTAGAAAAATATTTTACTATAGTTTTAAAAAATATTATTTTAAAAGATATTTAAAATCTTAAACCTAATCTACTTCTGATAAAATTGTTTATTTACTATACTATTTTGTTATAATTATTAAGAAAATCTAATTATATTAGATTCTACAACAGCCGCATTCATAAAAATAATATATTAATTATATTTATTCATTTTATACTGAGGAAATATATATAATGTTAAAAAACTTTAAATCTTTCGGAAATCTTTTACTTTCTATATATTCTCATTGAATGTAATTTCTAGTTTGAAGGTAGAATATGATCGTTTTCATTTTTATATTTTTTAATAAACCGATTTTAAAAAATTATTGAGGTGGTGAAGTACGGCCATTTTATCGCCTTTTAAAGGTGATGCTGTGAGTTATGAAACACCATTTATACGCAGTGGTTGTTTAGAAAATTTGAAACATTTAAATATTTTGGCAAAGACGTTACTATTCTCGCTCCATAAAATCCATAGGAGAGACAGGTCGCTCTTCATCATCGCGCTGACGACTCGAATTAGTTTTAATTTAAAGAATTCCCCACTTAATAAATATAACTTTTTTAGATACTTCAGATTTCATTCAGACTTAATCTGGCGAAAAATTCAAATAAACGAAACAAAATATTTGCGTGAAGTATAAATTTTATTTTTTTATTATATCGATTTTTTTTAAAAGCCCTGGCAAAATTATATTTAAAGCTTGCATCGTTCCAAGTTTAGTTTTATAGATTCGTGAATAAACTTAAAATATTGTTTATGGTAAAGTTCATCAGATAATCATACAAATTATTTTCAAAAAAAAAAAATTTAATTTTCAATAAGTGACGGACATAATGTAGAGAAAAGGTTTGTGTTTATTGTGATATTTATTACAAATTTTTCTAAAATGATGAAATATGTCTTGGAATCATTTTAGCATCCCGTCACACAAACACATGAATTTTCAATAATTTGCAAAGCAACGATGGCGAAAAGGACAAAAGCGCCATGCCGTAAAAGTCAGAGGTGGAGGCCTCGACCTTGAAAGAGCTATGAGTATTTTTCTCATCGTTTCATTTGTCAATCGTCTGTCTGTAAAAATAATGTTAGTCAAATAAATTTTTAGGATCAACTTATTCTTAAACTAAAGTAAAACATGACAAATAGGTTTTTTAAAAAAATATGCAAAGCATCGCGATAATTTCTCTATAAATTCACAAATTGTGGATTGTTTAGGTTAAAAGATTTTTTTAATAGGATCCTAGATATAATAACAAAATCAAGGTCAAACGCTCGATTTGAATTTCAAATAATGTACAATCAATATTTAAAGTTTACCACTGAATCGTATTATACTTGAAACTTGATGATTGTTCATGTATGAAATAAGATCGTTTACTTATTTCTTTGCGTAAAGGCGCTAATTCCTATACTTTTCTTTGTCTGCTGCTGACCACTCTTTTTGAAAAAAACCAACCGGAAGCTTCGAGAAAGAATCGCAACAATAAGCTCAATCACAAAAAAAACTTACTACGCGCATGTTTCGTTTTTTTTTTTTTTTTTGAATATACGTACGCGTCTTTGGGGCAAAACGATCATAATCTTACCGGAAAAGCGACCGAACGGAGAAAGTAAGTATCACTGAAACCGTTCAAAAGTGAGGCGGTTCGAGCGGTGGCGGTGGCGGTGGCGGTGGCGGTGTCGGCGGCGGCTCGCGCACGGCTCCGGGCTGGCCGTCGGGCGGCTCGGGCGCATGCCTCGGCGTGTTTACAAACAGCGCGGTCGGGCGGCTAGGACGCCGGCACGAGCGCGTCCCGCGGCGTCCGGCGCTGCACTGAAGGCCGCTGAAGGGAGGCGCGCGTCGGCCCGCGCAGCCAGCGCCCCTGGTGGCCACCGCACCAACCAGCCGCGCCAGCATTACAGCCTTCTCGTGTCCAAATATTCATTTTGCCTCTCCGAGATTCCTCACCCCTTTATCTGCAATACACAAGGCACAGACTTAGGTGACCTTACCTATATCACACCACTTCGTTCACACTACCATAATCACAATGTGAACGGCGAAACCGGTCACCAGTTCAATTGAACACGTGGGAAAATCACAAAAGAATATTATCAATGTATTACACAGTATATAACATGTATATTTTCGATTTTGAGAGTGGGTCATTCTTTAGACCAGAGGTTCCCAAAGTGGTCCGGTGGTGGTGGATTCCGCCCTGCAATGGGTCGATGACAGCGAAAAATAAAATTGGAGATCCATGAACTGTAAATGGAGGTCTACGAAAGTGGATCCCATTTAAGCAGGTCATCACCAAAATTTGGACATTTCGTAAATGTCATAATGCACCGAACACAGATTGTACCTATGTACTTTGTGACGAATCGAAGCCCTGAAGCGTAGAAGTATTTTATTCTATTTAAGATATTAAAATGGAATTCCACCGAGTATTCTCTGCCAGAAATATTTATTTTCTGAATGTTACTACATTTGCATTTTGTGTGTTTTTGATTAATATAGGTATAATTAACTTTTTCATTTTTAAGCCCCCTGTACAGTAAATCCTATGAAAGTGAGTTGTTCTATATAAGATGTCAAAAATATGTTTGATGTTGATGAATTTGTTAAAATTCAATATTAGCAAGCCAGGGGGTCGACGAAAAACTGGAAAACTCGACAAGGGGTCGACGGGACAAAATAGTTTGGGAAACTATGCTTTAGACAGACCAAGACCAATTTTATGCAGAATATTCGAAAAAGTGCACAGTATTCACAAAACGATATCTTATAACTTTCGAAGAAAATATTACTATTCGTCACTTCATTCGCGTCCTTCTTAGAAAAGCGGAATTCTAAATGATTGAATATAAGCAACATATCTCAGTTACTATCAGTGCAGTCATGCATCGTCAGCCTGCTTAAAAATGTTATTTGAATTTGAACTTTTCAAAATGACATCGGACGGACTTTTTTCGGCTGTAACTGTTTCTTAGATGTTGGCATTAATAGATGCATAACAAATAAAATGTAGTCATTTTATATCAGTTGTTATAACATTAAATATTATCATTTTTTTGACGATTGAAGAAGAATTCTAACTTTTAAAAACGATAATTCTTTTTTTGACAGAAAATGGATATTTATTTTATTGATTAAAAAAACGAATAATAGTAAGAATTGAAATAAAAATTGTTACTCTATTCATATTTTTAAAAAATAAATATCACTAACCTATATTCATTCATGCCTGTAGGTTAACGAGATATTTAATCAACTACCTTCAACTTAAATCTACACATTAATATTTAATATATTATATTTCAATGTATTTAAAAGATATAAATCTAAAAAAAAAACGTAACTAAAGTGAAGTTTCTCACCTGCCAACTACCTCGACTTGCCCTTATTGTAATTTACAAATGTATTATCGATGTCCTTGTGCCAGGTCAATATTTACTGACTATTATAATTGGATATATCGCTGACTTGCTTACTAACATTTAAATATATTTTTGTATGTATTCGTGTGATTATATTAAACATATATAATACCATAGAAATACGAGATATTTCATATTCATCATTTTTTTTTCATGGCTTCATTAGTAACATTAACAATAAATTTATATGATAACCTTGCATGATCCAGAACGCTTTGCTTCTTTTCAATTTACGTGTTTTCCATAATTTTATTTTTGAAAATAATGAAGTCCATAATTCATGGACATTATCTTTCTCTTGCATCATTCAAAGAAACCTCAGGCGAACCTTTATTTACTAGCGGAACTTTTCACCGGTAGCTCCGTCTAATAATCAACATTAATTTTTCGCTAACTTTGTAGCGACTATCTCGGCCTTTGTTCTTCAACAATATTATAATCATTTATTTTATCAAATAAATACAGCTTCTTTTGGAATATTGCACACGGAAGAAAAACACAGCTTTTCGAATTATAAATAAGCAATAAAGTAGCTCTGACCTAACCTTAATATTCCCATATGGTGTATTAACGATTCGGATGAAGAATGAAAAAAAATTCAATGCAAAAAACGCAGCCTACAATTCAGAAAGTAAGAACATCTGAGAATAATTCGCTTTAGATTTCCAGTGGCAAAGTCATGTCAAAGTGTAACTGCCACGTTTCTATAAATAATATAATTTTCTTACAAGAAAGCATCCATTAGCAAGCTGGCCGCGGTCGCCGGTCCGCTTCTGAATCTTCGGCGACGGCCGCTCCGGCTCCTTCCGCCAACTTTCCGGCGACATGCCTCTTGTCTCACTGTCGCATCTATCGCTCTGCTACAGTTTGTCATGGAAATAATATATCATTTACTTTCAGCCTATCATTCCGCAAAAATCACAACATCATTTAATCACTTAAATATAGAAAAAATTATAACGCTTCAATATCAACTTTAAGGTTATTATAATATGTGAAGTTATGCTTCAATGAAAATCAATAAATAGCTCTGACTCGTTACATTTTTATTCAGACTTGAAAGTACTTTTCTACTTTGCTACATTCAAATTATATATATAATACCAACTTATATACGTACATATTACTAAAGCATAATTAGTCCTTGATACTATTGGTAATTAATAAAACGTACTCGCGTGACCATATCTGGGTGTGTAAAATTCTTAATAAAATATTGCCAATTCTAGTACTTTTTACTAAACTCACATAACACGGATAAGTTATTTTGATGTCATTGCAGTTAGAAGTGTACTTAAAAAATTCCACGTTTTTTTTAATGGTCACTTCACAACATCTTGTTCTTTCAAAAAAAATTGTTTCATAATTTTTAGATTCGTTTAGTAATAATTATTGAAAACTGAAAAGTTCTTAACAAAAAAAAAATTATAAGAATGAAAACATCTAATACTTTAACAGTTTTTTGTAACACCAGACTGCTACGAAAACTATCACGTTATTCCATAATCTCCTTAAAATATTTTAGTATTATTTTTGATTGAAGTTTTAAATTATATGAAAAAAATATTATTTTACAAAATACTTGATCAAATCTATGAAATCCGTCTAAGTAAATTTTTTTAATTTTTAAATTTTATGTGAGTATACTAAATTCAAATATATGTAATCGGTTACAGATTTTTTTAATAAATGCTGCAGCTGAAACACCTGTTGAAAACTTGACAAAATTACAACTGAATTTGCTGTTTGTAGATGTTTGTAAAATCTATCCACAAACAGAGACAATTGTATTTTAAAGTTATAAATATTTTCTGAGAACTTTTTTATCTTCTTATAGGCGTTTAATGTATTTTTGAATGAAAATCATTTTTGCGGTACAGTAAAAAAAACAGTTCCTTTAGTGTTCATTTAACTATCCAATTTTTGTTAATCCAATTTATGTTTCATCATTAATATTAATATTATTTATTAAATAGAACGCTTACATTATACCACGTGTAAAAGTTTGGTGTAATCGTACGTGAGTTCGAAAAAATATATTTTAATTTAACTTATGAAGATATATTTGTTTAATATACTTTAAGGAAAATATTTTTTATATGAACGTATTTTTACATATTTAAAAATTAATTTACGGTAACTAAAATAGCACAAGAACCGATGGAATGCTTCGTGGCACTCTCGCATTAAGCCAGAAATATTGTTTGATTTAGGTATTCAACTAAAATCACAAATAGTATTGAGGCGCCTGAGGAAATTCGGAAAATCGAGTAAATGGTTATATTTAATTCATTTTCAACTATGTATTTAAACCGTTGTCATAAATGGAACCCTTTTGGGTGCCATCGTAAATAATCCTAATGACCATGAAGGGATTTTTCTATGCGAAGGTCACAAGGGAAGCCGCCGCGTGGGTTGTTTATCATAATTAAAAAGGTCAACGCAAACAGTTGGTTTCATTCCGGGTTGTAATTAGATTCCCGGCAAAAACCTCTCCTTTTTATTTGTGATATTTTTTTTATTTGAATTCCGATTGTTATTTTATTATCGTTTGATATTTTTTTTCCGAAGTGGCATTGAAAGCTCGAAAAAAATATTTGAAGAGACCAAATAATTATTTATCATATAAACATTTGCTCTTAGACAAATAAAATATTTTTGAAAACAAGTATAAAAAAAACTGTAAAGCAAAATACACCTTTTAGAAGTTCTGAAATATTGATCTAAGAATTATTTTCTTAATCCGAATAATTTTATAAATCAGACTAATTTGTTTCCTGGTATTCTCAAAAGTTTAAAATTATTTATAAAATATAGAATAAATAGTATCCTCGGTTTCTCTACTGGGTAAACTTATTCTTTATAAATAAACATAATTTTGATTAAAATTATAATTTAATTACGTCAGAGTTTGTTTTTCTAAGTATCGTTAAATATTTTTAGGAAATTGATTTCTTGTGTTAATTTTTTTTTATCAAGGAGAAATTTCTGTTACTTTTTTAAAGATTTATAACGATTTTTTTATACTTTTACAAAATCCCATATAATATTGGCTTATGTGTTACAAAGCATGTATAGTTTTTTTCCATTAAACTTAAAATATTTTCTTACTAAGGTACTTAGTGAAATAACACTAAGTGAAAATAGAAGAAAATCTAACAGGGCTTTGTGGACTGAATGATGGGTAGTTTCCTTGGGGGTGACTTTCCATGGCCGAGAACTTCCTGTTTTATGGCGCCATACCGGAAACTTAGTATATGCTGTCTCCTACAGTCCCAGGCCAAACAACCCTGCATGCTTGATCTTGATAAAATTAATGAATTCTTATATTGTACAATAATTAACGTCTATAGTATTTACTTATATTACATGTACATTAGCGACAGCCTTTAATTTCATTTAGACCATTACACCGTGTAAGTGGATTTACTTTTCTCAAATGTATTATATATCGTTGATTAATCAATAACAATACACAATCAAACTTTTTTAAAAATCATTGGACATGACTACACTTTGATTCTGTCACAAGATTTAGTATCTAAGCTTATGATTTATTACATAATAAACTTTTGAGTTAATACGATTGTTATTTCTAATGAAAGGTAATACTTGTGATGATGATAACAATCATTTATCGATACTTTGAAACTACTACATTTGTATCCTCGCAATCAAAACGCTTAAAGACCAAGTCAAAATTCATACGTTACCACAAACCCTTGAATTATACGCATGCTCTCGGAGTGTTACGCAGGATTTCCTAACGTATTGTCAGTTATGCTATTTTGATCATCAAAATAGTAGCTGTAATATGCATAAAGTCGCCAGTATCGTCAACAATTTACACATATGCAACATAGAAATTGTTAATTTTGAAAAAAAAAAATTCGTATAACCCTCTGGGTCAATATATGTTATAGGCAAAGAAAAAATTTCAAATTTCTCTCAAAATATTTGATTTCTTTAGTATATTTGTTTAAATACGTTGGTTGTTTAATTTTCATGCTTTGAACCGTATCGACTAGACAAAGAGTTGTCTAGGAGTTCAGTGAGTAGCTAAGGGACTTTCTACATGGGCGACCATAGCGCAGAGGAAAATCGCCGCAAACTTACTTATCTAGAGAATTTACGTGGTGCTTACTACTCTATGCGGTTTCCCACTGCGGTTCACGGGCAAAAATAAAACTGCTGGCCTCAGTATTACAAAGGAGGAAGTAACGTTTAATAAACAAAAGGAAATCTGCAGGTGCAGTGGTTGTCTGAATGTATTTTATAGCTAAAGCAAAAAAGCACTCGGAAAAATGGCATCGTATTGTTTAAATGATGTTTAACAGCTGCCAAGCCCTGAAAATACCAATACTTTGCTATTTCTATGAAACAAGAGCAAGCCACAGTATTTTCGGAGTAGGGTATTGGAAATCGGCCTCACCGCATAGAACTTGATTACAAAAAAATAGTTCAAATTATTTACTTTCTACGTTTACTATTAAAACTATCACAATGCCTTTACTTTTTCGCACATTTTTATTTTATTAGAAGTCATTGATCAGATTTAAAGTCAGGTTAAAGGCAGTCGGTGGATTCTTTGGAGACACTTCTCAACTGTTGTAGAAATACTTACTGTGTAAAAACTTGTAGCGGTTTGTAAAGAACATTTAAAATCAGTCAGCACAAGCGTCGGCGAGAACAGTGAGCAACGGAAAGTTTTTATCTGAAGTTCCATCGACTATAAAACGATGTTTTATGTAATAAATAGCCGTTAGCTGTGACACAGTAAAGAGAAGTAGTCGATTAATGATCGATGTCTGTTCATCTCTATTTTTTTTGTAATTCTAGATATTTGCATTGTTTTCATAACCGACCTTATAAAGCATTAGTATATAATACTGGCTCGGGACCAACGAACTATCACCCTGAACTTATTTTAGACGATCTTGTTTTGGGTACTATTTTACTTAGAAACTTTAATCCAAGCAATGCAATAAACCTATTCAAAGGAACGGTGAACACATTTCTTGTTGATATTTGTTCAGTTTATGTGTTTTTTGAGGCAATCTATTGTGACGGTACAAAGCACACGATAATGTTTTGATTTGCTGTGTTATGTTGGTTACTAGTATCGCCTTCAATTCATCAATACAATTTCTAAAGTTATTTCTCATTTCAATTTTAAGTCTTAGGTCTCCTGCGAGAGTTATTATTTAGATGCAAATTTTCCGAACGGAAACTATTGAAGCAGTTATGCACCTGCGATATTTTATGGGTTTTCATACGCATTGTCAAAATTATATTTAGTTTACAATCTTATATTTGTAGGGCGAAACTATTACTTTAAAACAATAAATTGAGGATATTTGAAATTACTTAGCTACCAAAACAATAAGTCATCCTTTTTTATTATTTATAGTTTTTTTTTTAAATACGGAGAAAAATAAAAATACATAATAAAAAAAGTATTATATATTTTAAGAAAACCTGGAGAACCCATAGCATGGAAAATAGACTGGAAGGCGGGAGTACTTTCTGGGGATGCGCACACCTGCACGAACTTATGTGATGATGCCCAGCATCTTTTTACAGGTTACTCTTAGGTCTCTCTTCTACCAGTACTTCTAAGGAGTTGTATAAATGCCTAGTATTCAAAGAAAGTCACGTAGGAAGACAGTTCTAATAAATACAAAAAATACTAAAAAAGTTATTCTTCTTGTATAAAGTTTTAGAATCGCGCATACTCGTATTTACACTTGTACAGAGTATTTGAATAATTTATTTTAACTGTATATTTTGATGTAAAAAAATACAGCGGAAACTCAACCCTGGATATACAAAAGCTGAAAAATATAATAAGATAACACCGTGGAGATAATTAAGCTTGGCGTGAAGTATGATTTTTTTTCGGAATGGTTTAGGGGGTTGAAAAACGACCATAATTTTGTTAACCAAACTTCAGACTTTTAACTCGGATTTCTTAAAAATAAAAACATTAAACTACTGTAAAAAATTACTTCGTTTATTTTCGCTATGTGTTTTTGATTAAACATATTTTCTATGTTCTTCGGGTTGAAAAGAGTTAATAAAGTGTTTGAGTCTGAAGTTGTATATTAGCGTCGAAGTGAAAACCAATAGAAACTTGAATATTTCTAAATCTATGAAGTTAAATAAATCTTTTGGAATGTTTGAAAATAAATTTAAAATACAACTATATACTGATCGATACGTATTCTTTAATTAATAAAAGTGTGATACAGATAAGTATTAGCTTTGAAAAATCATATTTAAAATAAAATATTATAAATCTTTGATAACAGAAAATAATTATTTTACAAATTGTTGTTCAAAGTATGTTTATTTTAGAATAAATATATTCGTAAAATCAATCGATTCGTTAATATTGAACTTAATTTTAGATCCTTCCAACAAAGAATATATGTATTATTTTTCTACTCAGAAATATGAAGTTTTAGAAAACAATATCTTTCCAAGTACAATTTTTTGTTAAAGCTAACTAATCGCAATCGTTTGCAAAACAGATACGTAACTTTTACGGTTATATAAATTAAGTTTACGCGTTGAAAATTCTAGTTCAACTGTAGTCACATTGAACATACAATGAAAAAAGTATTTCTTAAACTCTCTCAGCAACACGTAGAGTTTTCCTATCCTAATACGTACCTGAGTCTACACCTGTCGCCGAAGACAAACCCGACCTGAATAACAAAGAGGGTTGCAATAACACCTTCCCAAGAAAGCCAGAGAGATATAAAAAATGAGCGTCACATGAAGCTTTATCCAGAAGTGGCCAACCCAAATGATCTTGCGGGCCACTTTGAGAAAATTATATATCCCCATATTAGATTTAGATACACTATAAACATTTTTTTGGAGTGAAAAATTTTAACATAATGAGTTATTATTATTGTTTTTACTATTGATATAACATGTAAACATAGATAATATAATAATAATTATACTAAACGTATATTGTAATGATATATATAGGTAACACTAAAATTATAAAATATATAAAATATGAATAAAACAAAAAAATTAAATAATTTAAAAATATTTATTTTACTAATGCAATATTTTTTTCTCCACTCTTTCTCTAAGCTTTTGCAAATCGATCTGATTTGGGTATTGCATATCGTAATTGGTGTTGCAGGTAAGCACCCGTATGTTTAAGCGTGTTTTGTGTTCGGTCAATTTCATTTTCAGAAAAAATACGATTTGCAGGTGTAAGTTGAGCCAAAGCAAAAACAACTTGTTGAGCCAGATTTCTCAAATTGGAAAATTTTTCTTATAAGACGGAAGTGTTATAAAAATCTATTTTCGATTCTGATGTTACAAAAATGAGTTTAAAATCAATATTTCACTGTAAGTCAACCAGTACTATTTGGAGCTATTCTGGGGCCGACTCGATTTCAACAAAAAAGGAAATGAATATATTTCAAAATGAAATTGTATTTGTCTGACTCTAAATTACTGAATCGGCACAAATAATATATTTTTATAATATGTACATAAGTTTTCACTACTATGGCCATTATAAAATTAATAAATTTTGTAAAAGTGTGATGAATCTCGCGGGCCAGAAAAATGTTCAAGGCGGGCCACGGGTTGGCCACCCCTTTTTTATACCAAGGGCAATCATTATAATACTCTCATTTTTTTTTAATAAAAAATTGAGTATAAAAACGATCGCGTTTTTCCATGGGTGTTTAAAGCAATTACTTTAGATTTAAAAAAGAACATTAATGTAAAATAACGGATGATTGTTTGTACAACTCTTTTTTGTTTGGGGATGAAAAAATTCCATGAATCGTGTAAATAAAAATTCATCCATATTTTTATTTTTTTCAATTCTTTAGATAAAATTCACCTTTTTTTAATTTAAATTAAAAGGCTTTCATACTTTTTAAAAACATACATAATGTAAAATTACTTAACAGAAATATCTTCAAAGTAGATAAATTCCCGGATCTTGGTTGCTTTTTCCTACTCCATTACAGAATTTACTGCTTGGGGATAAGGGTGAATCTTCATAAACAATATAAACCAACAATCTGGCACTCTCCCAAATTATATGAAAACCTAAATTCTTGCTTGAAAGAATCCTCGCATATAAACAAAATCAATTTCATAGTTTCCTTATCATTAACTCCTAAGAAAATAAAATTGTAATTATTACAAAATCCTATCAAGTATCCAATAAAATAGTTTTTTAACTAAGTAAGAGTGGGAATAGTCAAATATAAAATACACATACAACTATAAGTAAAAAAGAAATGAGACGAAGCATTTTCGTCTTTTCAATGTCTTTCATTTATATGTCCACATAAAACAACGGTAAATAAATTAAAAAATATATATTTATTTATTTAACGCTGTTTAATGCATATATACATATATAATATATATATACATATATAATATATATATTATGTATATAATATATATATACGAAACATAATGTTAGCGTCATCTAGCGGCAGTTGTGAAAAGAAAATATATATATCTTAATCAGCTGTAAAAAAAAATATGTAGATGGTGCTTGACATTTTTATTATTTTAAATTAATAAATTTCATTAATCTCTATATGAATAATATAAATTTCGCTTGTAAATCAAAGCACAACCTACGCAGAATCAGGAAACAGCCACATACAAAGATAATCTTAAGAAATATTGTAAATTAACAAAAAAGAATCTTGAAATATATACATTTTTTATGTAGCAACAGACACATTCCCTAGCTGTTGAAAAAAATATTTTTACCACCAAATTACACAAAATGAACATGAAATATACAACTATTTCATAACTATATCGCCCCACAGCCTCACAACCTGCGCGCGGGATCAGGATATTGTCACATACCATATTGTAAGATTAACCCTAAAAACCATATTTTTTTTAATTTTTTTTTTTTGGTCGGCCGAATCCTTTAATACCTTTGCGTGAATAATTTGTAGAAGCATCACCGTCACCGGTCGGCGATCTCTGCAAGTGCGCTGCCCGCCGGTGTACTCGTGTGATTGTTTGAGTAATTGCCTTTATGGACTGGAATTCACATTTGAATAATTACCCATAGCGCTCCCGATACTGCCTCGCATAACACATTCCTCCGTTTGTGTTACGATTTTTTATACATCGCTGTTGCTATCAGAATAATCCGCCATAACAACAACTATTGATGAGCGTGCGTACCTTTGGCTGCAGATCATGCTAGCAACGAGGCCTGTTTCCATATTTTCAAAAGAAATTCGAAAAAAAACTCATAATTAAACAATTTTTTTGTAATAGTTGCTCTAATACACTTCTTAGTGGTTTGCTGCAGAATCTTAATCGAGAGATCCCAAAATGATATTGTATGGCTCACGTCTATTTCAGTTTGGTCGTGAACTATCTGTCCATTTTCTTTCTTATTTTTAATTAACTAAAATTAATAATTTAAAACCTATATCACATTTAAAAAATCAAGCTATTAATAATGAATAGCTTAATGGAATGGATTAAGTCATACGTCCCCAAATAACGACAACCAACAGGCGTGCTGACGTAGCTAATTCACGTCATATGACTCGTCCAAATCTGAACAAGTTATCGTATCCCTGACTCATAAATAAATTTGGCGAAGCCGCATATTCGTATTGCGTATTTTTTAAATTCCCACAAGTTTTTCAACCCTGTAAGTATTGCAAAACTTGTTCAAGTTCAGTAACAGCGGGGCATATTTCATATTTATCTTTCAAAGAAGCTCTAACTCTCAAAAGTAACACAATTTTAATGTCCTGATTTAAATTTGATCGAACATATACAGTAAAAATGGCGATAAGTCCATACATTGAACACAAATTACTTATGCTTCCTTCTACGTCATCATTTTACCAAATATCTTGACTTCCGTTCGAATTTAGACAAATGATCAATAATAAAAGTACTGGTATTTTAAACAATAGTTTTACTTAAAAGTATGAACTTATGAGGTTTGTATTTTTCAAACTGCATATTTCTTTTATATTGACTCAGGGTTCACAATATTATGAGTTAATATAATACTTTTTTAAATCGTTTGTTTTCGCCTAGTCGTTTTCAAAGATGTTGAGGAGTACTTTTATTTAAATCGTGAGTATATCTAACCTTATTTTATTTTTGATTAAAAAACTGATATTTTTAAAAATAGTAATTTTAATTAAATAATAAATTTAAATTATTTTAATTAAAGTGTTCTTTTTTAAGTACTAGACATATATTTTTTCCGGTTTATATTAAACAACGACAAAAATATAATTCAACTTTAAAAAGTTTTTACATTTTATCATAAGCATTTCCAAATAATTTAGTAAATATGGTTTACGTGGTTATAAAACCTGTGTGATAAAGCTAAGCAGTGTTTTTCAACCACCGCAGGATGCTGTGGTTTTAGTAAAAAATATATTGAATTAACGCTTCAGCCGGAAAAATTATCTGGTAATGATTTTAATCTTTGCCAGGAAACGTCAATCTTTTAAATCTAAATTATCAAGTGCTCCCATCGGATGAATTGAAAACAGTTCATGGCACTGCATCGTCAGCTTCATCACTGGACGCTTACGATTCACCTCACTCTAATCTCAACCTCTACCGAGCAGACATCAAAGATCGCCCAATTTAATTATACAGAGAATAAAATATTGTCCTAAACATTTTTATTTAGTTCCAAAACTATAAACCGTTATTTTGATACAATCAAACAGAAAGACCACATTAAAACGAGGATAACAAAACAAAAATACTACCTAAGGTTATGGTGTTTTCGAGTAAATGGTTAACTCAAGCAATTTCTTTTGCGAACGGTAGAAAACTCAGATGTAAAATAAATAATACTTCAATATTTAAGAACACAATCAGTCGGAATATTCTTGCAAGGATGCTTACCCAGTCATTGATTAACTTTTAATTAATTACTATTTTCGTATATTATTTCCTACTAAGTCTACTAATACGTCAATGAAAATATAATATATAACAATTCAAACAATCTCCACAAACATAAAACAATATCCAACATAAAACTCTTCAACATAAATTATATGTGTATACGTTTTTAAGTCCGTGTTAAAACAATTTGTATTTACTTTAGGCTTTATATCTTAAGATATCACATAAACTTCATAAAAAATCTGGAATCTTATCAGCCAAGTATACGTTATTCAAATATTTTCAAGAATTTAGCAAAAAGAAAGTCACAATGTGGCAATGAATTTTAATCGACTTTTTCACAGAATCAATGACCTATTTAAATATAAAAAAAACAACTTACCAATTTAACTCAAGTTAATTTTATATTTTCCCTGAGAACACATCCGTATAAGACCATTGCAGCATTTCTTACTTTTATCTGACTCCGCTGCATATTATAATCCGGCTTTCTGCAACGTCTTGGCGATGGTAATAGTGCACAGAGAGATCCACAGGACTAGGTCACGGCCTACAGAAATCGCGAGAAACGCATTACAACTACGTACAAACTGGTTGACCGGTCTTGGACAACTTTGTACTGTGTTCCCCATTATAAGATGTGCATGTTGTGTTTTGAAGTTTCTCATACATGCTTTATAAGAAGTAAAATATTTTTTCTTGTTCGTGTTTCTTTAGGTTTGTTTGTTAATAGAAATTTGTCTAGCTTAAAATCAAAAAAGAGTAAAATATGTTTAACGTTAAATACTATTCACATAAAAACATCGGAATAAAACATAAGTATAGATATCTTTAAAATTTTGATGTTATATATAAACATATATTGTATTCCGATACTTTGATTTCATTCGTCAACTGCGAGTCTTAATTAAGGCAGTTTTATAAACTGTGGCCGCTATTTGGATTGCGTTCATTTAGTAAAATTAAACTCCAGACTCAGTCATAGTATTGCACCAAAAAAATAAAAATAGGAAAGTAAATCGGCGGATGAGACAATTTCCCAGGTTCAATTTTGATTTTTATAGTTTAAAATGGCGCTAAGCCAACTAGAGTGCAAGTGGTGACTGTGCGGGTATTTTCGCACCAAAGATGAGAGAATTATTTCGTCATTAATATTTTTATACGGTTCTTGACACTACTTGGCAAGAACTGCGAATTCATTGATAATTTCTAGAGAGTGGTTATATTTGCAAGAAACTCAACAAACTTACGCAAACATAGTTGACTCTATCTTAAATAAAACAGTTCGAATGTGTTGTTTGTAAACCCATCCAATAATTTTAGTTTTAAAAATCGGATACCAAACAAATACAATTGGGTTCTGTCGAAATATTAAAAAATATATATAACAAATGTATTTGTAATAAAATGGCGTTAAAGTCCAAATATATTCTAACAATAAGCATATATTCTTTCTGATATTGAGAGACATAAAGTGCCTTTATTTAAGAATAATACAAAAACATATATTAGATTTTTGTAGCAGTATATCCATAACGCTTCAAAAGTTCGGTTAACATTATTATTAACATGAAGTAGCCACTAGTTTATAAAATCACTTTACAAAATAAAGCAAGTTCTACTTTTGGTTAAAAATGTAGTTGGTTACTTTTAGTAAAACTTTCAAAACACAACACGCAATCTAATACGACAAAATTCATTAATAAAAATAATCTGTTTAATTTGTAGTATAATTTAAACTAATTATTTTTGTGGGTACTTTTTTGAAATTTCCTTTTATTACTTTTTTTCATTGAAATTAAAATATTACATCAGAAAACTTACTTTAAGCCCCAATTTCGTAATCATAAAATATATCTAGGTGAAAAATAAGGGTTTATTAGAAACATTTAATAATAAATTATCTGCAAATACGAAACTGATGTTTCTTGGTTACCAGATTGATATTTTATAGACAAAAAATATATTTGAGTGAAAAAAAAAAAGGGTTTAAAAACAACATTTAATAATAAATTATCCAAAAGTTATTTCAACACAAAACTCCTTCACTTCACTTCCCACTATCAAAATTGTAATTTTAACCACATAATATGTCGTTCAAATCAAATAATTAATATCAAATACGTTTCAATCTGGCAATTGAATTAGCTCATTGTTAATTATGTCGATGTGTTACCCACGTAATTTTCTTTCTTTTAAAATGTTGAAATTTTATCTAAAATCAAAAAGCACTGTTAAGATTTTAAACTACGTAAATATGTACATGTTATTTAAATTAAGTTTTCTTTGATATCTAAAAGGGTATCATCACTCACAATTCGGAAGAGACAGTGAGTATTGAAACAGAATGTTAATGGTGAATAATATTTATGAGATTATAATGATAAAAGTACCTTTGTATTTTGTCTTCACTTTGAGTTTATTAAAATTATTTGCATTACTAGTTTCGACCCAATACACTGGGTCATCATCAGATGCATAACTAAACTGAAAATATAATATATATACTAATTATATAATAATTCAATATATATTCAATATATTATATAATAATTTAAAATACAAAGGTACTTTTAACATTATAATAATGGATCTTCACGAATGAAATGCCTTGTCCCTCAACAAGAATATTTATGAGATTATCGAAATAAGTCTACACTGCATCGAATTCATGTTTGATCTTTTTTTATAAGACATAAGGAACTCCTTAGCACTCAGGAGAACAAAGAGCAGCTGTTTAATGAGTAAAGAAGTGCCTACGCCATGAAATAATAATAACGCTTCGTTTTTTTACTATGCCCATACTTTTGTTCTTGAACTGACTTTACTCTACCCACTCGACAGAACATATTTTCAATAAATTTTACTAAATTTAGCATACGAGTTAAAAAATAAAAGTTCTTCGATACAGTAGATTGAAAATTATCATAACTGTAATATGTATCGTAATACTTTCTTATAAATATTTTCAAGAAATGGGCAATTCTTGGGATGAAAGTATTTGAAAAAATTTAAAATGATAAGGTTTTAATAAAATATCATCCAGAATAGAATATTTTCATTTTATCAACTCCTCTGCTACTACCTGGGTAAAAGATACGTCCTTTTGTAATAATATGTGTTATTTTATATTAGATACTAATAATTATTTGCTACTTAAAAAATATAACATATTAATATTGAAAATAACTTTTTTATGTTTTATTTTCCACAATTTATTTACTTTTTATCCAGGCCATCAGTTGAGGATATGCAATGTGTGAAAGAATGACTTTTATCACGGTCTATTTCTGCTGTTGAGAACCATTGCGACATCTGGCCATCAGATTAATAAAAATACCAAATAATGTCTCCTAAAAAGAAAGATTAGACATTTTTAATCTGACACATGACAGTAGTATTCACAACCACTAGGTTTTTTTTTCCTTGTGATAACCTACTGAGTATCAAAGCCCTCCAACATTCTCTCTCTTTCGCTAATTCAATATTAGTATGTCTTATAATAATCTTGGTATGTCAAATCAGATAACATTATTGAAATTAATATTTGTTATTTAAACACAAAAAAATACTCTAACAAGTTAAATAAGGGTCATTCAGTCACACATAGTATCACTACGAAATATCACAGGCATCAACAGAACAGCCACGTGCCAATTACGATACTTATATGCAATCGTACTTATCCTTGTAAAAAATTAAATAATCGTTGATGGCGTATTACTTCGTAATTGGACACCGTGTTGTAAAATCAAAGATATTTTCCTTGACGTTGATAAATAGCACATATTTTTATTAATTACATTACTGTGTATTTGATATGACTTGCCTCGACTAGTTGTTAACGTCTCACTAATGCTACTATCACGCTGATTAAATATGTACAAGTAACTAGATTCATGATTGTTGTCAACTGCAAATTATCCATAATTTATACCTGCTCTTACACATAATGTGTGTTATTTGTATTAACCTTACTATTGTTTGTTTGGTACGTTTTTGATATAGCGATGATGGTTCTGCGTCCGTAATAAAATAAAGACTTCTTTGTAGAATGTGTATTGTATTTTTATTAGAATTTTTATTGGGCATTATGGAAGCACACAAATACTATTCTCATGAAGAATGCACACTTTCATCTAACCTCAAAATAGCATGGTTACCCAAAGAGGCTGCTGACTACCCCTGCTTCTTATGTCAGTAATATTGCCTAATATTTGCGCAAACTTTATACATTATCTGAGGTTTTTTTTGTTTATTTTAGTTTTTATTAATATCTTTGAAATGTTAGTTTTGTGCTAGTTCAGCTACCTTATTAACCTGGCTTAGTAATTTTCTAAATAAGAGGTTTCTGTCGTGATAGTATACTTCAGAAGATACAACCAAAAAAACTTGGTACAGCTGTCATCGTAGGAATACTCCACGATAAAACAACCCCCAAAGCTTGCGTAAGATTAATCTTGTTAGCAATCAACTCATTTTTTAACATTTGAGTATTTTTTAAGTAGAAAATTTAAGAAAGCTTAAAAACATATCTACTTATTTCAATTCTTAATTTAATCTAATTATGATGACCTATTAGCTCCTCTACTAAATTTGAATAATATATATAGATTAATCTAGAGTTTTCTTTTCCTACCTTCTTATATATATAAATTACATTTGAAAAAAGCAAATTGTTTCTCGCATTTAATTAATTTAATTTTAACCGAATATATTAAATGGAATGGTCGTATCAATTAAGTGAACTTAGTTACTCAACCGTTGGAATGAGTAGACATTCACTTTTAAACGTTTATTTCTATCACTTTTTCTCAGTTAATTTTTATTTATTATTATTGAAACCGATTTTTATTATCAATATAAAAAATTAAGAAGATTGTCACCAAACAGTATGGCATTGTACATACCATAAATATTGGAATGACAATATTTACCTAACTCGGGCGACATAATAAATCTATAATGAGGCTAAAATAATAAATCAAACCGATTTTGAATTTGAAAATTGTTATTCTCAGACAGTAGGCGTTTTTGCATCCATATACATATACACATGTATGTGCTTGCGCATGCGAATTTGCATATACATCTCAAAAAACAACGTTATGCGCGTGTACACGAACATGAACATAGTTATACCTGCATATACATTTATCCTAATACTGTATTCAAAAATCAATAATTATATTATTTAATAAATGATTGATTGGGATTTGTAAATCAGTAACATAACGTGGCCAATTAAAGTACTAAGTTTAAGTCCCGATTGTTATTATGCCAAAACAATAAGTCAGAATGGATGTTAAATAATGAATAAAGATAAACTCATTTATTGAAGCTTCTTTTTATTTATCGTCCAAAAACATTAGACCGATTGTGCTCATCTTGAAGAGTCGCTTTGGGTGTATCGAGCTGACGGCCTCACCTGCCGGGCATTCCGTACAAGACGCGTGAAGACAGTGCTCAGAAAAAAGCGGGCGGGCGGCGCTGTACGGCGCACCCACGGTGAGGCCAAGGTGCACGGCTCGGCCGCCAGCCGTCAGTGTAGCACGGCCCGCTGATGTCATCACCCATACCTATCTAGCCAGGGTTCCCAAAGAGGAGCTATCGCGCCGACCGCACAATCAAAAACTGAACAGATTTATTTTTTTTGGTTTGTGAATTCGGCGGTAAAGGCAGCTTGTTTCGTGCAGATCTAGCGGGCATCTCGGTGGTGATCTCGCGGCGGCTCGTGGCGGGGCACCCTGGCTCCGGCGACCTCAGCGTTGTCGGGCGGCGGAGAGCCCGCGCGGCGACCACCGGCCAGTCGCACGGCCGGCCCCCTCACCTGCGGTCAGGCCAGCAGCCGCCGCTCTCGTCCCAATGCAACGCACGAAGTAACCGTCACGCGCCCCGAGCCTTATCTCAATCAAAGACTTCGTGTTGTGTTAATAGAGTACACCAACAGTCGTGCGTCTGACAAGTAAGATAGTACAATTAACAAGTTTTCTTCAATCGACCGTGCAAATAAAGCTGCGATATTTCTATAAATACGAATTGTGTCACTGCGCATATATCAGTGGTTACCTGTAGTTTTCGTTTGATTTTTGGAATCGTTGAGCGCTTTGAATCTGTTATGTTGTTTTTCATTGACCGAATATTCGTATTGCGAGTCAAATTACTTGACTCACGATCGAGGTCAACACCTACATACGTGTTTATCAAAACCACCGATGCGATCATCTTTTCCGTTTCTCTCGCTTCCAAGTCGCAGCGCACTATTTATAATGCCATAAATGTTATTTGTCTCAGCCGGCGAGTATTATTTATTTAAAAATCTGAAAATATAAAATCCAACTTGTGAATTTTATTTTGTAATTTATTGTAAATAACTTTTGAAGTCTACCTTTACTTGTTTTAGAGTTTTTGTTTTTATTTTTACCGTTTTGCCGGATCAGTTTGTGTACATGTTATTTAAAAAATATTATTATTGATTTTGTAATGTTTGTGTATGGATGAGGTCATCCATCTACCGTAGTGCTAGGTTTGCAGAGATATTTCTAACAAAAACATACGTTGATTTTTTATTGTGTTACCTAACCTGTTTTGCTGTTCTCTTACCTGTTTGTACTTTTACTAAGCTATACACAATAACTTAAGTTACCATTTATTAGTATATCAATACTATTTCATTGCATATTACGAAATTTATATTTATAACCTACTAAACCATCAAGTAGTGGGCGACTCGCTGGGTATGGTTCTGAGTATGAATACAAAATAAGACATGGCTTATCACGTCACGTCTTGTCGCTCTTGTTTACCTGCGTAAAAACATAGCATGATACATGACCGCAGTAATAACTCGATTCTACGTACATCGTGATGTCCAGACGTTGTGACGTAAGCCAAAGTGTAAACGGTCGCACAGCTCCAAATATGGGTTGAATAATCGATGTAAGGTTCATATTTTTACCAGTAAAATTCAGCGCTATTGTTATTAAAATGTTTTTATTAAATTTATGCGTAACTATTTTAGAATATATAAGCAATTTTTATTAATAAAACAACATTCAATATTATCCTATAAAAAAGTTAGAAAAATAAGTTTAGTTAAGTCTAAATACGACTTTCACGTCATAAAATTCTAATTCGTCATAAAATTAGTATTCAATAACGTGACGGGATACGTTATTAATCATATTTCTTAAAAACATAACCTGAGCTTTTTAACACGTTATATCTATTTTGAATTACAAGTTTATAGTGAAGCATTTAAATTTTACAAAAATGCGTTTTAAAATACGACAAATATGAATTAGCAAACATTACTAAAAACTTTTTTTAGCATTCTGCATAAACATTCACTTTGATATAAAAGCGCTGTAGGATAGCACGAAATACTTCTGACGTAATCTTTGATTATAGGTGAAATATTTTTTTGTTCACTATAAAATATGTGAGGAAGTTCTAACGCCTCGCTGTTTGAAGACGGCGTTAGCCAGATGAGTAAATTCATGAACCTCGGAACTGTGTGAATGCCCCGTAACAAGTAACCAAGAGCGCCGAGAGCTTCAGACGTCGTTCACTGAATTCTGTCATCATTGCGGACAAGACGTGTGATACTTTAACTATAACTAACTTTTAAATTGCACATTTTTGTCGTAAAAAATCAAAATAATTTATTTATTCTGCAAATAAATTATTTTGATTTTTCACAATCTAAAATTATGTCTCCTAAACACTGAAATGATATCTCTATGTAGAGATATATTGTAATTTATATTTTTGCTCATAATTTAAGCTTCTAGTGGATTTATATGAGAAAACTTCAATTTGCTTTAACTTATCTCTGTGTTGTTTTGTTCTAGATATTATTTTTTAATTCAAAAGGAGGTTCTACAAGACATCTAAGGCATACATTTCGAATCACTTATGTAGTGTTAAAATATATATATTTCTATTACACCCAATTCTGCAAACAGCTATAATAACTAGTTTCCAATTATTTCAACTTGAACTTGTTGTGCATATTGTTTTCTGAACTCAACAAAAAACAAATATGAAATAAAAATGTGCGTTCATTATTATATTTATTTAAAAAATTGTAAATTATAAAACAGATTTTTAATAACAAATAATAAATCAATGCAAATCATAAAATTGACAGATGCCCTATTTATGAATTTTGCTAATCAATATAATATGAAAACGCTAAAATTCATTCAAAATTATCAATCCAACATGAAAATTTAGGTGCTATCATTTATAAGCGAGAGTTTCTTGTTTTGTTTTTAGAATTACATTGAAGTTTATGTTTGATAATATTTGACCTAACTTACTTCATCATTATTTTTGGCCATTTTAATCACGATTCTGTTATTTGAAAAAAACAGTCTCATTTATGAAAGTGTATTTACTTCGCATTATTCCTTATACATGAAAACTTCGAGATTCCACGTCGTGATCGTTCAATTAGGAGGAACCATCGCATGAGCTGAGGACTTCTCTAGAACAGTTTGCTTAGATAATTTTAAACTCAGTTGGCTCCAGCGTTCTCACAGAGAATATAATTGATCTAATGTATTTACTCTTAAACATGTTATTTAGCAGAGATAACAAATCCTCCAATCAAAAGCTTGAACTTCCTTGTGTATTTGGTATATCAGAAGTGATATTGAAAAAAAAAGAAATATATATATAACCTTTTTAAGTGTTCATACACATTGAAAAATTTATGTGAATTGAATGTGTGTTGGTAAAGGACTAAGAAAGTTGACCTATTTCAATTGAAGCAGCGATTCTAGGGTCAATAGGGGAAACGTCTCGCGCGATTTGAATGATGCGTGTACGAGAGAAACTATGTCACTACAGCATGCTATGGTCGCTACTACAGTTGTAAAAATAGTTTTTGTCGCACAATGTGTCATACGATCATTATTTAAAAATAACATTGCTTTTGGGTATCAATTTTTTGATTGATTACAATACTTTTGTGGTGGAGGACACAGTTTTATCACTTTTATCCATATTAACTATTTATCCAAACACAAAAATAGATATTTATCAAATGTTTTTTATAATTATTCAATGTATTTTCTAAACGTGATTTTTACAGTTTTCATTTTTTAAACGATATAAATAAAATTATTATAAATAGTGTCCATAGTTTTTGGCAGTCGTTGGTCGCCTGCTTTGTGATTTATAGTAAATCTTCCGAAGTATCGGTTTCGATATTGGGAACATGGCTATCTTCAGGGAATTAAAATTCAAAATATATTTTAATGCTCTTTTTCTTTTTATATAAAAACTAATATAAAAATGTATCAAGATATATTGCATTCAAGATCTGGTTTGGAATTTTGAAAACACCTGCTATATTAATGTATATGCTAATTTAAAATATTTTGCACTTGTTTTTAAATAAACTGAAATACACTGTTTATTTAATAATTAAGTAGATAAAATAAATAATTGTTTTTTTTACAGCGCAAACGACATTGATCGAACGAGAATAATATATTAATTTTGCTGATTCAAAACACTGGAATCGAAATATGCGTATTCTGTACTTACTGTGATAATATATATGTATCAGATATTTTTATTATTGGTAAGTAATCAAAAAACCTTTCATTTAAAATAATGTAAGACTGTTTATTACAAATATTTTTTATGCCACTATTATTGCTACCAGTCATAAGATACTAGACGAAATTTTCATATAAAACCTCATAAATTTTTAAGTCAATCTTATTTGCTCAATTCAAATATGATACAGGCAGATATTCGACTCATCCCTGGTTTTATTAAATCTTGACAACAGATGCGAAACAATTTTATGATTTTTTTTAGCA
This sequence comes from Atopsyche davidsoni, assembly GCA_022113835.1. Classification (NCBI taxonomy): domain Eukaryota; kingdom Metazoa; phylum Arthropoda; class Insecta; order Trichoptera; family Hydrobiosidae; genus Atopsyche; species Atopsyche davidsoni. The sequence continues at coordinate 9,624,113 of JAILWY010000010.1, forward strand.
AATATTGACATATTTATTCAATTACTCTCCGTGTTCACGAAAACTTTATCAATTTAAATTAATCTTTTTCAGTCTGATATTATATCTTCATAGCAACCACGATGGGAGCTCTGTTGGGAAAACAGAGAAAAGATGGAGAAAGGAGGTTTTTGGGAATGAAAGTAAGTATTATCCTGATCACATGTCTTTTAATAGATAACAAACATTATTTATTCAATATGTATCTAATTACCGTGATATATTTACATGTATTAAAAAAAATTATAATCTACAGAAATATAAATCTATTAATCTATTTAATTTAAACAGAAATTATACTACACTAAGAATTGTTATATATAATATTTTTTAAAAGAAATATCATATACTATTTTCATTTTCAAACAATAAAACGATGCTACTACAAATAGCAAAAAAAATATCGTTTTTGGAGGAACAAGAAATTATAGATTTGTTCTCAATGAAAGCCTTTGTTTTCAATTTTTAATGTAGAGCTTTTACTAAGAATAAATTCATCAAAGTAATCAATATATTTATGGGTTACTAATACCAAAATATTACATTAAATATTTGACCATTTTGTATCTTAAATGCATTTAAAAATTATTAAAACATACAAACGATTAAAATTATGTATAAAAAGATATTTTGATGACAAAACAGTAAGTAAGATGATATTGATAAAATCAATAACTATTTTTGGTGTCCCAATATATAAATATTATTAGAAAAAAGTGAACAAGTTGGAAATATAAAAGAAAAATCACATTATCTCTCAAAATTATAATAAAACATAAGATAAATATTTCCTCAATTTTATATAAATAAACAAATGTGTCGATCATTTTTTTTCTAAAAATAAGTAAAATAACAGTGATATTAACAAGAGTAATGATGACATATTATAACTTTAAAAAAATATATTGCTACTTCAGAGTATTTTACATTATACACATTTACATCAGTAAAAATTAAATTTACCTTTCTATGTTGAATTAATGCTTTGTCTAATTATTTTATTTTAAAATAAGTCCAATTTTTTTTTTATCATGCGAGATATTTTATATATATATACGAATTGTTTACATTCGGCTGAGTAAATGTAAAATGTTTTATTTTATTATGTATGTAAATTGCAACATTTATGCCTTTACATTGTAAGAAAAATTTGTTTTTCAGATTTGCCAAAGTGATGTTGAGAAAGCTAATAAATTAGAATCGAAGTAAGTAGCATTATACTAAATGATTTCATAATATTTACTTTTATTTATACCAATGAATTTGCAATTATTGAATATCGAATATTATTATTTAAAAATATAATAATACTTTGTACTTTTCCTTATAATTTATTCGTCTCACTCAATATTTCAAGCTTCATAATTATATCAACAGTTTGAAATATTTATTCTTATATTTAATGCATCGTGTATTTACGCAGACACTTTATTACTTTATAGAGCACAAAAATCACCAAAAACAACACCGGATGGTTTGTCAAAGGCTTTTGACTCGATAAAATGGAAACAATCTCACCAAGCAAACGGAGACAAACCCGTCGACTACACGCCAATACCTCCCCCGAGAAAACATAAGGCCAGAACTCTGACGTTGGAGAGAAACGTAGACAAAGCGATCTCTAGAGATATCAAGCCTACTCAAAATGCTTACGAACATTCCCCTAATGCCATTCCTATAGAAGAACCTATTATTGTACCCAAAAAGGTGCCAGTTCATATTTGCGATGGCACACATCATCACGTCACTAACATAGTTAACGGAGTCGTCGTACACGATTCGATAATAAGCCCTAAACAGAATCAAGAAATTCGCGGCAGCCTTCCAGTTAGGCCTAAAAACTTCTCTACAGTATCGCTTCCTAACTACGAAGAACTCAGATTAACAGAAAAGAAGATAAAGAAGGATTCGACAAAATCGACAAGTTCAAAATCGAAACCTACCAGGCATACTTCTGTGGTCTCACTTCCAACAGAAAGCAAAATATCATTATCGGCCGCCACCGCTGCTCGCCTGGAGAATTATATGCTGAGGTGTAAAAGTTTCGGATCATTACCACCGCGACAACTTCTAGAGAAACTTGAGAGCCAAGCAAATCACGCCAGTGATAGTGAAGATTCTTGGGATGGATTAGATGATTGGGATGTTAAGATGTTAGAAAATGATGGAGTTCGTCAACTTCCACCGTTTGAACCTCGCAGTCACCTGAACGCTACTCCTCACAGCCATCCGTTCGCACCTCAACCCGACGCTCGCTTGCCAAGTACAATAGAAGAAGTGGAAGAATCAGCATCTAAAAAAGCAACGTCGCCAATTCTTCCAAACAATGCTGCAAAGAAAACTGAAGGGCGACGGGAAAGTATTGATGATTTCTTTGATGGAGAGCCAGAAAATCCCCTGGACACATCTCAAAAGGAAGACAGACAAAATGAATCGACATCGTTAGGAAGAAGAGGTTCCGAGGACTTTTTTACGTTCGGTTATCCATTAAAAATGGCAGGGAATAATCTAGGATCAAAGGCGGACACGTTTTATACAAAAGCATTCCTGGACACTGAGTCACAAAATAATCACATTGAACCATCAAAGTATACACAGAAGTCAGACCCTTCAGCCAATCACGCGCCTTTGATTGCACCTGAGGAAGTACAAAGACCAATACCAGTTATTTTAGAAGCTTCTGATGACTTGCTAGATACTTTCCAAGACTTTTACAATCAAAAGCTAAAACCAACTGAACCTGCAAACCCTGTGGATTCCGCAAAACCTTTAATTGAAAAAAATACGACCTCAAGTGAAGATAAAACAAACAATCGACCGAAAACAGTCATCGATTCTCAAACTCAGAATTCGCCAGTCCAACATTCAAACTTACTGAAGTTTCTTCAGGGAAACTCTCTTGCAGTAGCGACATCTGAAGAGTCTGCCAAAAATTCAGTAAAGCCAGCACATGGCGACTTGGAGGTACCGGAACTTCTCCGATCAGAAATAAAACATGTAGAAGGAAAACTACATAACATCAACGAAAATTCAAAGCACATTGAATTCATTGATGACTAAACATACTTACGAATTATTGAATCAATTTTACATTTATTTACAAAATACTTTTTCCGAACCATAGATAATAGTGGCATAAAAAATCGATCTACTGAGATAATTAAGTACAAAGTCTACTTACTTTTTGGATTAATAATATGATGTGTGATTATTTTCAATATACAGTGTATTTTTTAAATATTTATTGTCCAGTTTTGTCTTTCTTGTTAATAAGTTACCAATAAATAAAAGTTTAAAATAAACATATTTATTAATTTTCGGTAAAAACAACACGAATGAATAATTAAACTTAAATATTAAATAGCATTGTATTAACGCTATGTGCAAGAATAATTTGAGTATAATTTTATAAAAATATATCGGTTGGCGTGTGAATTTAAGATCATGTGAAATCCGTGACAGTGCAGGACAGCGAATTTTAGAAAACTCTGGTGTTCTAGAGCACAGCTCTGTATCAAGAGACATGTTTTAATTTTTGATAATGAAATCGACCGAATTGACCTGCGCGAAAATTGTGCAGAGCTTCAAAACTTAATTGATACTGGAAATACCTGATCTATCAGAAAACTATTTTTAGGGTTAATACCGTAATAACAAAATTAGCCAGGGATTTTAGGTAACTGGACAGATGTTAAATCATTGATCTTATCACAAGTTTGGTTTAAACAATCACTTCACTAGAATAAAATTTTGTGTTTTTTTTTAAAAACAGCGTAATATAAATTAAAATGTACACACCATATTTTTTAATTAAATTTATGAGACGTTAAAAAATAAAAATGAAGAATATGTTTTGAGGCAATCGTTTCTCACACAAAATAATAAGGAAAATATACTTTTCTGGGTATAACTCAAACATCGTTGATTATTAGAGCTAATCGATCATAAGTTGATCAGTTTCCAACTTAATAAAGTTAATACCAACGATGCGATGAAAAACACTATTCTATTAGCGGTGAACAGTCTCATTCCATGGGTATCACAACAAATCAACTAGTCATTTTAGTTTCAAAATTAAAATAACACTATGCTTAAAATTGTAAATAATAAAAATATTTTCTCAATTTTGTGTATATTACCGATTCTTAATTTACATCAGTGTAAACGAATTTTTTTCACCTTCTACTTGGATAACTGAAGCTGAACTCTTACTTGGCTCGTTTTTTTTTTTTAAATGTATTATAAAATAAAAACATTTGAGGATATTGTAATTCATTTTATTTAATTTATAATTAACATATAATCATTCAAAACACTATTTACTTGTATTGACATTTTATTATTTCCATGTTGTTAGTAGTGCATAATAATTTTTCAAAAAAAATCCTATTTATAATTTCCCAATTGCAAACCAAACTTGTAAACGACATCGTGGGTGTATTCTTCTCCAGGATAAAGTATCGAATTTGGGAAATGTCGCTGAAAATAATTTAAAAGGACATGTCAACAATTAAAAAACCCTGGGAGGATCGTGAACCATTTTCAAATGGAAAAAGTAAGTAGTTTTCATATTATTTAAATATTTGTATCTACTACCTTGCCATCGCCACCAAATAAGAATATACAGTGAATAAAACATATATACCTAGAATATTAAAAATAACTTTATATATATAAATAAGAGATACATAAATAGCGTGGGGTTTCCTTTGCCGAGTGGAAACATAGATGTGACCTTTTTGCTAGTTTACTTACGTGATTAACTGCATTAGGATAGTTTTGAGTTTCCAAACAAAACGCTCCGTGCCGGGTGTAAAGTGCTCCATCTTTTCCGTGAATTGGCTTAATGTCAGTTTGCTGTACTCCCTGGAATAATAACATTTAATTATTCGCGGGACTTGCACGTGCATTTATTCACAAAGACATGAACTGAAAATCCATTAGATTTCTGAATTTGTTATACAGAAGTTTGTTATATAGAACTATTATACATCATTAAAAAACCTCAAAATACTTTAATCAACGTACCTCGATAATTTTTTTATCATCGGGTAAGAAATTCCCTGTATAGAACTGTACTCCTGGCTGGTCACTGTATACTTCTAAAATTCTTCCAGATGCCGGGTGCAAGGCGCTGCAACATAAGCATATTTATGCTTTATTCCGAGTTCAATTAGACATATCAGGCATCAACAGCCGTGAAGTCCACGGGGGGTCAAAGTGAAGTGAAGTGAAAGGGGGTTTGAATTCCAATAGTGATTAGAAAAACTCTCGTCGTTTCACGCGTGAGTCAATTACATAGAATGTGTGAAATTATAAATATCTCACCGAGCTACAAACGTAAGCTGCTGGTCGCTCCCTTTTGTAATGCAGTAGTTTAAATCAAACCCATCAGAAGGTAAATCATGCATAATTGTTGACAGCAACCTTGGCACTCTCAAGTCATAAATGGTCCCTCCAACGGGAACTTTCTCACCTACAAAGTACAAAATGCTTATAGACAGTTGTTTTTTTTTATTTAAAAGATGGTGCACGATAGTACAAAAATCGACAGGTTAAAATGAAAAAAAATATTTCGTGGTTTTTTTATTGAGATGCAGATTAATCAAAAACTTTCACTTAATACATTATTAAGCGAAATTTTTAAACATACAAATACTCATGAAGCCAACAATACAGGCCATGTAGACCACTAGACCACCACATATTGATTACGAAAGAAAATACACATTTTAGACAATACTGAAATGGTGTTGAAATTAATTTAACCCTTTTGTTTAAACTGTAGCAATAATTTTTAAATAAAACTTTGCAAAATCACACAATAATGCATAAAATGATTGGATTAATAGTTTAGTTCTGAAGGGTGGCATTTATTTAATTGTACCTGTTGTGACTAACTCCGAGTTAAGGGCCGTGTACTTATCTCCATTGATTGTCATAATATGCTGGTACATTTGAGATGGTCCGGTGTGCTGTTAACATAAAATATTTGAGTAAGTACCAAAACTTAAATAAAATTATTGCGCCCTAATTATGAAAATACTATTAGTGTGAAATTGGCTTGAAAGAATTAAAACTTGATGAACCAGGGTAGACAATGACTTTTTACTAGCAGTGGTGTGAACTCTAGTCTACAGATTGTTAAATCTTAATTTTCAATAAATAAACAATAATTGCGCTCACGTGACCAGCCAGGTTGAAGTAAGAATGGTTGGTGAGGTTGACGGGAGTTGGCTTCGAGGCGGTACAGCGATATTTCACTTGGATAGTATTATCAACGGTTACATTGTACGAAACTTGCGCAATGAGAGTCCCCGGGTAACCTTCTTCGCCATCTTTAGACACGTAACTCAAAACGACCTTTGTTCCATCCACATGGTAGTCCCAGTTGACTTTATCGAAGCCTTTGAATCCACCGTGCAAGTGGTTCTTACCCTTGTTATTGCTCAAGACATAAATATCACTCATTTCGTGAATGGAGAATGTGGCGTTACCAGTTCTATTTGCAACTCGGCCGACAGTCGCACCAAAGTATGGGTTGACTTCTTGCTCATAGCCGTCCATATTTTCAAAACCCATGACAACGTCAACGGAGTGGCCCTTTCTGTCTGGAACTTTGATTGCGGTGATAGTTGCCCCGTAAGTTATAACTTGCACCACCATTCGGTTTCTTGTTGTCCATGTGAATCTTTTAACAAGTGGTTTGGATTCATCATCAATATCTTCAGTCGTGATCTTAGTTTCAGACGTGACTCCCGTTTCAGAAATTAGTTTTGTCTCAGATTTTACTTTTGTTTCAGGCGTTGTTTCTCCATCGTCCTTTTCTTTTTGTATTACAACAGCTTGTTTGTTTACAATTTTTTTGGGGTTCGACATAAACCCGAAACCATCCACAACAAGGTCAACATCGACCTTATCTGTCATTTTTTTCGTAGGACTCGACTTTTCACATAAATATTCACTGACCATTTCTTCGGCACTCATCTTAAAATCTTAAAATTTTGTTATTTGTTTAAAGTATGACTAATAATTTTATATTATACAATTAAATTTTGTAAGCAACTTAAATGCCCATATTTGAAAGTAATATATTTATATCACCATAGTTACAAAATTAATTAAATTACCTATTCAAAAATATTATTTTTTTAATTATTATTATGTTTAATCAAAAGTAAGTACACATAATTATTTATTATATTTATCTGAAATTTTTTTTTATTTTATTAGTAAAAATTATTTTATTTATTTTTGTGGCTGTTTAATTTTTTTCTATTTATTCAATGTAAAGTGGCATCTACCGAAAAATGATCAATACAAAACATGTGCTTTGTTGTAAAAGAAATAAATAGGTGGCAGTTTAATCTTTTTACGTTTATAAGACAAAAACATAATTTATTTAAAATTCAAATCGTTGAATACTTGTATCTTTAACTTCGCATTGCTATATTGTAAAAATCTTAGACATAACGTTTAATAGCCTGATTAATGCAGCCTCTCCTAAGAATGCTCCAATTATGAATAAATAGATGCACAAAGATACCAATAAAAATACGATAAATCATATTTGTATCCACATTACAATTTCTTCTCAAATATACTGTATATTTGCACTGGTGGTAATTTCTTATCAAAATACGATTATTAAAGATAATTTATATTATTTGCAGTATTTAAATAAAATATCCTCTTACTTTTTGGTTGTTTCTAAGCTCTTCGCATGCCACGTCGCACTGAGGGTGTTTGTCCTGTGTATCTCTGAACTATCACTTGCTCCGCTGCGTCTCTCGCCAACTCTACTCAATAAATTCTCCACAGCACATCATTTCTATACTTTCCACGTTATATGCATATTACATTGATACGTCTTACACACACGTATACAAAGCACTTGTATGTTTATACGTGTATTGTCGAGTGTTTGCGCAGGGCTGCCCTCTACGCACAGACATGAAAATTTTTCTCGAAATCAATAAAAACGGAACACGTGACTTACCGTATAGTTAAAAGAAAACACTGACTCGAACCCGGGTCACTCTTAATTCACATTTTCATTAAAAATGTATTTACGTGCAAAAAAAAACAATAAATTGTCTATAAGACAAAAATAAAATTATAAAAGCACTTGAATTAGTGAAATAAAAAGTCGAATGAGTAAAAAACTAACTACCATTAGATATACATCTACATTTTAGGTAAAATCCATTTTAAGTTAGGGTGTTTTATTACGATTAATGTAGATCTATAAATTATTGTTTTTTTTTTATATTTAAAACATTCAACAAAAGATCGGAATAGTTAAACGTCGCCACTCACTGAAGGCGTCATTTTTTTAAAAAACTGTGTTGAATTACTTGTAACAAGTATCTCATCGCTCGTCACTCATCTTTAAGAGTTTGTAATGACAGTTTTGATACTTAAAAGCATTTTGGTTGGACCTATGCACTTTTTACTATGATAAAAAATGATATTGTGATCTCAAGAAAAAAAAACTAATATTCTCGTTTATTCCTATTACATATTTGAAAATTGGTTACATGTCAATTTATTTATTTTTTTTTTTACTGAGCCTTTAATTTTGGTTCGCACTCTACTCACTTAATATTAAAAAAATTGAGCGAGCGAACATAACAGCTAGCTCGTTCTAATTTTGGAAAGGTTTTATTTATTTACTAAATTGTTAGTATTTCTGTATAAATTAAAAATATATATTAAATAATTTCACTTGACCCGACATGCCAACCCTATCATAATACACTGCACACACAGTTGTTCGTATCAGCGTAACACAGCAGGGGCAGAGTCGAATACACGGTCTTATTGCCGGGGATACACTCAAGTAGTATAGCCACACCTAAACAAAAGAGCACAAGAGTAAGATCACATAAAAGACACTCGTATTACTCTTAATTATTCCCACTATTATTCAATAATTGTCAAAACGTAAAACTATTTTTTTTGAAAACATTTCGGTCACGCGCTCGGGCTTTCTTCGACGCCCTTCCAGAGACAATGTCCCCGTTTTTTTTTCTCTCATAAAATAATCTAGCACTCAATCTGAAAAAGAAAACGATTATCTTTAATAAAATTGGTATATACCCTATGAGCTAGTGAGAACCCCGAGAAGTGGGAGAAGTTAAAATCACATTGGATAGCTCTATTTTCTCAAGTTATGTTAGTGACAATTTTTTTTTAATATTTAAACAAATATCACCCCTTCATTTGCATCTGTCGTTGATCATAAATAACCAGTTTTTTTTATTTTTTGATCTGGCCCTAATCAAAACTCGATTATAAAGATTACGAAAATTTAGCTTGTGTGTGATGATTATTGATCTAATTTTGGATACTTCATGTCGATTTAAGCTCAAAGTTTATAAAATATGCATAACAGCTCCTACGGTGAAACTGTTACTATGATTTTATTAACGCCAAAAAATGTGGTAAAGTCTGAATGGAAACAAAACCTTAAAAAATTATTTGGATTTTCAATGATGCAATGGCTAACAGGAACCTATCGGTTTGTAATAAAATATTTAAAAATATGTATCAAATGTGGTCTTTGCATCGGATATATTATAATTGATTTAACGCTATAAACTTTCAATGGAATGCGGATTATTTAAGCTCTCTACACACGTAGCAACTAATCATACCACCAACTTGCAGCTTGCCAATAGCTTCCTACATTTTAGGCAAAACCATAAAAAAACACACCAAAAATAAAGGGAAGCTATTGGCTTTATTATATTGAGAAAAAAAAAGTTGACGGTGCGATTTTTTGCTACATGTATAGAGGGCTTTATAAAAAAACTGTTGCAACTCCTATTTATATAAATATTAATATTTTGATGTGTTGTCAAACATAGTTGTTCTCATCAAAGCTTTATTTACTTAATTACGATAGTAATACAGCTGAAGGTTTATTTATCACCTCCATAATAGACCTAGATAAAGCGATTACGCCACATCAATCGAATCAGATCGAATTTCTTGAAAGTGGCGATAACCACAAACATTATCCATCGACACCTACTGCAACAATGTATACGCACGAGCAGCACGTCAACACTTTAAACACACAATGTCGGCGATAGTGGTATCACGATAAATCTATAATGATAAAAAGTCATTATGATAAATAAAAAATAGACGACCTAATTTTACCGTAGTATTAAAGTACCTTAGTACTTAAAACCGAAAAGAAAAGATTGTGATAACTTTTCATAGAAATATATATATAATATAAAAAAAGACTACAAAAAGAATCTAACTGAGCATCATTGAGTACAACAGTACGAATGACTTTGAACTTCTAAAACATATCACACATAATTTGTGCAATCAAGTATTATTAATTCCCTACCTCAAAGGCTAAGAAACTGGAAAAGAAATGTCGTTGTTCTTAAAAGGTAAAAAGAAACAATTTATCAATTTTAATATCTTTATTATTTTCTAAACAGTTCATTGCTATTTACACGGCACAAACATTTCATAGTTTAAGAAATTGTTACATGATTTCCTTCGTTACATGTTTAATTACTATAATAAATATTTCGATCCAGGCAATGCAATAGAAAAAATCACAATAGAATTGGCAACTTTCTACAAAACTATAAGAAAATACTTATATGGCTGTAACTAAACATTAAATTGAATAATAAACTATAGTTTTTTTTAAGTTTATATGTATTACTTTAGAAAATTATAATGTAATGTCAATTTCTTTGAAGATCATCACAATAAGAATTCAGTCTACTGGAGTTTCATTTGAAAGAAAAATTGGTCTTCAGACAGTTCACGTAATTTCCACAATTCACGTTATTCTCACTCGCATTTTAGTTGAAATGTATCAAGTACATATTTTAATACGCAGCCAACTCAGTTCACGTGTAATAGAAATAAAAATATAAAGACATAGACAAACCAAACATTTAAAACTTTTGTATTTTACTTAACAAATGTCCAAATGTTTTTTTTTATCAAAACATCTATATTGTTGTTTTCTGTCAATCTTAAGATTTTTTTTATTATTTTTTAGTGAATAAAATTAAGAGATCAAATCTTCTCAAACATCAAATATTTTAAACAATTTACATGTGTAATGGACCTTAAACTTTATATTACAAAACTTACACCTAATGACAGTTTTACATTGAAATATGTTTACATTGTTTTAAATAAATAATAAAAAAATAGAATAAATAAAATTATAGAAAGTATGTTAACTTCGGTGGTCGATTTTATTTTTATTTTAATGTGAAATATCTGTAAACAAATTAAAACTATTATATAACTTTAAACATTTACATCTACGACTGACGACTAAAATAAATTTATTTGTTTATTTTTCAGCTATAATTTAAGAACATTACATATACATTTTGGTTTTCAAATAAAATTTACGTCAAAATTAAATTGACTTAGAATCGTGTGATATAATAAATCACGCTGCACGATCAAATGTGCTCTAATCTTAAATTGAAATAAAACTACTTACCTTATTAATATTTTGAATTCTTTGGCCAGAAATAAGAGAAAGAATAAAGATTTAAAGAAAGGTTATCAATATAACGACAACCAGCTTATTGACAAACAAAATATTATGCGCCGAATTAATATTTTTGATTAACCATATTCTTAATTTTTTTGAGTAATAATAAAGTTTATTTTTAAAAAATCTTACTACATATTATAAGATAATCAGATTAAATTTGTCAAATTATTTGCTCTAAAACAAGCAGCTTACCAACATATACTAATTTATAGCAAAATTATTTTTAAAACTCCTAAATTGAGTTACATACTATCTAAATTAAATAGCTTAATCGTTCTGAAATATTGAAGAACACGTTGCAACAATTAAAAGTAAACATCACATGAGATTTTTAAATGCTTCAAAAGTATCCTGGAACGGAGTCTTCCCTCGACATCTTGGATTCCAAGGAAGAAAAGCCGCTTTCGACCTTCGAGGAGCTTGGCCCGTTTTGCATAGATCGGTCGTAGCACATATTCACTTTGAATGTTTTAGTTATTGCTTTTCCGGACACCCAAAACGAAAACACCTCTTTTCTTAAATGACGCACAAGCTCCGTTCTGGAAGTGTTGGCATTCTCGTATAAGCTCGTACACCTGGAAACAATATGCTGAAGTAATTGATTTAAAGTTATACGCTCTATAAAAGAGAAACTTAAAACTTGCAACGTAACCCGATGAAAACGCATCCAATATCACGATTAACTATTTATTTATTAATTTGAGTATTTGTTCAAGGAAAAACGTTCAAATGCAAAAAAAAAGTGCACACCAACATAATTTTGGTAAAACAAAAAGACTTGAAACCGTGTGATTTGTTCAGTTTCCGGAGAGTAATAATACTAACTGTATTCAAAATGCTAGTCTGGTTGGCTTTCACTACATGTTTTTACGGTTATGTATAAATATATATGCAAAAATCATTTGATTGTGCAAATTCCCTAAATTAGATTCTGGGTTTTAGTTAAGAGAAAATAACAAGAGTTGAAGGTAAAATCTAGTCCATCTAGGTCTATTTTACCTTATATTTAAAGTATTTACTCAATTTTTGAGACACGGCACACAAGAATTAAACATGACAATTGTATATAACTAACACATATTGTAAATTATAAATAATTAACATTTTTTAAATAATTTTATCTGGTGTCACAAGAAAGATTTCGTTTTAAATATTATAACGTCTTGCACGTTGTTGGTTTAATAATATTTCACTAACTTTAAGTCCTGACAAGAACAGTTATCCTTCTTTTTATTATATAAAATAACCACGATTCATAATTTTTTAATAGCCATACATTGGTATACCAGTCGGTAAACTAGTGAGGAATAGCTGATCAACCCCCTTTCGATATATGTCAATGCCTCCTAATATGTTTTTTTATTGCTGTGATTCTTTTTTTTCTCAATACATTTAAATAAAACACACGTGATATATTGAAACATTATTAATTTTCGTGTGAGCTTACGTTTTACTGTGCGACTCGGAGCGAGGAGCTTGCCTGCCGTGGCCTTCAGGGATGGACGGCTCGAGTGTTTCGTTTCTCGGTAGGTCCTGCGACTTGATCTCCCTATCAGACTCTAAATGCATTAGCTTTGAATCCAACTCCTCCAGATACTTGCAGAGCCTGTCCATGTACTCCGCAGTCTTCTTTATGTGAAGTTTCGACTAAAAAAAATCATTGTTATGAAATTTGTTTACAAATAAAAAAAAATTTTTTTTGTAAAAATGGAACAAAGCTTAGTGAAAAAGCGTTTTACTTTTATTATCACTGGCATCAAAATTAAAAATGAAAATTGAATTTTAGATGAACAGTGTAACAAATGGGTTTAAAAATGTAGCATGGTTAAAATATGTTAAATAATTTTTGTCAAAAAATAAAAATATTTTTACGTACCTATTTCTTAAAATAAATGGTTAAGCAACAATAGTAAACCTCGCGCAAAAATAATCTTCATAGGTTACATGTAGTCAAGATAGGACATTTTTGCAAACAAATCATAAAAGTGCAGGGCGCGTCGCCGTCAGGTGTAACGTCAAAAAATTTATAAAAGTAATTATATAGAAAGCACTGTATTATTTAAATAGTGACCTAAGCATATTAAAAGGACTACTATCCACAAGTTAAAAGATATTTTTGAAGTGTACTCACCTCAATGTGTTCCACTTTGTGGTAGTTAATGTTAATTTTTAGGCGACTTATTTCCAAAGCATATGTGGAATTGTTTCTTTTCAATGCTTCGTTTTCATTTTGTAACTGCTCGATTATCTTTTGCTGCTCTTTTTCGTTGGCACTCTGCTGAAACAAGATAATATATTTATTGAAGTTTTCATTTAATAAAAATAAATTATTTACATTATATAAAAATGATGATCTTAACATTATTAATTTTGTTTTCTTTGCTGCAATCCATGATTATCTTTTAAATATAGGTTAATTTATATTCTTGTCAAAATGAGAAGACCTCAAACATGTGAGAAAATTAATTCCAAAACTGTCCCAATTTGTAAAGCAGAATATTCATTGTTTGGGAAGGCGAAATTTCTAGCCCAAGTACGAACTAGGTAAGAATTCAGGTACAGAAAACTCGTATTTGAATTCGAATTTTTCAACGGTTGAAAATAAAAAGCCTGATACTACAGGGCTTGAAATTTATATATTGAAAAGTACGAAGTTATAATTTTCAATTTGTTTAATTTTTAAGCTCATTGTTGAAGATACATTTTGAATAGTTTATTTTTTAGGTGCCTCTCTACAGATGACGTTGGTGAACATATATATTTTAAAATAACTCGAGTCTTTATAAATTGATTGTTAGCATAATTAGAAAATTTTAAAATAAATCAAACAGTTATAAATCTTAAAAAGGAGAAGGTAAGAATCTAAATATAAAAGGACCGTTAAATCTTTACAAAAAAATGGCTTTGTTTTTATTTTCCCGTAGCCTGTACTCTTAAATGTTAAAGATAATAAACATCCGGGATTTAGAGAATACTTTCGGTAGATTTTCTTGCGAAAAGACTTTGGCTTACCTCAATTGAACCTTTCCGGGTGGCGTTTACCTAAATTTAAGTCTGGCATCGGGAAAAGAGCCGGTTGTCTACTTACAGATCGCGCATAATCCGTGCAGATTTTATCGATTTGCGCGATTGGTCTTATGCAAACCAAAGGGTCTGTATATGTATACTTGCAAATTAATTTCAACTAACACTTCAATTAAGTACCTAAACAGCATGTAAACACGTTTTTTTTAAACCTCGGTACGTGATGTTTCAATAAACAAGTAATAAAAAATGTTTATCATTATTTTACTGACAATGTATTCGTAGATTTGATAGATCTATTGAAATAAATCTTTCAACAATATGTTGGTATGAAATTTTACCAAAAATATGAAAACGCTAGATTTAATGAATAACAGGCATAAATCAATGCCTTAAAAATAATTGTAGTATGCTGAATTTACAGTGTCATAACATTTCGTTCTGATTTCATTTCCCCAGACTAAACAGCGTCATTTTTATACAACATTTTAAATATACAACACATCACATTTTGTACTACATGTGAAATATACAAATAAGCTAGACATTAGTCAGTGTTAGCCGTATAGTTGCCAGAAAATATATTACGATCATAGGAAGAACATGCACAGTTACCATGTCATAGTCACATAAATTCCTATTTATAATACTAAAATCACTATACATTTTGTGTTTTCTAAAGTCTATAAGTCACAATAGTATTTTTAATGAACTTAAATATCGTAGAGTGAAGTCGACTCTGGAACTCAGTTTTAAACAATGCAGATTGTTTCTACGATAGGAGCACTGTTATTTCTCACAAGAGGTCAAGAGATCTGCCGCTCTGTATGATATACGAGAAGCACAATACGTCTGCGACAACCTAACGGCAAACTTAAACTCTAAACTGAATAATTAATACAGTTCTCTATTATCCGGACGAAAATTCGCTACGCCAGTAGAAAGCTTATCACAGAATATACAGAAGAAAATACAAACCATGGACTATCGAAGGCGGCGATCATTAGCAAAGGAGTATGTGTTATATTACCATCATTTTTTCTACGGAGTAAATAGTGAATAATAAAATACACGCAACATATAAACCATATAAAGATTATTGTTCAACGGTTCTGCGGTTTTCTAGGATAGATGTGCCTTATTTGCATCAAGGTTATAAAAAAGACAAGAACACGCCATGAATAATTCTTGGAATAAAATCAAGACAAGAAAATAAACAAATATAATTTCCAATACGTATTTAATACCTCTCGTGCATCACGTATGAAGAAACCAACAGGTGAAATAAGACCCTGTCGCACCGATGTCTTGTGAACCGGCTTGTATCGAATTACCTGCGAGCTCTCAGTTGAAACGAAGTAAGCAAATCGATATTATTTTATCATAGACACTTTACATGAAATGAAGAACTTTCTAACTGCAAAAACTTTTAATTAAATTTATGCTCTTTATATAAAATATTCTGTTTAAGAATATACTCTGGCACAACAACAAAAGCCATAAAAAATCATCATAAAATTTACGATGTA
The DNA here is from genome assembly GCA_022113835.1 of Atopsyche davidsoni. Classification (NCBI taxonomy): domain Eukaryota; kingdom Metazoa; phylum Arthropoda; class Insecta; order Trichoptera; family Hydrobiosidae; genus Atopsyche; species Atopsyche davidsoni. The sequence goes on from JAILWY010000010.1 coordinate 9,640,244, forward strand.
TCAAAGTTTATCACTTATAATTTTTTTTTTTTTTTAGATTTTTCCTTTGAAAAGATCCTACAACGGGAAGAAAACCATGCATTCTTAAAAATCTGTAGGAAAATTGTACTTATCGACTAAATTGCCGGGGGAACCTGTTAATAAACGTATTTATTCATTATCAAACAATGAAAACGCCTTTTCTAATGAAGAATGCAAAGGTATATGGAAATATCATTAACAAATAAATTTACTTTTGCTCATTAAGTATTTTTTTGATTGGCAAGATATACATTTAATAGTAACACTTTACCAATTATTTAAAATATATGTCATTTGTTGGATTCGTTCGCATTGACGGATTCACAGAACATGTTTTTGTCCGGTTCTCGAATTAGATATATTACATGTGGTTATATTATTTAGTGTTTGCACTCACAATACACAAAACGTGCTTTGGGTATAAATAATGATACCACTCTATGCGATTTTATATATTTACGTGAGTACTATTTGCTATAGGTTCTTACTGGGGAGACACGAGTCGCTGGCTTCTTCGTCAGAAGGGAGCGGATCTAGGCGAGGCATTTTCTAAACTACTCAATTTGATACATGCTTCATATTTTAAAAATTATGAAAAGTTTCAAAATATTTTTTTTATAAAGAATTTAAGTTTAATATTTAAATAAGTCATTTAAGATAAACATAAAAACATACATGTGAAAAAATGATGCAAATCATGCCAAATGTATGTGGTTCCTCAATTGTTCATCGAAATAAATAATCTACGTGAACTAAATCCTCCGTTCCAAGCGGCCATTTTGCTTTATCCAAATGTTAAAATTCTTTCTAATTCATTGTTACATTGATTGGTTGTAATGTTCTAAAACATTATTCGCAAATGCGTACACATTCAAACAAATATGTTTTTACTGCCCGGAAGAAATGCCTACTTATTTTCCATCACACGACGCCTTAAGATACCGCGATTTATTTAAAGATTTGTTATTTATTGTTTATGTGTTGTATTACGTGGAGGTCCGCCACGTTTGTGGGCGATGCATTGGGCCTGTTGAGTTTCCGGATGAGCGCGTGGAGCCCACCCCGGGCCCGCCATGCGTGTCGCCGTTGCGTCACTCCGTAACAAGTGTTCGGCTCATTATTCCGAACTTACCTGTCTGCCAAGGCAGCGAGGCGCAACATTTTAAAAGAACGACAAGACCATACAGTATCACGTATTTGTTGCAAACGCCGCACCAGAGCTAACTTGTATTTTAGTATATGTCGGGTCATACACATTATATTTTAAAAAAAGATAAATGTAACAATCATTACAAATATACGTCGGGAACTGCGCATCATCGATGGGCCCCCTGACTGGCGAATTAGTCATTTTAAATAGATCACAGTACGATTTTCAGCGTATTGACAACCAAAAAATACCAGAAGACGGAATTTTACTTGAACTTTTGATTCATGGACTAAGCTTCGATAGTTATAGATTTAATTTTATCGTAGATAAATGTTCAGATTTTAAAATTTAAATTTTTATTTATATTCATCCGATCCCCGAAACCCAGAACACGCTGTCTATTTTTTGTTAACCCAATTTTTTTTTTTTTTAATTTAGTGTTGTAATATTTTATGGTGTTATTAAAGAATATATTTCTCAAAAAATACCATGCCGTTAATTCTAGATTAAGTTCAATCCAATAAAAAACATTACCCATAGCTATACCTCTAACCACTAAAGCTAAACTCAAAAGCTAAGCTTACAACAGGAAATAAATTTACACACGACATTTTCACAATGCTTCATTCAAAGCCTTCGCTCTCCGGTTTTTTTTTATTTTTAACAATAATAATTTGTATTATTTGAACAATCAGAGGTGGTCCTACAGTTGGGCCCGCCTATGCTAAGGTTTGAATACAAATTCAAATCCGCCTGTACCGCACAATAATGCCCATCCTCTCTGTGTACCTCTCATTATGTTGGATATTTTGAAACCATTTTGATCAGGAAACAAATCGTTTAGACGTGCTGACAAGGCACAGAACACTCGCGTGCTAGTATTTATCCACGGGAGATTCCCGCCGGATCGCGCATTAGATCTTTGATACGCACGTTGCTTAGACATATACATAAATAAATCAGTTACCTTCAGATACTTCAGTACCAGTGATATATCTTGGTTAAAAAACATACATGAACATTTTGGTTTCGCCTAAAATCTTCATTCATTAATTCTATACTAAAAGAGTTGATTTTTTGAATGAATAACTTATTTTAGTGAACACGCTATGCGAGCTTAGTCGTAAAAATGGTGGTGATTGAAAAGTTTAATTCATGAATAGGTCGGTTTGCTTATCCAGTAATGTGCGATGAAATAATATACTGATTTTTAGAATATTATTACTCTCTAAAAAGTTCACATCTCAAGATAAACCAGTGTTAATAATTAAAAATGTCATAAAAGATTCAATGGTTAAATATGTTATTAATTTTATTTAACAGTTCCTCAAATTAATGAAATGTTCAAATGATCTGAATACGTTAATCTCTAGCTATTTATTATTTTCACTGCAATGTAAATAAGTATTATTGCTATTTGAAAGAAGATTAACAGGATGGATTCCTTGGGGATTTTCGATTAAAGACGCCATACAGAAGCCACGTTTTTAAAATTACTGTGTATTTGTTTAAATAATTTTGCCTGCTTTAAACAATCGAAAAATGTTTTCACAATATAAAGAATCACCGTTTGAATTAATTTTATTATACAAACCGAAAATAAATTACGATAAACAAGAGCATTGTCGGTCGAGTGTGTTCATTACGCAGTACCCAGCTGTGATATATCTAATTAAATAAATCCTGTACTTGCACCGGTCATCTAATATATAGCTAGTTAGTAATGGCGGTAATAAATTGTATGAAATTTATTTAGGTTGAATTGCATTAATATACTAAGTGGTAAAATTTAGATAAAACGGACAAATCACAAATCCTACACTAACCTAAAAATTACTGCCCCAACATTCATCGACAAGGCCAACCAACATTATCCCCGTTCTAACAATAAACCGAGGTTGGGTGAAACCTAGTTTAAAGCCTTTTATATTCAAAATTTCAAAAACATGTAAGTCAACAACATATCTGATTCGATAATAATGCTGCATATACATAGATTTAGATTCATTTATTAACTATGATTTTTATAAATTGAAAATTACTTTTAATATTCAAGTGTTTTATTTGATTTTTGTACGTGTACTCAAATTGCTTGTATTTTTATTTTTTAATCTTGGTATAATTATTTCGAAACAAAAACGATCCGACGGAGCCCCACATTAGTCCATTGTGTTCCACGCGAGCAGATTTTATCTCAATGCCTTAGAAACAAACAGTAAGGTCTGAACCTTTTCTTTACTAAGCCTGGCCGAAACACAGCAGAAGGCCAGATGCAACAGAATTCTTTCTGCAAGTCGTAGCTGTAAAAATACTATTATTTCAGTGGAAATATACACAAGGCAACAACTAATAATGAAAATATTTGTAAAAAAACAATTTCATTCTCCACGCAAAGCAATGCAACTCCTTCCGGTGTCACGTCGATCATATCTATATTTGCGAAAGTTATCACGTTTTATCTTTTTTTATATTAATTACTACTTATTCATGATAACTGTTGTTAACAATGCGTACATAAATTATGTGTGTTCATGAAATCAAAGACTATTTCTGATAGAATATGTTTTTATCACTCGTTCAAAATAAGATATCCAAAATATACACTAATAAATAATGGATTGAATTAAAACAATTTGTCGTGAAGTATATGCAACCAGAAAAATTGCCAAGAGGCAACAGATGAACTGCATTGCAACTTTTTTTGTTTAACGTTTACATTATCATAATAAAATGGAGTATTTAAAAATAAATACCAGTTCCATTATCAATAGAGTACTTGTGAGGTCAGAAATAGATTAAGACATCGCTTGAACACAATGAAAAAAATGCAAGGGAGCGTGATGCGCGAGCGGATCGGCCGTTAAACGAATAAGAATGAAAAAAACTGAATTAGCATATGTTATACATCGCCAATAATGGTGTTTTGTGCTATGCTACGACGAACGGCTGCCAGAACATGCGTGGTCTGGGTATGCTCAGAATGTATATACCACAGATTCCGCAGCTGCGGACCTGCCAACTCCAGTTATTCAAGATCACATGTACGACGTTTAATAGGGCGCAAGGGTTATAAATAAAATAAATAAATAAAAAAAAATTAAAAAAGGGCTGAACGTTTTACTCATTCTTACCGTATAAGCAGTCTATTCATAAGACCTGTACTTATTATATACAGCCGATAAAAGCTATCAAAATAATACACTCGTGTAAATCAGGGGGAATATTCAAATTGAACCAATGAATATCCATAAATTCACATCAACCGAATTTTTTTAAATATATTAGTAAATAAAATACAAATGGATAGTTGACGTTGATGAAATGAGAAATACGAATTGTTGTATAGTTAAATAAGTATATTAGTAATCAAAGAACATTCCGGTCTAATTTTTTAATGGTTTTTAAAACTATGTACTCTCTTGTTTTGTAAAATGTGAAAAAATTCCATAGAAACTCCAAGAAATCGTGACATCACTTTCTCCACGAAGTAGACTCATTAGTGCTTATATATTCTACATATTCTCATATGACAAAAACTTTTAAACAAAACATTTAGCGAATTTCTATTCACCTCTGCCATTTCAAGCGCATGTCCCAAAAATTATAAATGAAATTCACAAAACTCCTTTAAAAAGAAAATCTGACACGTTTCTTTACTTAAGTGGTATTGAAAATCCGATTTGGATGTTAATTGAAAAAACAAGAACATGAACTAAAAATAATTTATACAACACTTTGTGACAACATCTTTTGGGATGGAAACCCCAGATAAATCAGATGCATCATTGAAAATTCCAAAATTGACATACTATGTTGATGTTCTGCTTCACGTCTAATTCACATCGGACTTTCAAGCGTGTAAACGAAATTTAACCAGCACTTGAAACTTTAACCAGGCCCAAAGTTTAACCAATTCGTGAAATAAGTTAATGTGATCAATAACGTTGACCACGGAGATTCAGCAGATTGTTCCAGCTCACTTTGTGCTAGGCGAGGCGTCTATCAGAAAGTCGGCTGGGAAACTTGATCTCGATTGAACGAGCGCATCGTGGGAGCACTGACTGATTGTGCCGAAGAGGGCATTGTTCTTTGCCAACTTGTGTGTCTTCGAGGCCTCTTTTTTTGAACCTGCCGTAGTCGCATTTTCCAGTGTAGGACTTACTGTACCCTGCTATGTGATAAAAAATCTGCTTTTTTAGTTCGTGTGATCGGTAGCTTCAATACAACTTGCAGTAAAATCACAACAAATATGGGCTTCTCACCGGCAACTTTATACGGTTGTACGGTTTATACGCATTTTCTCTTGGAATTATACATATTTTACATTAAATGCATACAGATTTATCATTTTAAAGGGAACTTTTGATGAAAGCAAATATATTGTAAAAAATACTTTTCAATTTTAATATCTAAAGATTAAAAGCTGAAAAAGCATTTCACTCCATATCACACAAATATCACATTAAGATGTGCAGGTTTTTGATAAATATCGCATTCAAGTTGTTAGATGACTACAACCGTTCATATTTGTAAGCATCTTCGCCTTTCAAAACCTACTTCAGATTCAGAAAATTAATATCGCAATATTTAATATTTATCTCATCGGTTGGTACATTGATATTACGATCTGAAAATAATCAAAATTAAACAAGACCAAATATTGACAAACCTACAAAGACCTGATTCCCAAGAAATCAAGAATAAGTATACATCACACCTGAATTATAAAAAATCCCACGTTTGAAATTTTTAATCGTTGCCATGTAAATGAACTAGCGATCTATAATGCAACTATGATATTTACATTCTTTATATATTCTTTTATTATCAATATAAAGAAATTAATCAAAAACAATATGATAATTTATATTTTATACAATTTGAACATAGTTAACCACCATCATGATTTTTTTACAAAAATACCGGTCGTGATCACCTAAACAGTGTAATTGAAAATAATTTTATTTAGACCGGTACGTATTCCCAAAAACTTTAAATCTGAATTTATCTTTGATCGTTTAATAAACTACATAATATTGAATTACAATAACACCATTTATATTTTTCCAAAAACTCCTAAGGTTTGTTTGATTCAAATAAAAAACAATACCTATCAGATTCTATCTCTCAACATGACTACTATTAAAGACATTTAAGATAATACAATTGTGATTCTAGCATGTATGCCAACTATTTATTGTATGTGCCAGCAATAAAAATTCATAAATATTCTGATTATGTAGTTTTTAATGCAGTTTTTATTTATTAATGCTTTTACTATGTATTTGCGATTTTTCTATAGCAACCGTTTACTTTTTGCAGTTGATTTCCCAGTTCAATATATCCTCCACTGTGTTTTCTACTCAAAAAAAGAATCAATTAAAATAAAATAATTCATAAACATTTAAATTTTCAAACATGAAGTATGTTTTTCTGGCTTATAAATATTAACAAGCCTTATTCGCGCAGTTTAAACAATAATGCAGGGATAGCCAACCTTGAAATATATGATGCTTCCAACCATAGTAAAGAATTTAATCATGACCCGTAACCAAGCCATTATAGATCACAAGCTATAGTGATTGCACCACTACCTCATATACGTATATATAATACATGCAAGCAGTCTACAAACACGCACAATGATTATTAGTTTGCACATCACAAGAATACATATAAACAATTGTATAATATTTATAGGAAAAAATTTAGTGTACAATTTGATTTGGCGTGCAAAACGAGTAACACTAGTCAACCAATATAGTTTAAACATCAATACGAGTATAAGATAGAATATAAATCCATTAGTCATATTTTAATAGCGAATGCATGATATTTTTTAAGCTTTATAATATGAATTTAACTAGCATGTTCAACGACGTTTAAGCTAAAAATTTGCTTTTTGTGTGTATAATTCGACGGAAGTAGATAAATGTAAATGTATAGATATGCGCAAACTAAAGAAGGCAAAACTAAATAAGGCAAAACTAAATAAAGCAAAATAAACAATTGAAGAATTGCAGCTGAAACCATATTAATAATTTATATTTAGGGTTAAATCATTTCTCTGGTCATCGTGCATATGAAAAAACTAGTCGACTTACAATGTCCAAGAATCAAGTAAAAACCACATAACAAAAAAATATACGGTTACAATGCAACTGCTAAAAGCTTTAAATAAGTTCTACATGCAATAATACAAAGTACAATTACAAAGTACAAACACAAATGCTATTGTTGATCAGTAGGTAGGAATGTAATAATGGGTGTGACAACTAACTAGGGCGTAACTTAGTAATTGATATATAGATATAGATGTAAAAGTGAAAAAAACATTAAATATCTTTTGTGTGCAGGGTGATCTGAAGTTATCTTGTTTGTAATGTATATATGAATTTATTTGAAAAACATAGCATCCTGGTATATATGTAAAAACAATGAATGTGAAGGATCCGTCAAAGGGCCCGCGCACGCTGCTAATTACACATAATGACAGGGACAGGGATCCCTGTATCGAGTACATCCGTCGCTTAGGCAAGTAACTCTGAGGCTTTTAAAATTGCATATCATGTCTGTGCTCGAACTCACCGGCACACAGTACCCAGCCATTTTTTTGTTAAATACTCAACCAAATCCTTCGATAAGTCATTCAAACGATCAGTAACAATAGCGATATTTGGCTCCAAGAATACAATATGATAAACCCGACGTGTAAAATCCAGCATGTGATGGAAATTACAACGAATGTTGCCATAATACACACCGGCGTATTTAAATGTATTAAATTATCCTAATGCTAACCTTCGCTATAATAAAAATATATTTCTAGTAGGCAATCGCAAATCATATATTTTTACCAAAGCTAAAGACCTTCGGCAGAATATTTATGTACAATGGTAAATAAATACATATATTAATAGTATTTTTTGAAATAACACCGCTAAGATATATTTGATTTTTAAATTTAAAGTATATCACACCATAGTAAAATACTACATACTGATCGAAATGTAACCGCTACGGTCTGTGATTTACCAAATAATCTACGTCGACAGTGGCTTTGTCTGGGTGAAATTACTCGTTTTTCAAACACATAAATATAAGTAAATTTACACCGTGGACAACTTTTCAACAAAAATAATTCCCAAATTTATTAACACGCGCAAAAATTGAACACTGCTTAATTTACATGATAAAAATGTGCCGAAATCCACTTTTTAAACGTTAAACGTTTGAACTTTTAAATTTACTTAACTCTGAAATACTGCAGATAATAAAATACATCAAACAATGTATATTATATCTAAAAATATCAGTTTCGTACCTGTTGTGACTGTGGCCAAATCTCTGGATATTCAAACTTGTAGTTGTCCTGGGTAGGGCTGTAGCTCTTCAGCCTTCCTTTAGCGAATTTGCTCTTGAAGAAGATTTCATTCTTGTAGTTAAGTCCGTAAGGCTCGACATCGTTGGATGAGTCAGACCAAGCTTCGTTATCAGACATGGTGCACAAAGAACTAAACAGGATTTGAATCAAGCACAAGGGAGTTCACGACTGTTCACCACCGCGGCGCAGCACCGAATGCCGTAGTCTACCTCTGTTTCCTGAGCACCTGAACGAGAACCCAATGTTGGCCTTTCCGGTTGGGTGCACACACCGGAAGTGCCCGTGTGTGTGTAATATCAACATCACATGCGCCCTCTGTCTCGCTGGAATTTAATTTGTGGTTCGCATCCTTTATGTGGTTCTTTAATATGAGGAAAAAATCGCATCTAAGCTAATACAATTATGTTTTTACTTGTTATGTAAGTATCAAACCTAATAATGTTTATAGATAACTGAAATAAAAATGAATCAAAGTATTTACAAAATATCAAATAAACAATGCTTGTTTAATAAAACTTAAAAAATAATTAAGTTTTCGAGAATGTGATGAGGCTAAAATTATATATTTTATTATAATATTAAATGTTACTTTATGATTCTTACGGATATACTTGGTTATTTTTTGCTATTATTTATGAAATTAAGCGATTAACTGGCAGAAGAAGAAAATTAGCTACTGTGGAAAAAAAAAAGTTTTCAATACGTTGTTATTTAACTGCTTTAGTTATTTGTAAGGCTAACTCCCTTTTATATTTAAACATACATAGGTAAATTTATAATTTATGTGAGAGACTCATCAATAATTGAACACCACTGCTTCGTATGACTATTTACTTGGTATGTTTTAGATCACTGTAAAAGTGATCACTTGATTGGTAACGTTTATTTTAGAGAATGGAATTTTTACACGAGATCTCGAACTTTACACTCAGATAGTTATAATGTAAAGTTTATTACCGAAGTCGAATACTCAACCATGATAAAGTTGTGTACTTTACTATCTCAATCGATTCATTGAAAAAAAACCATAATATTCGATACAGTGGGATTCACCAGTCACAGCTAATGAAACCATGTTTTACTTTTATCGAAAATAAACGTGATAACTAGTTAGTAATTTGCATAAATAAAATAAACATGACTCTACTATGAATGGACATTGTAAAATTAATTTCATTTGCTAATGATTATGCCTCTTATAATCACTAATAATAAATTTAAGTGATAAAAAAAAGTTTGAAAATGCCAACATGGATGGTTGGCGAAACCGGTCACCAATAGAAAAATAACATGTGGAAAAATCACTTAAGTATTTTATTTAAAGTATTAAAATGGAATTCCATCAAGTACTCTCTTTCAAAAATATTAAACATTTTAATAATAAATCATCAAGATATATTTACCAGATACTTGCTAAGCAAATAGTAAAAGTAACATTTTAAAGCAGTGGAAAAATATAGATTTTGATATTTTAAAAAATATATTATTCATTTATTGAACCACTGTAATTATTATACTGATATCAAGTTATAAAATTCGTTAAAAAAGCGAGATTCTTACATTTATTTAAATTCCAGTCCTTCAACTTTTATAAATAGAGAAGTAGTTGAAAAAATACCAGTTAACTTCCGGTAAAATAATTATTTGTAATGTATATTCATAAATTTAAATCAGCAACAGGTTTACGTGGTATTCAAGGGTCGTAAGTGTTGTAAAGCGTGGTACCCTCTCTTATTTAATCTGAATAGAGCGGATACGACCAGTGTATCTGCCCATCGAAGCACAGGAGGCAAAGCACGTAAACCCGTCCCTATCTCCGAGCCACCGACGTCGCCTGAAAAATGATGATGGGACGTCCACTGACAGCGGACACAAAAACATTCCCATTTGTATATGCATATAAAGCGAATACTTAAAAAAAAACTTACAATATTTCTTTTTTTCAAAGCGCAAGATAGATGAGGCCCGTATGCAATGAATACTTCTGAAGAGGCCTTCATGCTGATGGCAAGTATGATTATTTATATAATGAAAACATAGAATAAGAGAGAAATCAATTGGTGTGTTCAAATATGAATTAATATTTATTTGTATTTTAATTAAGATTTCATAAAAATATTATAATATAAATATTTTTTCATCTGTTAAATATTGAATTATTCTGAATAATTTAAAAGGTCTAGTTAGTCTAGTCTTCGCAAAACCACTTATATGCAGTGCTCCCCCAACACTTCACATGTCTATTGATTAGACTTCTCGTTATATCATAATGATCTTAAAAACCCAATCCTTTATTTTAGGTGCGATAGAAACCAAGTTTCTCAGAATGTGCATTTTTCAGAGATGCAAATTTTTGCTAATGCAATTGTAAGTTAAGGAAGAATGAAAGTTAAGAAAGAAATAACAAGTTAATGAAGAATGACTCACCTGCAATTATAAGTTACCCATACTAACGGGTACTTGTACTCACTAGAGTACAAGTTTATGGGTCATCACATTATAACATCATTGTGTTGCAATAACATTAGGGCAGTAAATTGAATGTGAAATGTCAATGATATAGATATTCACAAATATTTACTCTGGTATTAAAATCATTCTGTACTGGGAAAAACCCAGGACGTAAAACTGAGAGATATTTCATAATCATTATGAAGTCAACGATGGAAGAGACCGTGATAATCGTGAGTTAGTAAAAAAAAAACCACTGCAATTTACCTTATTTGATTTTGACTACAATTTTATTCAAATAACCATAAGTAAACCAAAAATAAAGTCAAATACACAAACTATAAACATCTGGTATTTACAACGATATCCGATAAACCTGCGTATTTTCCTAATTACCTTTACACTTAAAATACAGTGTCATTCGATGTGCATTAAGTACAAATAGTACAAAGTACATATATATAATATAAAAACCAAAAATTGGCACCGATAATTATTTCAGAGCTCTGATTTTGATAACTTTTATGATGTAAACATCTTTCACGTTGCCAGCTGTGATGGCCGAGCCCTCTCCGAACACCGGCTACCCCTATATATATATTATATAGATATATGTACTAATTCACAACAAGTAGCAGATATTCTGTGTTTCCGTGAAAAGCGATACACATTACATAATATTTTTATTTATACCCACACTAAAAAATGTTTTCATGGAAACGAAAAATTGGTATTTTATTAATATATTTTAAACTGATAATAATTTGTGGGCACAAGGAAGACTTTTAGTCTAATTTTAAAATGCTGCATGCGCGCGGAAATCATTAATAAACATATTTTTACTTTAAAAAATACCGCGCGTCCTTGAGACGGCTTTTTTCCGCTAACATTAACATTAAAATCGAATTAACAAGAAATTTTATATTTCATAGAAGTTATAACATTACGATAATACGAGGCGACTGACAAACGCGAAAAACTGTGATGTAAGCGAGACAATACAAAAATTAAAAAGCGTTTATGTTGCAGGTTTTCAGTGACACCGCTCCAAGCAGATTCCACCAAGTGCACGAGTAATCACTGCCAAATCTGGAATAAACGATCAACCTATTCGGCAATAATATAACATTGAGATCGAAAGCCGGTACTAAACATTGCTCGAAACTCGAAAACTAATATGTAATGCTTATTTTTGCATGAGTCACTAGCAATTGTACGGTATCGTGGTGATTATTTTGTTTTCTTAATATTCTATGATATTTCAGCTTTAATTCTGGATTTATACCCAAATAAAAGATATAGAGAAAAAGAAACGATAAAGACTGTAAAAACGAAAATAATGCGGCTTAATATCCTTAAAAGCACCTTAAAATCCAAACGTCGATCGCCACGTTTTGTAAAATCATGTGGCGGGCTTCCTGAGAATTTAGAAGTCTCATCCAACCAAGCTTTTTTAAATCAAGATTATGTTGTAGTTGTATTATAAAGTGTTTTTTTGTTAATAATCTACCTGTAATACTCTTAACGTGCAGTTTTTCAATCCAAACATAGATATGTCAAGTTTTGATTTCATTTGTATAACTTTTGAGCATTGAAGAAGTAAAAGAGTTCAATGTTTTAACTAATTTTAATTCAATCTCAAATGGCAGGGGTAAAAGGAAATAAAATGAAAATCATATTTAAGTAAAACAAATGCAATTATAATTCAAAAAATATACAACAGTGCCGGATTCTTACACATCAATGTTTAATTACTGAGTCATAAATACTAACTGAAAATCATTGCAATGTGCCTTACATCTCAACTTATTGTTATTAAAATTCTACACTCGAGTAATATTTTATAAATCCTCGCTAATTTAATCTAAGTATAATTATACAAACTAATACATGGACAATAAAACTAGTATGGATGTCACTTACATAAAGGGTGATGAATATTTTAATCAGTCAATTCCAAAGATATCTATAATAATATATAATTCCAGTTATACAGGAGATAATTCTATAAACAAATAAAATGTGCTAAAAATAATAATTAACATATTTTTTTTAAATACTTTCACATTATCATGCAGAGGTGCATTTTAAAAATTGAATTATTTATTTTTATTGCTTTAGGGTTGCTTTCTACTATATCAGTTTAACCACAAGTCACAGACATTGCTTCTTCGAGTGAAGGAAATTAGGAAACAAATAATTTCACATCTCATGTTCAGCTAAATATCAATTTAAAAAATATTTTTCTTTTCTTTATTTACCCGTGGGTCTGATAAACAAGATCTACAGTATAACCTCAAATTAAATTTTTCAATTCAAGTGTGCAGAAAAAACTTTTTGAATATGAATATTAAAAAATTGACTGAGATAAAAATTTAAATAAAAAAATTATATAATACCAAAATTTAACATGCAATGACTGTTTTACTGCTTTTTATGACATCTATATTTTGTCAAATGTTAATGCTCAGGTTAGTAACAGTTATCCTAATAGTTAATGATGTGAAAATTAAGAATATTTGTGGTTATGAAATAAATCTATTATTTAATTCATGAAGTGAATTAACGATTTGATATCCTGTGTATGAAAACATTGATAAGATATATATATATATATATATATATATATATATATATATGTATGGTATATTGCATTATTTTTGTTTTTCAATCAATATATAAACATTAGCAGAACATGGATAGTATTATTTTATTTGATAGTGCAAAGCTTTTTCCTTCACTCTTGATCGTATAATATATGCAGTTTTTTTATTATTTGTCACGATAGTTTCTGCTCTGGCTAAGAGATGGCATCAAAATCCTCATAGACAAGACTGGCGCTTGGTCTATTCTTGATCAAGAAACTATCTTCACTTAGAATGGCAGGCAACATTTTTGATTGTTAACATTTTAGACACATTGGGTTTAATGATATAAATTTATTTGGATGATTGCTTATCGGTTTATTAGATTTTCTATTGAATACATCAAATCTATGAATAAGCATTATAGATACTAACATTTATAATTTGTAGAATATCAAATATTGTTCACAAAATAATGATAACTTTGCATAAAAGAAATAAAGAAGGAATACTTTGAAAAATGATGACAACTTAATTTTGAAAACTGGCAAAAGTTGCGCTGAATGCATCATAGTGGAATCTCTGGGTTTATTTTCATTCAAATGAATTGCTTTATAGAGTATGAGTATTTTATAACTATAGTTGAATCTTTTAAGAATTTTCTAAAGCTTTGTTAGCGTTGGTAAACCTCATTTTACCCACAAGACAAGTGACACAGACAATATATTATTACTTTAATATAAATGATTTTTGTGCACTCGCGTTTTTAAATCCTCAACCAGTGTATCTAGGAAAAGGTGAAATTATGATGCAAATATTTTCATGCCACCAATAGAAGTAAAAAGAACTGTTTTTTTATTTGACCATATTACTTCTTTGAGAAATAAATAAATCGTCTAAATTAAAAAAATAACACTTATAACAATTGTCATCACTTCTACAAAGAATTTCAAATTAAATCAAAATACAAAGGCTGCTGATACATCATGTATATAGGACTAATACATAATGTATTGGATGTGGAAGGGATATTTGACTGTAGGTATGGTGGGGGGAGAAGCATCTAAGCGATATTTTATTATTTAAGTATCTAATTATTCGTTACATTATCTACGCTTATTAATATATTGTAGTAAATTACGAATTACATTTTCTATATAACAACATAATAATTATTACCAAAAATAACTTCCTATTTTCAACAACCCAGTACTAAACCATTCGACAATCATGTTATTAGAAACAATCTTAGATATTAATAAAAATTGAGACAAAGCGAGATTTATGAAATAATGACCAACGCTCATTATACAAGTTAAATTGGATATTATAATATAATAAAAACTCAAATCATAATAAAGTAGTCCTACCTTTCAAATACAACAGAATTAAAATAGGCTGCATTTATTGTAAGTAGAAATTCCATTTTTACTTAATAATTATTACTGAATTACTCACTATATTACAATAAATATATTTGAATTTTCAAAGATCTCAAATGCTGCATTGTTATGTTAAGGTTTCAATCTATAAAATTTGGATTAGGATTTTTACTTTAAATTTTTATAAAAATTAAATCAGAAAGACTTTTTAAATTCATATAACTCGATTGTTGATTTAGAAATTTTAATTGATAATACGTAAGTTATATATTAATATTTTTGTTTAAAAGTCACAGTCTTTTAAATAATATAAAGTTATTCTCTCTATATCAATTCACAAAAAATATAAAGTGTAGAACTTTACAAACTATAAATATAGTAGCGAATTCTCGCCACAGCTTTTCAATCACAAAGTGAGTAAACTTTAGTCTGTTTTAATTGGTCAAATGTGTAAATATTTTTTTCATTTTAGTTAGGAAAATATGAAAAGTAATACTACTCGGTTGGCCATTATCTCATATTAATTAATTGGTGATCAGACAAGTCGATAAAGTATATTATGATTTGAAAGAATATTTGTTAATACATATTTACAATCACTACACCTAATCAATAATCTAAATGATTTTTATATAAAGAAAAATCATTAGACATTGTTCATACAAAATGATTATGACAGCACCTGTGTGTAATAAGACTGTATTACAAGGGAGATATTAAAAGTATGAATCAATAGTGTTTAAGCTTTTAAGTATTCCCTTAAAGTATGGTCCATATCATATCAATGTTATTACAAAATCTCAATAATCTTTTTTTGTTTGAAAGCATAAACATTTTGATGATTCATACATTAAATTTATCCTGAACCCATTAACACATGAATCCTATCCAGGAGCCGTCGAAAATATGAAATTGTCTCACACTCAGTAGTCAATAAAGTCCCTTGAAATTAAATAGTGTTTGTTAACAGTATGCAAAGCACATTAGCATAAAAAATATATTGGACATTAAAAATATTCAGTTCTCTTGTGATCTTGAAGTTGATTTTTCTTCCATCGGATAATTTTGGTCACAATCGTAAAAGGAAACAATTTAAAATTGTCATTTCCTTTAAGATAATTAATAACAAATTATTGCGACAACTTCAAATATAAAACGTGTAAATAATGCAGATATCACTTGCTGCTATTTTAAAATAAAAAAAATTAACAGGGAGTAGTCAGAGATTTTCGTTTCATCGTGCTTTTATATGCAAGTTTCAAGAAATAATTTTTTTACATTATAACTTATTTCATCTGTAAGCACTCTCGCATACTTAGGTATGTCAGAAGTCACAATATAGTATGAAAACTGTCGCCGGAGTTATTACTACCCTGGTAATTATTAGTTTTAATAATTACTATAAAAGGTTGTGAGTTTTGATAAAAAGGAGACATGCAAATTATAATCACAACACATGACAGATGGTAAAATTATTGACTACAAGAGTGTTTGTGAACACGTATTTGAGACATGAGTCAAGTATTTTATGATTGTAAACTTTGAAAAATTCACTGTCTATGTGAACAATTAAAAAAAGTACCAATAATTATGAAGTAGTTGTAAAAGTATAACATACAAAGAGTAGAAAATTTTGGGATAGAAAAGGTGAATTTGATGAGCATTTATGAACAATTGGTTCCTTGATTTTGTGACATAGATAGAATGGAGGTACAAAAATAATCACAGAATACATCATAGCTTCTGTGCATATGTTACAGTGTTCTAATATCCATGAATAAATATGCGAATATTTACACAATTTTTTTAAAATTTTGATATAGATGATGAAAATGTAAATTATATGTTAAAAAATTCATGAGAAAGTTTAACTTCATTCAATCTTGTATAAATAATATATGACCGGACCCTATGTGTACGAAAATATTATCAAAAGTGAAATTTTGTGTTGATTTTATAAATAAAAACATTAGAACTTTGATATTAACTTGAAATTTTGTAAATGTTATACATAAGTGTAATACTAAATTTCAAAAAGCTTTGTGGTTTTTTTTAAGCGATTTTATTCTTATCGTGACTTGTTTCGTTTCAAGTGGAAATTCGGGCAGTTAAACAAACTAAAACAAGTATTCTATGGATATTAATTAGTTAGCTAGTTCCTCCTAAGCCTAATTTCAACAAGGCAGGCCTCGTTTTCAAAGGTTTTGGATTTTTATGCAATTTAATTACATTTTTAATTTTTTAATAGCATGTGACTTTCAAGAATATGATTTAATGAATATAGAAGAATATGAAAATGGTTATATTATCCAATTGCACCTTTGCTAATGTCTTTGTATTCTTAGGGTTCGTTTATGACAATATGCATATAAATAGTTTGATGTGATGTTGAAATAACATTTTACATTATATTAGTGTCTATCTCATTACATATACTTAGTTTTACATTTCACTGGATAATATTATTTTACCAACACCAAGAAAGTGAAAATCTACTAGTAAGTATAGTTACAGCACACCAGGACCATAAAATGTTTGGATATTGAGATTACGATGTTTCCTAATTAATTCGTTAATTAATTGGAGAAATAGATTTTTATAAAACGTTACAATAACCCTGTTTAGATGTGAAATTCAGGGAGAAAATCCACTACCTATTAATAATTTGTCTACAAAAATTTTAACTATCATTTTTCCAATAAATTATATACCTTAGGATTGTGTTGTACCGATGAAGAGTTCTGCAACTCTCGTGCAACACTAACCAACTTCGCATGCTTCTACGTGTATCAAATACCCAAGCCAGCAATAATCTGGACATTAATAATAATTGAGAAAATATACATCTTTATTTACTATCTATCGACTTAAGCATTTTATGCAAGGAATAAATAAATATAAGTTTAAAAAATAACAAAATAAGATGACAAAAAAATTGTATTTTGGAAATGGGAAATTTGTTGTGCATATAGATAGCATCAGTTGTAAATTATCATATTACTACACTTTTTAAATGTACTTCTTTGACATTTAAGATGCTAAGAAAGCAAAAAAAATATGTACTGCATTTTTAATGTTAATGTTGTTTTTTTTTAATTTGACTAATTTTCACTTTATCTTCCGACTGTAACATATTCACAGATATTAATTAAACACCACTAACAAGATATTTACTTAAATTTCTAAAAAGTAATTACAATAAGTATACCTATTTCTTAATTATATTGGTCGATACATTGTTAGTATATCGCCAGGTTTGTTACATGAGGGTGCCTTAACTAACTATTCTTATCTTTTTAAAATTTTACATTGAAACTAAGTCCCTAAAAAATAGTTCAAAAGTAAAAATAAAAACCAAATTGAAGTCTAAAATAAACCAGACTCGCTATCAAGATTTTCATGCAAATTTGGAAATTCAATAATCATGCAATTGAATTTACCTATAAAAGTCTGGAATCACTGCTTTCTACAGTAATAGTAAATAAAAAGACTTCTTTTACTTTTTAAGAGATGTGCTTGTCTCTTTAGTATCCATTTAATAATTAAGTATTTTATAATCTTTCAAATAATCTGCGTTACTATTGGCACAATAAAAAAAACAATCATCCATATTAAATTAAAACTGA
Source organism: Atopsyche davidsoni (assembly GCA_022113835.1). NCBI lineage: Eukaryota > Metazoa > Arthropoda > Insecta > Trichoptera > Hydrobiosidae > Atopsyche > Atopsyche davidsoni. The sequence goes on from JAILWY010000010.1 coordinate 9,658,843, forward strand.
ATAATGCACTGCTGCAAACAAAACTGATTTAGGTAGATACGATTTATTTAATTAATTTTTTTACATGGTTTTGCATACTTACATATGCGAAATCGTGTAATATGATTGCCATCTGATATGTAGATGACAATCATATTGCTTGCTGAAAATGATAAATCCAAACTTTTGTTAATTTAAAATCTATGTTTTTGGGTTTAATAAATAAAAATTACATATCTTAAAACATATCAAAATTCACGTTAGGGTTTGTTTTTCAAACTTGATTCAAAACTAAAAGTAAAAAAGTTATATTTATTAATTCTGAAGAGACATTGGGATGGGAAATCTAGAAAAACACAAATCGACTCTAAGAAAGACTACTCAAACATTATTAAGCTTGATTGAAAAAAAATAACATCACCGTAACTTTAGAAGTGTGCAATATTTTTTTGAAAAAACCATAAATCAAACTTAAAAAAATATTTTAGGACATTCTAATTATAGTTATTTATTTTTGTGTATTTAGTTTTTTCTTATAATTCAATACATATAAGTTAATATAAACTGAATCAATACGTGTTTTATTATGATAATATTATTTAAGTACGTTTTAGTAAGTGTATGCAGAAAACTTTGAAACTGAATAGTAAATAAAAGTTCATGTTTGATTTTTTTGTAATGTGACAAAATTGATTGCTTGTCACAGCCTTGGTGGACACAAGCAGCACGCAGATGGCCTAAGCATTGCAAATACAAAAGCCAAGAGCCTCGTGTTAACGTACAACATGGTGCTTTTGAAAAGCTCTTCAAAACTTTAGATTCCTTGAGTCAGCTTGGACACGCGATTCTCGTTAGAAAATATTTAAAAATTAAAAATATAACAATTGAAAATAGTAAATAGACTTATATATGAAATATAATTGTGCAGAAAAAATTCTCTATATTTGATATTAGGTTATGCAAGCACAGACAGAGTAGTAAGATAAATCTAATTATCGAACTGTAATCTTCAATGACTTGCTTTTTTTTATGAACACATTCCTGATATGTCTACATATCAAGAAGATTTTCATTTTCCTATTTTTCAATTTGTGTGACTGAGAAATCTTGTTCACAGATACATTTTATCATTGTTACTTGATTTGATGAAGTTGAAATATCACAGGTAAGGTGGGCTGCAGCCTGTGCATTTTTGATCTAGATAAAGATCAATCCAATCCTGTTTTTTGTGTCACAATCAGTTTTGTAAGGGGCATGTTTTGAACATCATGTATAAATTTAAAATGCCATCAGTAACCATAAGGTAAGTAATCTATCAAATAGGCAGCAAAAAAATAGCCAAACAAATTTAATCACATAACATACAACAATAAAATAATTTTTAAAACATAGTTATAACTAACATTAAATTGTAGCACAACATACAAGTTATTTTAAATGTGTTAAATAATTTTTTTTAAAAACGCAACATTTCTTTTATTTTTTTAAATGCATAATCTCCACAATATCTTTGTCAAATTAAAAATTTTTGCTCAAAAAAGTAAATGATTTTTTTTTATTTATATTTTAAAAATTTCAAATATTTCTTAATAAAAATTGGAAACAATTTTGTATTTTTCATGAACAGTTATAATATTGTCAATAACTTTACAAAACAATAAAATTAATTTATAATAGCCACAAGCTTGTGTATTTCAGCGAGATATTTTTTGAGAAATATCAATTCTATCAAACCTTATACTCAAATATTAGAAAATTATATTTTATCAGATAATGATAGGTAGGTGGATGTAAGTTTAATATTTAAAAAAATCACTTTCATTTTGAAACAAACAATGTAAGCCTACTTATTAAACCAAATACATTTTATTACTTAAAATACTTTCAAAGAACTGGAAAAAGTTGGTTTCACATGGAGTCAAAAATACTCACCATCAACTAATTAAAAATATAACATAGGAAATCAAGAAGCACCTTGACAATTATGAAAGAAACACTCGACATGCAACTGCCACAAACAAAGTACCACTGGCCTCTTATTTGATGTAAAATTTGCTCAGGTTCTGATTTATAGAATAGTGATATAAATTTAATTAAATCACAGTATAGAAATTTTATTCAATAGACATTTTATTGAATTGTAGAGAAATTTAAACTTATACTGGAGAGAGTTACTACAGTGCATCTGTAGGTCAAATGTCTGAAAATAGCTGAGGTGGCTCTCTGCTAAAAAAAGTATAAACATTACTGTCTCACAGGAACATTAAAAAGAACTGAAGAATACAAATCAAGAAAGGAAAACACCGACAAACAATTTGAAGCAACTATAGATAAATTGAAAAAACCAAAAGAAATGTTTATTTTTAAAAATTATATAATTAATTTTATTCTTCGGCCTGAATAGTACTTTGATCATCAAATATTTGTGCTAACATCTTGTGTGGAGGCAAAATGAATTATTTTGGCATAGTTATTATTACAATTTTTAACCTTAAAAATAAATATCAGACAGTTCATGCTTACAATTTAGAAGAATGCCAATTTTGCTATCAATAATCTTAATTTAATATATCGAATATAAAAAAACCATCTGTAAAAAAAATAACCTTTTAGATCAATGGGAAAATCAGAGATTCTTTTTAAATAAATGACCTAATCCCTTTACAAGTACTTTTAAACAAACTCATTGAACAGAAAATTACTATAAACCATATTTTAACCCTAATTGCAACGGTTTAAGTGGACGGGGATGGCTCCTGATGTATACAGTAGTTATGTCATTTTACATCTAATGACATATATTACCTGAAATAAAAAATAAAATATTTTCACTCATTTCAAAAGTAATACTAAATCAATCATTCAAAACAACAAATCAGAAATGACCTTACATAAAACCATTATCTTTTAACATAATTTATGTAAAAACCATATTTAAATTTTATTCATACCAGTCATTGCTAGAACTTCTACGGGTAGAGAGCCACGGCGTTTTGGATTCACATAAGTATTTTCATGCAGTTCATAGTTAGCCTGCTTCAGCCAGTGGCACCATATATTATCACTCGGATTATCGATAGACAATAGTCCGATTTCTTTCACCAATTCTGCTCCCCCAGAACTCCTCCTTATAAGTATTTTAGCTCGAGTACCGCTGAAGCCGCTGTGATTCGTCGGCATGAGGTTGAACCTTCTGCACTCAGAACGCACATCTACAGGAGCTGAGCCACGTCGCCTCGTATTATCTTGTCGTTTGTCCAATATTGGATTATTCTCCATTTCAAGGATATAGTTACCACCAAAGCTTGGTTTTTTCTTAACTCCTTTATAACTGCATTTATCTATAACAAAAAAAAACGAATTAATATTTTAGTAATATTCATTTAGTTACTCATAAAAATATAAGCTTTAAAACTAGGCAACAATTATAGATTCAATATTGATAGAGTAACTTTTATCTAAGCATTTGTCATAATTTAAATTGCTCTTAGATTTTAGATCAGATACACTGCCTCAAAATCTATGTTCAAGCAAATAATATTAATGTAATTAATCCAACTGCCCCCTAATAAATGTTTTGATCATCTGTCAATAATTTGAGTATCATCTTTGATTCGTATAGACAATTTGATTTTTAGTTCATTTCAATAATGAATATTATTTTCACTGAAATATAAACTATAAAAATGTATTTTTATCAAACAGGGTTAGATCTAATAGGTAATGAAAAATGGTAAAAAAATATACACCTACATGTTAACACACTTTAGGCGGGCGTTTGCACGCGCAAGTTTGCCGATTTCTATTTTGTTTCCAGGAATCGTTGAAAAAAACATATTAGCATGTGTTCCAGCTTTTGCATGGAGCCAACATGAAACGTAGTACTACTTATCCCGCCTTTCGCGTCAAACCAATAAAAACGTAGTACTACGTGACCCACATTACAGCAACAATTTAAAAAAACGTAGTACTACGTTACCCGCCTAAAGTGTGTTAAGATACTTTTAAGCAGTCAACAAAGTGTTAGCGCTAAATTCATATATTATATTTATTTATATACCTTGATTTAAAAACTTTTTTCACTAAAAGGTATTTGTTTGTAGCAATAAAATTAGCATGCTGTGTGTGCAAAGAGGCCATGGTACAAGCCACTTAGTGGCTCATCCAGAATGTAAATGCTACCGAATAGGAAATCCCTACAGTTTTTGCTCAACTGTAAATGGCGAAACCGTGCCTTCTAATAAACTAATTAAATTTCATGACATCGGTTGAACTCTATCCAAGAAATCAGATTCCATATCACAGTAGTTTTCATTTTACAATTTTGTCTCTTACGTGGGTTTTGCTCCGAATTATGGGACTGCAACTAGCTTTAACAGTTGAAACGTATAAAACTGTCTTGTTACGTTAAAAAGACGTTAACGCGACTTTTGCAAAATATAAATAGAAGAGCAGATTAGTAGTACACTGCGGAATACATGAGAAAATGGGTGCAACTAAAAATATGCTCAATCTATTGTAAGACGTACTATGTATGTACTTAATGATTTGTGGAATCAGGGAAAAAGAGAAACCAGTCATAAAAAATAGGGTTAAAGTTGAAACACAACAGCAGTATTTTGCTCGTGTTTTTCCTTACATGTCTTCAGTATTGTAGTAATATCATTTTTGCCAAGACATGATATTACAAGTTACGAGACGTACAATAGATCACCGTTTCTTATTGAACTGGGGCTGGAGAGTTATTTATTATTCTAATTTTATATTCATAAGCAAATTTATTACCACTGTCTAATTTAAAAATGATGTTAAGGAAAAGAATCTACCAACTAAAAAACAACTGACTTCATACATATTATATATATATATATGAATTATTTTTATACTTCAAAATAATTCAAGAAATTAAAAGGTAAGTCAAATCTCTAATGCATATTTTGTTTCTACGGTAGTATTAAAAAGGTACAAAGTGTTCCAGATAATTGTTGTTTTAGATTTTGGACTCATAACATTTTCTGAACTCCCAAAATAAGTTATTTTCAGCTTTTACTCGATGTAAAATAGTGAAAAAAATCATGTTATTAAATGTTGTAAAAAAACAATAAAATATTTTCGTAGTGACAAAACAATGGCTCATTTTTTTAATGTATTATATGAATTTTAGTCTTCGGCTGATTGATTCCCTAGCTTTAAGCAGCCATACTAATTGCAAGTATATCACTATATGAAAAATACTATAATTTATCAATCACATTTATAAAAGTAAGACAGTGAGTTTCACTTTATTAGACGAAAAGCAATGAAACAAACTAAGAATGTAATATAAAAATTACTTTATTAACCCATTTGCAGTCAAAATACAAAAAAAAGTGTGTTCTTAAACACGTATTCTTGGTATATCTAAGAAAAAAATAGAAACACTTTAATGATAAAACATGTCACTATGACAATAACAATAATTTTAATTTAATAAAAAAATATCTCAAATCACTATCATGACCCCACCCCATCATAATATTTTAAAATTGTCAACGACGCAAGTATGTCTAGTGGTGTGAATGTTATATAAGTTAATGGATGTATGAATCAATGGATGTATGAGTTCTGAACAACAGTAGTATGTTATCGTATTGTATTTATTATGCAGCATCACATATTCAAAACTGATGGATTTCAAAAATATGTATTCAATACTCATCCGAATTTCGTTACAACCATTAATTTTGAAAACCCACATGCCATATACTATAAAGAGATGCACGGTCAGTAACAGATGATTAAAAATATTAACAAATCAGAAATATCATATTTATTATAATATAAACATTTTTCATTCTCAAATAAATATTTCTGCTAAAATCATTATGTATGTAGTATATAATATATGCATGAAATAGCTTATTGATAAATGTCGATGTCTAAACATGAAACATGCAAGTTGTTATCATAAAAGAAATTTTTAAATTAAAATTTAAGAAATTCTGTGAATTTAAAAATTAATTGATATTAACACTAAACCTACAATAGGGGTCATTTTGACCACTTTTCAAACTTTGGTATGACTTTAACATACTCAAACTTTATCGTATTGCTATAAAATTTTACTACTTTTCCTAAATTATGCATATAATGCATTTTTCATTTTTCAGATACATATGTGACGGGTGTTTTCCTACCACGAGAGGTCAATTTGACCGTTTGATCGTTAAAGACGAAACAAAACCATATGAAAATTATGTGCCAACAAGCACCAATAACTAAACAACAAGAGTATGTTTTTTAAAAGTAGATTTACATTATATGGCCCAGGGTACTATCAACTAAAGCATGCCTTAACTAATAATGGATATCTCTAATGGAATGTAGAAAAAATGAAGCACAACTTTTTTAGTAGTGTCGCTACTGGTGAAAAAATGAATAATTTATATTACAATTTGTAACTTTTTGTGAATGCACAACTTAACTTTTGATATTAATCCAGTATGGACGCTGCTTTACATTATAATATTGTGCAAGATTCATTTCAAAATAAATAGTTTTAACTACGGTGGCATCAAACTTTAAATAAACAATTTAATGAAATACTTAATTAACATTCGTATTTAAATCTTCTTCATAGGGTGCCTCTCCTCATAGGAGGTTGGCGACCATCTCACTTAGCATAATTTTTTGCAAAATGTTCATGTTTTTCTAAGAGAAAAATAGTCTAGTGGGTCCCAGGGTGCTTCTACAATATTATAAATACTAGTATATATTATTATTATAATTATAATTATATTAGTATTATAAAAAAAAACAGTGTGAACTGGATGCCTAAAATCTGAAAGACTGATAAAAAAGACCAGTTTTTACAAACTTTGAGTAGGTCATATTTGATGAAACAGTTTTTATCGGATAAACAATCTGTAATTGAAATCAAACTATTTAAATTCGTAAGATAAAACTTATTCCCTTTTAAAATAAATCATCTGTAATTACTATTTATTTCATCAAGTCTTTCATAACTAGGGCAATTTTTTTTTTTCAAAATTACAGATATAGTACGTTCAAAAAGTGCATGTGCACTTGTTTTATTCTAGTACATTTTGATAGTATATATATATATATATATATATATAAGACAGTCAATAAGCCAACATTGGGTAGCAAATTTCAGCAGAAATTTATAAGCAACAAACAATAGAAATATCTACTGAAAAAAAAATACTGCATTGTAAATCACATTAATACACTTAAAAACAAGCTTTAATTAAAGATAAACCTCAACTGACAAAGGCAAACAATAGTCAAATTAAAAAGGATCAGTAGTTGATGTAGAATACTACATTCCACTTGTCTGTCCGCTGTTTACCTTGGTCAATTCTTAAATATCATTTAGCAAATCTCAAAAATCAATAAAAGCAGTCTTCTAAACAGTTCTTTATTACTTATCTAAATCTCAAACATATTATAAAGTTAATTGTAAACCTTATAGAATATACAATAGCTCTTACTCCTTCAACCTTGATAACTTTTTTATAAAATAAATTTGGCACATGTTTTTCCTTGTGTCAAGATATGGTTAAAATTATAATAAAATAAGCATAATATTTAACAAATAAGTGTAATTAAATTATTTCCTTTTCCCCTTGCCCCATTCTGCACAAAGGCCTGATAAGGTCTGCAGCAAAGTCTCAGATTACAAGCATTAAGATTTGCAGACACATTAAGATATGACCAATTGTATTATTCCAGACCCTATTGGTTTCAAACTTCTCAACAGAAATTCTTGAAACATTGTTGGATTGATTTCCAAGCTTCAGTTAGCAATGAAATCTGTGACAGAGAAGTGTGATTTTTTCTGGTTATTTAAGTATCAGTGTTGAACTACTGGGTAAGTAAATATTTTTTATTATAATTGTAATTGCAAATAACCATTGTGTTACTAAATTTGATTTCAAAACTATGGAGTACTTTATGTAGTTAAACATTTTCAAAAAAATCATTTGATTTATTAGTGTACATTTTGCAATGTCGAAACATTTGGGTTTTAAACCCAATTGATAAAAATAATTCAACGCTTTAAATACGTAATTTTAATTTTTTAAAATTTGATTTTCTTTATAAGCAAGATAAAAACACTTTGTTAAATCAAAAATAAGTAATAAGTTTGTCATATTATAATTAATTATAAATATAAATAAGATTCATTACATGATTATTAATACTTTTAGCTATATACGATCATCAAACATTTACTAAAAGCAAAAAAGATGTATATATTCAAAATAAATTTTATCATCAATAGGTTCCTACAACTAAATATTCTATGAGATATTAAAGGAAAATGCTTAAGATATAGTAAAAGCGCATATCATCACAACATAAACAATAAATTAAACTTATAAGTGTACCATATTGCCATAGAAATATGAAAACTTCAATCTTTGGAATAAAAATTAAGTATAAAATATAATACACAACATTAGAAAGAAAGCGTTTGAAGTGTTTTTAATGTGTGTACATAGTAAGAATTAAAAAGAATGACCATTACCATCTTCGATATTTCCTGAGGCTGGCCCTTTATTATCAGCATCTTGTAGAATGGAATGTGTATTATTATCTTCAGCCGATGTTTCAATACTCAGCAAACGCTCTTCTGAGTTGCCAACTTCTGAACAAATATTCCCACAAACTTCCTCAGGCAAAATTAAAGAATCAATTTTCTCTTTAAGAATCTCAGCTCTATCCAACTGCGAACAACTCGAAGATTCAGAAATGCTATTTTCCATCAGAGATTCTATGCAAGATGGCATTTCCCCTGCAGCTGATAAATATCGAGCACGAGTGTAAGGCATAACAGGAGGAAATGTTTGTTGTCGGAACAAACCTCTCTTAGAACCGCATCCATATAAAACATGATTCAAGCGATTAGCCTCCAGACTGCTAGTGATGTTAGCTATTGTCACATCAGGCAACAGATTCTCAGCATTGTCCGTGCAATCCACATTACTAGACTCTTCCTTTAATCCAAGACTAAGAACTGACTGATACAGATCTAATTCACTGAATGACCCTTGTTCTGCAACAGTTAATGCTTTTCGTAAGATTTTACGTTCTTGGACTGGAAGGCTGTCTCTTCGAGACAAAGATATAGCAGTAGACATCACAGATGCTGGTACAGAAAATCGCCTCTTTGATGAGCCTACCAACTCCTTAGATTCATTAGCAGTTTTATCTTGATATGGTAATAGTTTTTCTGCACTACTCGTCAGCTCATCAATAGCACACACGTCTTCATCGTAATCTTCAATATTTTCTGTATCAGAGAACTCTGTGCGAGTCTCCTCGCCCATCTCCTGTCCCAACATGGAATCCCATTTTATCTCATTGCTTTTTAAATTTTTCATCATAAATTTAGACAAATCGCTGTTCATAAATCGATCCCATTCGGATATCAATGGTGTCACCACAAATTTAAAGAACCCTGAAAAATTTAAACAAAAATGAATATAGCATGTTATACATGTTCATTAAAAAAATATTATAAACAAAAATTTAAATAAAACTTATACTAAACATGATTCTCAAAACTATTAAATTTCATTAAAATATCTTTGATTGATAAACATAACCAATTATTTAAAAAAATCGATTGGTACTTATTATTCTTTAAAGAATGAAAATATAAAAATAATGTGTAAAATTGTGGTGTTGGGCCAACATAGATAAGAAAAATTAAAGAAAAACAAAAGCAAACTAAGTTATGAAATTACCGGTCTGAATTTTGGGTATGGAGTTGGTGTGACGATCACAGAGTGAAGTGATGGGCAAATTTAGTTTACGTTCATAGTCTCCTTGTCTAAAAAACTCCTCGCAAACTTTCAAACTCCATTTACTGCTAACGTCCCACGGACGACAAGGATTTGAAATATCTGCACATTTCAAACAGATCTGAAGGATAAAACTGCGATCTTCGGCTTTATTGAAATCAAGATGTGGACCATCTATGTAATTCTGGAAAATAAACAATTATACAGTCAGCATAATCAGTTACTCATTCACTTCTATGATCTTATTTAATTGGAATAGGTTATTATTTTTATGATGCATTATAATTTCATATTAGGTTTAAATATTTAAAATCACTGCTAGTAATATATTTTGAAAACAATATAAATTTTAAATTTATAGAATAAATTTCACACCTTAAATTTGCCAAGAAATTCTTGGTGGCGAGTGATATCGGTGGCTAATATCAGTGAACTTATTTGTTCCTGCAAGTCATCCCAAACATGTTCCAACTGTTTGGCTATGCCACTCTCGACAAGGCAGCCAACAGCAGAACGCCAATGATGATTTTCTAGCACTGAAGAGTTCTATAAAATAATAACAATATAATGTAATATTATTATATTAAACACTAAAACAATTACATATAGATCTCCCTAGTGAACTAAATGAAATATTAATTTCTAGATATTTTGATTAAACACTAATCTAACTATACACAAGCTCTCACTCTTACTTACTTGGTAAAGAGATGCCAAATGGTTGGAAGTAGCAACCAAAAATGGTTGATTTACACCAGGGTGATCAACATCATGGGCAGAAGCACCAATTAAAGATGATAATATTTCCAATGGTTTGAGATATTTAAAAATCTGGAAGAAATCATTTCAATTATTGACACTGATCAGCAATTAAAATTGTAAATTATATGTGATATAAAAAACATTGAATTAAATTCATTATTCACTAAGCACGTTTTGAATACAATATTGCTTAGATACAGATAAGATAAAAATATAATAATTAGTTATTACTCGTTATTTTTCTTCACAGAATGTTTCAGATCATCACACCAGTGTGACGGTTACGGAATGTTCCAGTATTCTCAATGTTGAATCAGATTATAAATATTGAATAAAACTGACTTGTGTAGGATGTTATAATTGGCTGTTAATTATAAATTCACTAAAAACAAATTACCTTATGTTCTTGTAGGAAACAGTGCATTGCCTGAGTGACATCAGTCGCATGTATTGAGTTATGGTACGGGTTAGTACTATGGTAGCCTTCCTCAATCAAGCTAAACAGTTTCCATGCTGATGCCACATCAAGGTGGAAGTAGTCAAACAAGTCATAGACTTGGAAAAGGTGTACCATGAGCACCGGTAGAGACCGACCTATTATAAATTCAAATACATCTTAGTAAGAAAGCACCTTTTTCATTTTAACCTATTTAAGACCCTAAAACCCATTAATCTAGCAACTTAACACAAAAACAAACTTAGTGAATTATTATATAAATAAATTATTAAATATTTTAATGGTATAAAATTCAGCAGCTTTTACAAAATTTGATATCAACTCAAAAATCATTTGCTATGAAATAACCAGATCTGAAATGCACAAAGAATAACCTTCGTGAATATTGAACATAATCTAAGTAAATAAACACACTAGCTAATTTTACACAAGATGCCAATATTTAAATGAAATCACCCAAATATAAATGTATCTAACTAATGAGGATCCATGTCAGATGTAATATGCACCAAAACTGCAATGCATACAAAAGGCCCAAGTAATGTTTGAAATAAAACTAGAATTAATAAAATGATATTTACCACCAGAAACATTCTCCAAAATGAAAGCATTGAAATTCCACATTGCCGATTGGTTTACAATCAACTGAAACAAAGGAGGCGTACATTATGGCTAAGAAAATGATTTATCAATTAAAAATCTTTAAAACTGCTTGTACAGTACCTTAAAATGAAGCGAGTCGCATATACGTATTTGGTAAAAAATTTACTCTAGCACATAAACTTATTAAAATAAGAAAAACAACAATGCCAGATTTCACATAATAATTATTGTGTAAAGCATTCATCACAATAATGAATATATAGACATAAATTCAAATAAACAAAATTGTATATGTTAATTTACATAAATATTGTATAAATATGTATATAAATATTGGATAGTAGCTGACGATTTTTGAATATTTAAAAGATCTGAATCAAACACCTTTACGTGCTTATTATGGGAGTAAAAGTATTTACTGCAGATAAGTTGAATATGCAATAAACGTCAGAAAACTTATTTTTCGCTATATTTTATTGATTAACTATTGCGAACTTAAGGCGAGAGTTTGCAAGTCAAGAGTTATTGAGCAAAGAAAAATAGGTAGCACACATGTAAATAAGGTCAAAATTCTCGCTATATCACAGAGGACGAAAGTATTAATACCAAACTTTGATAGTCAGGTATGAGTTCGAATGACACCTATGCCCCACTAAAAATATTCATGATCTTTTCACATTGTTGGATATGTATACCCTGTATCTGAAATATAAGTGTTAAGAATATGTATCTTGTGACCCATGAATTTGTATTTATTTTCCGCAGCAAAATGTAGATGAATGTGAATTAAATAATTGATTATAAGTTCCTGTGTAAAAAAGTTCATATTTCAAGATTTAATAAATAAAAAACAATATTGAAAAATTCACCAAGGGTTAAATTACATACTGCGCAATATCATTACTGATCATACAATCTAGTCAACATATCAAATTGTAGTATGTTATACTGTTACTGGTAACAGCGATAATAACTTATTATAGATACAGGAAGTAATGCAATAGTTCTTGTGATGTGTGATTCTTTGTGATCTACAAATTATTTTGTATCACACCAAAAAAATAAAGAATTGTATAAAATTTTATTAATCTATTCAGGTCAAATTTTCAATTTTACAGAAATTTCATTTTAAATGTGGATCATCAAAACTTGCATCATTTTATGAAATATATTAGAAAACCTGAATATTAAAGTAAAATAACAATATTTTAATAAAATATAATCTAAACTTTTTATATATAAATATTAATAAATGGCTCTTCTGAACAATTTCAATGTTGTAAATTTCTTGGTAATGGTGCAGGCTGCCAAAATCAAATGTACAGCTGATGGAAAAAGTGCAAATTTGACAAAAATTATGCAATTTGACAAAATTTGAAATAGAATTATTAAAAAAAAAAAACTGCATTATATACAAACATGTAATACTTCCAAGAATAAATATGGATATCGAAATGAACTGTTACTATTCAGTACCTCTAATACAGAATAAAGGCTTCGCACAAATAATACCTTTGCTTGGCCGTGGAACACGTCATCTAACAAGCTGACATCTCTAGTGAGACTACGAGTTGTGAGGCGCTTCTTACGTCTCCTGTGCATCGTTAGAAATTTCCGGGAGTTAAGGATTTTATTGGGATCTATCTCCAAATATTTGAGTAGAGATTCGTCACTGTCCATAGTATCTCCATGTTGAGTAAAGTCAAACAGAATTTCTGAAATTAAAACATGTTTCTTGTTAGTTTTTGAAAACAAAATATTATTGGCATACAAAGGCATACTCAATTCTTATGCTAAATAGCAAGCTTCTTATTATTATACTTATGCTATATTTATATATATATATATATATATAATAAAACTTTGTTGACTTTCTATTTCCATGAAAGTTTGATATTTGTGTTTCAAAATGTTTGAATTATTAATTTGTTCAAGCTGTATTCAAAAATTTGGACTAAAAAGATATATATTAAAAATGTGAGCAACATACTGCAAATTCTTTAAGCAGACGATTAACTAAATTCGCAACATTCGTCACCTTAGAGAAGTTAAACACGCTAATTGTGTATGTATTTATGATGATTGTCTCTAAAACACACAATATAATGCATAGTTCAGTTTTATAGTTGGTTGTTCAAGCACTTATTGTCTGAATAATCAACGTTCTACTGTATAAACAATTCTCTAAAAATTCGCAGCAATATACAAATCTCTGGATAACTTAAAAATGCGACAATTATATATGCCTATCGATAGATTACGCAAAAGTTCAGTATAAATCGAGACTATTATTTACATAGTAAAAAATATGATAAGTTCCCAAAACAAGTTGGAAAATTCATTAAAGTAGCATGTTATAAACTCTAGTTGCTTTTCAATAGTTTTTGGGGATGATCAAATATGTACTTATTGGACATGGCAAAACAATTTCGAAATATTTTAATCAAACTAGATTATTAGGTGTAATTTGATATGATTATTAGGTTTAATGTGATTTGTGAAATTAATTCAGCAAATTTAAAGATTAACATGATGATGGGAAGATCTGTGCCAGCCAAACTTTAAAGTAAAGTATTGTTATATTGAGAATCATTAAATAGGTTTTAATAGGAATTCGTAAATTAATAAAACTAAACTTACCGACTGCTTTGTTTTGTGAAGAGTCTGACTCCATGATCTCTGATGGCGATCTATCAAGCTTCTATAATAAAAGAAAAAACATTGTAAATATATTGCTAAATAAATTTAGTACATAATAATTTGGATAAGCTCATTAATAAATTAAAAAAGTAAAATCAGGTGCTTTATATTATTACTAAAATCTTAGTATTTGGATGGTAAGACCATATAGATTATTCACAGTTTAATGTAAAAGAATTTTTATTTTTTACACTTTTTTAAAAAAATAATTTATTTAACCTTCTTTAGTTTATAATGGAAGATATAAATATATTTTATAGAAAAACTATTTTTAATGGCTGTCAATCAGGTGCATAGCATCACAAGACAAAGACTAAGAGCACTTATGATTCATGCAATTGCTATTCTGTTTCTCACAAAGTTGGTAGCAGTTACTTTCTCAACTTCAGACAGCAAAATCTCAAAAACATACTAATATATTGGTAATAAACATGAGTGAACAATGGCACTAGGTTAGCTTGCAGAGTATCCAAAACTTAACGATTTTCATAAAATTATTATACTATTTTATTAATAAAGTGAGCAATAAAACAATTAATTAAAAATTAAGCAGAGATGAATCATTGTCGTCTTAAAAATCATAGAGAGAGACAAATAGAGGCATTTTTTATAAATACTGTTGGCCCCGGGCGGCGCTGTAGTACTACGTCCGGTGGCGACAGCTGGTCTTTGATTGTTTAAATACTATACACCCATACCTCGCTATACGGCCGCTCTTTATACGGCCTTTCGCTATACGGCCCTTTTCAATTAAGGCACGTTTTCGATTTACAGCCTAAAATGTTTCGCTATAACGGCAAAAAAAGCTTTTTTTCGATGTTATTTTGTTTACGAGCCTTATTCAGTGTGTGCTCATAGAGCGGCTGGTTTAGACTTGTCTGTGAGTGTTTTATGTACATATTTATTACTGATTGTTACACATTAACTGGAAAAATTGGAAATAATTAGGGACATTTTTGGTACGTAAATACATATGTATATGTGTACAAATAATTTTTTTTTAATGGGTATTTTTTTATTAAACTTATTTTAACTATTGATTATATGGATTGAGGACAATAACAAACGGAGAATGCCAATGAGTCAAATAACTATCCAGGAAAAAGCTTTAAGTATTTTCGAAAATTTGAAGAATGGAGATACCGATGAATCTCCTTAAGATGTCACATTCCAAGCAAGCCGGGAATGGTTTGAAAAATTTAAAAATAGATTTAATTTGCATAATTTGAAAATGAAAGGTGAACCAGTTAGCGCCGATGAGGCCGCATCTAAGGAATATCCCAACATTTTAAAGGGAATTATTGAAAGAGGTGGTTATAAACCTGAACAAGTGTTTAACGTAGACGAAATAGGGCTTTATTGGAAGCGAATGCCTGATCGCACGTACATTTCAAAAACCGAAAAATCTGCGCCTGGTTATAAGGTGTCTAAAGAACGATTAACTTTGCTACTTGGTGCAAATGCCGCCGTTGATTTTAAGCTAAAACCACTTTTAATATATTTGTCCGAAAATCCAAGGCCTCTTAAAGGACTAAATAAAAATCCATTACCCGTCATATGGAAATCCAACAAGAAAGCTTGGATGACTAAAGCTACTTTGAGGATTGGTTCAAAAATCACTTTTGTACAGAAGTGAAAAAATATTTGCGAGACAATAACTTAAGCAACAAGGCTTTGCTAATTTTGGATAATGCACCAGGGCATCCTACTAATTTATCAGAGCTATCTGAAGATGTCATGATTGAGTACCTTCTGAAAAATACAACAGCTCTGATCCAACCAATGGATCAGGGTGCAATAGCCACTTTTAAGGCATATTACCTACGCCGAACTTTCCGACAACTTATAAGGGAAACCGATGATAATGCTGCAATTAAAATATTTTGGAAAAACTATAACATCAAGAACGCTGTTGACAGCATCAGTGAATCATGGAAGGAATTAAAATTAACAACAATGAACCATGTTTGGAAAAAAATATGGCCAGAATGTGTAAAATGTGTAAAGGTGTAGAAAAACCCCGGGACCCACTACACTATTCTCCCTAAGAAAACCGTGAACAGACTTAGAGATATGGTCACCAACCTCCTCTGAGGAGAGACACCTGAAGAAGAAGATACAAAAATCTATGGACCTGATTTCGATTTATAAAATATTTCAACTATAATTTTTTTTTATTGTAGAAACTAAATAAAATTTTCGTTGTTGTCCAAATTCAGTTTTTAATGGCAATCACGCTTTTATTTTGCTTTAGCAAAATTAACGGTTATTTTTAAAAATAAATTACTTAATTTTAAACTTACATGACAAACGCCATCTTTGATAGTATTTAATAAACACCTAAGTTTGATAAACTGGTTTCAAAATACAACGCTAGATGTCAGGCCTTAAATTAAATAAAGTTTTTATAATTTATTTAAAAAAACGGATAATTTAAAAAAAAATAACGTTCAAGATAATATAGCAAAATAACAATAACATTATGATCACGGTTAAATATCTAATTCTGGAGAATTAAATCGTATTCTCTTCGACATTACTTTCGAAATTACCGATCTCCATATAATAAAAAAGTAATCATAATATAAATACTATAATAATAGTTCAGGCTGATTTCTTTATATCAATGATACAGATGGTTTATAAATAACCAGCAGATATTAATTAAATAATAATATTCCAAATAAATAATTTGATTTGGTATGCTTATCAGGTATCAAACTCAGTCAAGGTCGACCACATAATAAAAAAGTTTTATAAAACATGTCAATATATTCATCGATACAATAAATTTGAAAAAATATAAATGTTAATCACTCTGTTATTATAATGAATGTAAATTACGAATTTATAGATAAATAAAATGAAAAATAACCAACAATGTTTGGTTCAACGAATTATTGCTAAACCGTAGCTCAAACCTGATTTGATGTTTTTTTTGTTCACCGTTTAACCTGTTTCTGGGCTTTAAATCCTAAATAAATTAGAGCACGACTGATTATCCGTTAACTATTATATTTATGCATCTTATAAAGAATTTAAATTATTACATCGTATTAGAGTGCTGAATTTATTTTCAGCGCGTTGTTATTTTAGTATGTGTAATTGGAAATCTGTCGCCAGGCACAAGCTGGAGCAAATAATAAACACCACTCGCGAAGCCATGGCCGGAGCGATATCAACCCGAACTATTTTTTAATTGCCTGAAATACACAAGCATCAAGTACAATGTGTTGTAAAGTAAACTTAGGGTAGCCACTGTTCCCTTGTAATAATAGGATGCTTGCATTATATAAACTCAGTAAATCCACTCAGTTTACCCTCTTGTTTTGTTTTGTTCAATCTCTTAAATATTTATCCTTGTTATTCAGTCCTTACTTATTAATTTAACTTATACTTCAACTCCTTCAACAAAGGGTTTTAACACATATTATTCCCAACATAAACTCAATAACGAAAATAAAGAAATCCGTGTACGCTACCACCTAAGCCTCATCTTGTAAGCCTCACTACCTGCTCGAAGGATCAGGGGATAGCCACATACCGCATTGTAAGCATAGACTTATAAATTAACATAAAATAAAATAAAAAATCTTGGATTTATTATTTTGAATTATTTTCATAGTTGGAAGTGTTAAGATATATAATGTGTTATAATAATACAATTTTTAGCTTATCCATAGTTTGCCATTTTGGCAAAAAAATACATATGCATAAAGTGTCAGTCTGTTGATTAAAAATCACAAATTAGCTTATAACTTTTACAAATTTATACTAACATACTACAAATCGATTTGTTTTATCTGCAATTTTTTTTATGAAAATGAAAAAAAATGAATATCTTCCTTTTTTATGAAAATGAAAAATCCCAAAAAATAGTTTAACAAAATTTCACACGAGAAATATATAGAGAGTATAATTATATTGAAATGAAGATATTTTCGTCTAATAGCGTGATAAAAAATTGAATATAGTACACCACGACTCGACACTGAGTATAAAATTAGGATGTAAATTAACTTATGTGAAAGTTCTCAAATAAAGTAGTTTTTAACTAAAGCAATCGCAGGCGTCGAGATATATATTTTTTATGGAGGAATTACTGTCATTGCTGATTGTTGGTGACCTAGCTTGCCTCATCTCCGTTCAGCAGACTATCAAATCGCTTACTTTGGTTCGGTTTGGGTTAACTTAATGGATCGGTAGTAAGACCGCCAAATTCTTTTTGATCGAGAGTTTGCCAGTCCATACATATACTATATGTATATTATACTTCTAAGATTCAATGCGTCTAAATCAATATTCGGCTTCGGCATTATGTATTTATACAAAATATCAGAATCAGACATGCTTTTTTTCTGTGAGTGTTTTCTTCTTTTCTGTACTATCACACTTAACTGTAATTTCACGTCAATTTCTTATTGTATACGCTTTTGAAAAACATAATATGGGTCGATATCGCAGAGCGGTAAGGATCGTTGTAGGTTGAATTTATAAACCGTCTTCCCTTCGACAACCATTGTCCTAATTTTCAGCCTCTACTGCCGGCATTGTTGAAATGATTGCAGAGTTAATGATACCCTATGATGAGGTATTCCCTTCCCTTGTCAGGAAAAGGACCCTGCTTCATAATAAGTGTCCCTGAAATATACGTCGGCTTTGAAAATACAAAAATACATACCTTTGACGTGGCGTAACTAAAACTAACCTTTCCCCAAGGGGTTTAACATTTGAAACATGACGGCTCGTCCTGGTTATTATCAACAATTATTTGGATAACTCATATTTTTAAAATTCCAACTAAGCTTTCATTGCTGTGTTAAAAGCTTTCGGCGACGATTCACTTTAAATTTAAAATGACATCACCGAGCGTAATTAAGCTTTTGCTTTATTCAATAACATACTAATCTGGCACTATTAAAATGCACCAAATTTCACACCAACCAAAACCATAAAATATAATAAACTAGTCAGTAAAAGAGTTAGTAGACAACCTAAAAAAAAGAGCTTTTATTAAGAATAAGTACGAATTAGAATCTCAAAAGTTTCAATAACCTTCTAAATCGAATAATATTTTTCAGAATCTTAGTTATATTGTTTCTTCGTGTACAGTTTTACTGATTTTTTCTTATATATTCGAATAAACTATGTTATATTTCTTTGAAAAGAGATCTTGATTTCATAATTTAACATTACTGGACAAATGTCGAAGACGCAACAAGAGAGACGCACGTACTGCCGCTACTGCGCGCTTGCTCACCTGTACGGCCAGCGACGAGTGCTGTGGCAAGAAACTCACTCAGATTATCTGAATCGAAGTTATTTTAAATCAATTACAACGACTTCAACCAAGATAGTAATGAGCTTTCAATGCTTAAACAATAGATTTTGTTTGCAGATGCAGAACTGTATTATAATGTCTCAACATATAACCCTCATACATATAGTATGGGTACGTTCCAATTTAGTCCGCATTGTTATTGTCATCATCTTAATGAATGCACTTGACTCTGGCTTGCAGCAGGTCGGCGGTTCAATTGTTTTGCTTGCAGAAGATTTTATGCATTTCACTACAGGAAGCAAAAAATATACTCTTTTAAACTAAAATGTTTTTCAATGGCATCACTAAATGTGCATTTGAAACCTTAATTCAGAATACCGAGTTTTTTGAAATGCATCCACATTCATGGAAATAATATTATTAATTCCTATTGAAAATTATCGTGAATAATATTATTTAATAATTATAAGGTATTACATAAGGTAACTTAATAAGTTTCGCTCGATATTCAATATTCAATCAATTTTTATCAATCTTCAATATCTCGTTTTCAATATCTTAGCAAAACGTACTCTCGAATGCGGCTGGCTGTTATGCAGCTCCATTTCCTAGTCAGTAATGATTTGCATTGCAAGTTTTTCGTATGCCTTTGTGCCGATTTGTGACTAATCTGGGCTCTTTTAACGTCGCACTATGTGACGAAAGTCAGCAAGATGCCTCCGCAGTCAAAACAAAGTCAAAAGTGATTTAAAAGATCGCAATTTCACGGACAGCCAACGCGAGACAAAGTGGTGTTGAGTGTTTACCTGCAATGAAGTTACGTGATTCTTGCGTAATAAACTACTTATAATTTACATACTAGGTTTTATTATTATAATGCTTAAGAAATTAATAAAACAATAGAACATCGTCTCGATAATAATACCACATAATTGCATAAATAATTGTTGTACCAGTTTGTAAGTATAGAAGTTATAAGTCACGAGTACATTTACTTCTGCAATTTATATCATGGGAAGCTTGCAAGTATTATTTTTTAGAAAATGAATGTATTTTATCAAATTAGTTTATTTAAGCCTTTATTAGTAAGGATCTGAACAGCGTTAGCTTTCACCCGGGAAAATTGCAATGGCAATTTATTTTTGTCTTTAAAGTTTTAAATACCCTTCGTTTTCATAATATCCTTGCTTGGATGTTTGAAGTAAACCAAGAATAAAGTTTATGTTCATATTAATTTTATACTGAACGATTGCATTTTATGAGAAAGTTTGAGGTGGCTAAACAAACTGCTCGCTCTATCCTATAACCTACCGCACGCCACTACTCGTTAAATTTACAAAATAACCTTATCCCCGTGATCCACCGCCGGCTCGTGGCATACATACGAAAAGCAATGAAACTACCAAAGCAAATGTCTTATTTATCAGAGGTCAGAGGTTATCGGAGACGTGGACAACAATTTTAATATATTCTAATTAATCATATCATTAAAATAGTAATTCTGCTTTATCTTAATTAAACCAAGATTATTTCCGCTTGAATGTGTATCACATGAATTAAAAAAAATAAGCTGTTCAATACGAATGAGAAAAATATTTTTTTTTAATTTAAAATGTACTTAATTATGTAAAACATAACTGATAATATAATATGAAAACAAAATACTGCGTGTTGACTTAATATTTTTACGTTTATTCTCTTAAACAATTCCACTCGACTGGCCCTAGAGCACATTAAAAAACCTGGCAAAGTTTTTTTAAAGAGCTATATCGTGATTTTTTTTTTTAGTATTGAATGACGTTTAATTTGCTGCTTAACATTTTAAGCACGCTTACTATTACTAATGACAAATAATATCTTAATTTAAAAAAATTGGTGTTACTTCGCATAATGTGTTGCTTCACCCTAGCATGTTGGCGAAACCAACAGCATCAAATAAAAAAATCAAAGTTGGAAAAACACCAACATTTTTTTCAAATATATTAAATGCGCAGTGCTAGGTTTGAAATGCCCGTTACGTGACATGTGAATGTTTGTTGTAGTCGGTTCCGCTTCCTCGGTACTGAGGGATGCGGGCTCCGCGGCCACCACAATTGGCGTTTGCACCGCGCTCGGGCTTTGTATCGATTATTAGATTAGGAAAGGGAATCACTCCGGGTGCATGTTACCCCGTCACTCAATGACGGCAGTGGAGCCGCTTTTAATTTTAGATAGTTATTTCAGAATTCTCGTCTATCATGAAAACCAATTTCAAACACAATGAAAAGCTTTAGCAATAAATACAATTAATCCCGTCATCTAGCTCTGTATAAAATACTCTCGACTTCTCGGTTTATCGATGATCTCAAATGAGTTTTTCTCCCGTAAAATTCATATTTAATCACATCTCACCTCGGCAATTGAGCGTAGAGCTCAAAAAGGCGTTCGAAAGAAACAACGCTTTGGGACTTCAGTAATCAAGACACAGCTGTTATTCAAGAAGATATTCAGCTCTTCGAGCTATTGCGTATAGAGTTCGAGCACACGACCACGATGCGTAGTTTAACTTATTTAACTGGGTTGATAAAATAATGCTTGCGATAAATTAACTTGAGTTGCGTCTGCAAAGCAGGCACAATTAAAAAAATATATTTAGATACTCTGATTCATTCAAATTTAATTCAGATTTCACTCCCACTGCTATAATAAAAATTCACGAGCAATGTCAAGTTATTTGTATTCATCGAGATTTAATCACGGTAGAGTAGGCTAGTTGTGATATGTATATATACCGAGCCATAACAAATACGACTGTGATCAAAGATAAATTAGATGATGTTCAAGTATTCCGTGAAATTCTTGTTGGTCCTTAACCATAACCTAAATTTCAAAGGGCTGATCCGAACGGCGTAATTTGCACGACTTGACCAAGATCGAAGTTAGATCTGCAGTGGCAGAAACGCTGCGAAGCAACTTGTCTCGAGACGAGCTGGTTCTCGGAGCCCCTGGCGCGGCACTCTGCTCCGTTGTGTGAGTGGAGGGTGAAGTGGTGCCTGTGCGGGCGCCTATCCGGAGAGCACCCGCCACATCAAAGTAATTATTCAAAAATTCATAAAGGTTATCCCTCACGAGGTGTCGTTCTTCAAAAATGCATAAAAAATGGTTCACAATAGTAGCTAATCGTGCAGTATTCTTAAAAGTTAATTATCACCGATTTTCATGTTTCCTAAGCAGAAATAAGTAAACATAAGAATTTGAATACGTGTTAGAATATAATCAGAAGTGATTATGTCTGAAATAGTAAGTTATCACCAAAAATGTTTTGTAAACAATACAGATAAATTAACATTTTTTAATTTTAATTGCTTTTTAATTGTAATTAAAATGAATTTGACTTTTTATACTTAGAAATTATCTCTTATACTTAGATTTTAAAACCCGCTTATAAAATAACATGATATGAATGTTATAATAATGGTATCACGATGATTTATTGATAGTTTTAACAATAGATGTGTTTCGGTGGAAGCGAGAATATGAAAAGCATGATAGTTAAATTGGCTGTTCCAGAGGGACACATGATTTTTTTTTTTTTTTAAATATCGTGAAAATTATTTAAAAAAATGAAATACCCTATGTGTAAAAAAAACTATTAAACTTTTATGACATATAATGGAAATACACTCCCGCTCTCTTAATGACATGAATAGTTTGTTGTTTTAATTGAAGACTAAATGGAGTTTTACGGTCAATTTCTAGAAATAATATTATTAACGAAACTCTAAATGAAAATAATTGATATAGTAAAGTGAACTACAATTTCATAAGAAAATCTTGTGAATTATGCGTTAATCGAGTTAGTACCACCACAACAAACCAATTAACCTGTCGTCGATATGGCCGCCATCTTCTTAATTATGCAGGCTTATCATTCTTGGTTGAACTTAACCGTGAGCATTTAACACATTTAAAAAACACCCCAAATTAAGTGTTCCTAAAATATGATAGCTTGGAAACATTCAACAGTGATTTTAAGAAATATATAACATAAAGTATGATTTACTTATTTGGCCGTTGGTTAAAGCAGTAAAATAATTATTTTATTTAAAATTAGCATTAGATATGTTAACAGAGAATTCACCTCATTATTATAGAATAAACAGACAACCATTTCACATCAGTGAACAATTGATGTTAAATTTGAAATATTTGGCTCATTATTATATTCGCAGTTATCTGAAGTTGAGTTATTTATTTAATTATTGTTTTTATATGAATATATTCTCAATGCGTAAATGAAACTACTTTTACAATTAACTTTTACATTATGTTAGTAGTAATTTTAGATTATGTTAGTACATCCACACTCTATCTGATAAACGTATAACATCCTAGATAGTGATCAAAATGCAATTTTAAAATTATGATTGAACTGTAAATACAGAGCTCCATGAAAAACGTGTAAATAAAGGATCTGCTTCTTTTGAAGATAACAGTGTTACATTTGATTACTGGTATAAAACAAAGCAGCTGGTGGATTCTCATATAAGCACAATATCAAAAAGCTATAGGGGAATAATAAATAGAACACAATAATCGCAGTCATATACATTCGTTTAACAAGTTGACTATAAAAGTAGGGTGAAGCGATATTTTTCGTTTGAAGTCTCCACGAGGATTTTTACGTCAAGACTGTCAAATTAAATATGCGAAAAGCTACAGAACTAAAAACCTTGTAGCCACACTTTCCCTGTCATTATTGACTCCAAAACAAAACAGCAGGTGATAAAAAGAAATTGTGAATTTCTTTTGTATGGCGATATTTTAAAATAATAAATTGGTTAGCAAAAGGAGAACATTTAAAATCAAAGTTTATGGGCAAGTAGATACTTTATTATTCGTTTTTGTACCGGTTACTTTTATTAAATGAGTATTGCAGTTCCGCGATTTGTCGACAAAGCATTAAAAAAAAACCCGAGATTTTGCACTACTCGAATTCAACAAAATAATTACCGCCTGGAAGTTATTGAGGTTCCATAGTCATATTTTATATTTATTTGTGTGTATAAAGTGTTAAGATACATGCAAAATCTCCACTAATTTTTATAAAAGTGTCTAAACTTTTAATAAATGATTTGCAATTAATTAAAAATATATATATTTTATAATATGCCGTACTTAACGCTTATCATATTCTACCATACACCTGGTCTGGCAGCGCTCTACGCTCTATTTATCGAGAAGAGCGAGTGCAATGACGTACTTTACCAAAATACATTGATATTGTATTAAATAGCCGGTTCTACTAACCAAACATAAAAACTATCGTTAATATAATATAAAATAAAACAAGTATTGAATGTTTTATCTACGTGAGCACACGGCGTCACAAGTCACGAGGTACCAATTGCTTTGAACAAATAGTTTTTTCTGATCCATTGAATATTAATTCGAACAAAAGTATGAAAGTTTTTTTTCAGTTTAGTACTTCAAAAAAATAAAATAAAAGTTTTATAATCCATAATACAACTAATAAAAAGAAAAGAAGTAAAAAATATCTCTTAAAAATAATTATTAAAATACACGATATATTTATTAAATGTGCGAAAATCTTTAGGAAATGCGGTTTTCGTTGCGTGTCGACTAAATACTTACTTAAATAAACACGCGATGCACAAAGTAATTTTTTTTTTATATAGTATTTATCTGCAAAAACTATATAGTTTCTATCTTTAACCTGGTGTCAACATATCAATACAAACCTAAGTCGTTTGAGTACACCATTTTTTTGTTTCAAAAACGTAACTTAAAACAACACTATCTTTTTGAATCTATCTATCCTTAAAATTTTAGCAAAAATCAAGGCAGCTTATTTGTGGAGATGGACATAGAATTAAGACAAAACTAAACAGAAGAGCCTCTCGATAAGTTATTCACATTGCTTAAAATTGACAGTATGTACTACTCACTTCTTTCATTTTTACGATAACAGAATCATGACGTTTGCCGTTTCATCGAGAATTCGTCTCACATTTTTATAACAATTATTAGAAAAATGGGAATAAAAATTCTCACGCCATGTCTGTTTGAGACACCTAAATTTTCTTAATAATTTCACCTCGCAGTTTCCCCTCGAAGCCTGAATTTTCTGTGGAAAGTGTCCCGCAGTGTTCCTAAGCCAATTTAACTAATCCGGGCAGGTTCTGAGTAGACAACCCATGCAGCGCGAGAGCTTTCGCGGCTACCGCGTCATAAATGTCAAAGGCCGTGGAGCGGCAGCCGCGGGCAAGAATTAAGCTATCGGGGCAGCTCGAGAGCTTCCCGGGTCAAGGGAAAATCGTTTGAAGGGCAACCCTAAAATATATTTTCCGTCTCCAATTTAAAATATATTTCAGATAATCAAAAATATCTCTTTGTTTCCCTAATGAGTGAACGGGTACAACCGATGAATAATCGACAACCATTTATATCCCAAAACATAATGACGCAAAGAAAAAATTAAGAAATTACAAATTCTACAAAGCATTTCTCGACATCATAAACAAACATAATAAGAAATAAAAAAAAAACTTTAAAAAGTATTTTGATCCAGTGATAATATTTTTAATAATAAAAATTACGGAATTCCAAAGTTTGTTTGTATGCTTCGCTTTTATATGAAATGCGATATAAGAATTTCACACTCTTGTCTTTGAAACCAAAATTCATAATATAATCATTATCAAGGAGTGAAAATATCTTAATAGAGGGAGTTTTATTTTTTTCCACGATTAGAGGGTGATGTGTCTCACCACTTAACGAAAATAGCATTTTTCAGTTTTCGGTGTGTTGGGGGTATAATATTTAATTATACTCACTTGCATTATATTTCAAAACTGAGTACGTAGTTTTTTTCCCATACTTTAAAAATAGGTCTGAAAAATCACCTTAAACATTTATATAACCCAAAAGAATGTCAAAATAAATCGTATTTGGGTGTATGTTTTACTAGGTTAACAAGAATAAAACAATTCAATGTATATATGAGCTTGAGGAAACTTTTTGAGAGTTGCTGTATTTTATTTCTTATGTGGTTTTCACAGCACTGATATAAATGTATACTTTTGAAAATAATATTTTAAAAAACCTACTGCAAATAAGATTTTTTTCTTCAAATATGACAGATTTAGTGCTTAAGTAGAAAATACGGCATCTATAATGTTTGTAAAGTAATATTAAGAAAATAAGTATCCATAAGAAACAACCCAGAAACCAAACATTATTTAAAACGGATGCACAGCACCAATGGTTAAGGTGACAGCGAAAAATGCACAATGCACCCAATCTACACGTCCACTCGAGGTAAACAGCGCTGACTTGATGCCCTGCTTATAAGAGTGTTGAGTTAATTTTATCGTCCCCGCCGGGGTTCCAGTTCTAAAAGAGATTGTCTCCAGTTCCACCCTCTCCAGCTTCCAGTGGAGTTGCGCCACCCTCGGCGCTTGCTATACTTATATGCTGCTATTGTTGAGTTTCTTTGTACCCAAATTCATTTTTGAATATTGTAACTGCTTCTGGAACGAGAGTCTCAACATAAAGAGTTTTCTCTGTCATATAGATCTTATAATTAACATTTTAATTCATAATAAAGATCCTCAACACATTATTTTAATTTTATACATTTTAAATTCCTTATTTTTTTTTCAGCGTACCAACCTTACTGCAAAAAGTGTTTTAATTTATTTTTTAAAAACTAAGTCGAGATTACCTCCTGTGGTAATATTTAAATTTTACTTCCATTTGTATAGTACCAAAGCTAGCAATGATTTTAAAAGCATATTTACTTGATCCTTGTGAGATCCGCGATTAAATGACAATTGCCTTAAAATATAATGTTTCACCTTTTCGGCTCAATGACGGCGCCTGCGAAAAAGAGACGAGCAAAGAACTGAGCAATTTTATGTACAGCGAGGACATCGTTCGCTTTATAGAAACACAAAGAATCTGGTGGATGGGCCGAGTAGAATGAATCAGTTTTGGTCGAGGACCTTAGGTCTTAACTAAGTGGAGAGTTCAATTGACCAAAATGATTGTCCAGAAAGGACAAACCGATTTCATGAAGTCTACTTTGAGACCCTGGGAATCGGAAAAACAAATTATATTGAAAAATATAACTTTATGCTCTATGATTTTCCATTATAATTTTCAACCACAAGTTCATCCCTTTGAATTAATCTGTTAGATATAGAAGTTGCAAGCTGCTCTCTCTGAACACTACTGTTTGTTCAGAGACCACACAGATATCGATGAATTTCTAATAGAAAACACGACAATTGCATTAAAAGGTATAAGGTCAATTTCATAATAACTGCACCGGAGAATGTCAGAGGTACGCTGCAGGTTAATTGAGTGGAAACGTACGGTATATCATTTGAAAATTGAAGCTTAAAATAGCATTCAAATGTACTCTAATAAATTAAACGTCGCTTTACTACAATTAAATATTGTAAATTTTCATTGCTGCTTTTGTACCGATATCATCACAAATTTCATATTATAATTCAATATATATATATACTATACAACAAAGTTGTATAAAAATATTTAATATTGTAATCACAGTAAATTCTTTGTTTTATCTTTAAATGATTCCAGATGCACTTGTTAAATAATGGAGACAATAAAAAAACTCGTATGCAGAATATGTAAGAAATTTCCCATAGTATATTGTAATTTTTGTTTTGTTGAACTGATATATTAAATTTTTAATCAATGTCTATAAGTGTCATACACATATTTCCTTGAACAGACTAGTAATCTGTTATTAGTCCATTGAATTGTTTTGTTGGACCACAGATCATTAATTTGCCTCACTGACAAGATTTTATCAACATTAAATAAAATTAAGTAAATTACTAGCCATAATAATTTCTTATTAAATACTTTTTTTGTTCATTGGAAATTGGTTACCGCAAGATTGGTATATGCGTTTACAGTCATTGTCTATTTTTTTAAATGAAAAAAAAACTCGATCTAATATTCAATACACGCGCATAAAGCCTGTTGCTATCGAATGATATGCGTAAACAGTCATTGTACTTCGGTTCTATTTGAGGGGGTAAAATCGCATGTCTGGATTCTATGTATTTATGACAGTACTGCTTTCAATTTATTATGGTAAGCATAATACGCCGAGGGTCGAACACTTAGCCGATACGAAGAGCACTTTGTTTCGACGCATCTCCTATTTTATAAAGTGGAATACGATCCACCTGAGAAGGGGATGTTTTGAAAATTGTATGGTGATCAAAGGCGACCGAAGGACAGTGTCGCAACACGCAAAACGGTTAATTTGCGGCTGTAATAATGCCACACGATGTCTAATACTTTGTTATACTGTATTACTATTTGTTATTTTTATTTGAAAACTGAACTGAAGTAAATCTGTGTATGTTTACGTTTTTTCCACCTGCAGCATTGTTTATCACCATTCAAAGTTTCAATGTAAAATCCAATCCATTTAACTTTGTCACATATTTATAAACTAAAAATAAACATAATAAATTAGTCGGTATTTCTACGTAAGTGCCAACAGTGCTCGGCACATAATGTCCATCAGTTTATCATGACGATGGGATGGCGAGTGTGCTTGTCAACATAGAAAAGGTGATTGTTCTTATTAAAACTAACTTGAAGTGTGCAATTGCATTTTTGATAATATTATTAAAACACTTAATTGAGTATTGTAAATATTATAATTGCATTTTCTAATCAAATTATTTAAAAATAAAATGCTTGGTGTATATAGGCAATACATAAAATAATGTATTTGATAGGTCTGACTAGCAACCCTATAAATAAAACATAATACTTATCTAAATAATGGTACTTATTCGTAGAAAATGAAATAAAACTTAAATGGCTATTCATCTGAATACGTCGAAATATAATATATTATGATAGTTTATGAAATTTCACCAATCCCGTGCAATATAAAGCTATTTTCAAATCATTAAAATTTTAATATTAAAAAAACTTTTACATGCTGTATTTTTAAACTCGAGTCTTCAGAAAATTTTAACGAAAAAAAACAATAAGCATAGGCAGCGAATCATTTCAAAGATGATACTTAGAAAAACGTCAAGAGACTGAGAGCCGACTCGAGTACATTCGATTCAAAACCTTAAGGAGAGACATGATAAAACTTGTCAAAAGGGCATAAAAGAAACGAACAGACAGTATTGCCTCGAAGACAGCTCGTGATTGGATTGAGAGTATCCTGCCTGTCGATGTTTTGTAACTTAATGCAGGACTCCCTCGAACTAACTCTGCAGAAGGCTGCCGGTTATGTGAAAGCGTAAAGACGACAGAGAGAAGCTTTCATACGGTAGTGAATCGAGAATAGCTTACTCGGAGTCGAATGTAATGTAAACTCACCCTGACATCCGGCATTGCGATCTGCGGGGAAATACCCGTCGGGAATTGCGCCATATGTACATTTGCATTAGATACTTCAACCTTGTTCGGAAGCTGAGTTTATTCAGTCCCGGGAAAATAATGTCAAAAGTTCAGATGTACACGACTGCAAGTTTCAAGAGCGACCTACACGTGCAATCCGAGCTGGCCGTAAATAGTGAAGATCCACTCACCTTGAACTCAATTTTCATTCGTTTAAAAATTTCAAGTACAGCACATTATATAATTCATTTTATGCATTATTAGCATAAGTGTCATCATATTATTTTTTATTTATATTCATTGTTATTTTGCCTTTAAATCAAAAACAACAAAAAACGGCAAAATTGGTTTGACTTTCTGCTGAAGCCTCACCACACCACTGATGCCTTGTTTTAATAATAATGTCAACATCTTTAGAATTTTTGTATCAATTGTAAGAAATATAAACTATTTGCATTGTATTATTAAACACATTTGATACAGGTCTCTTAAACTATTTCCACTTGAAAGGCACCTTTTTAAGAACGACATCGTAGTTCACAGGTGTAAATGTCACTGCATATTATTGATTTTTCAATTATACTACCCGTTAGCCTTTTTTTGTAGTTTGATTGCAATGAGTAAATAAGTGGCTAATGGTTTTGGACACAAATCTACTGGTTGAGGTCTTTAAACCATAATTTTATTTCTTCATTAGTATTTTTTTCAGTTTCAACTAAGAAATATTCAATTTTTCTAATACATTCAGCCATAAAACAAACCACGATAAACTGATAGCACTCAAGAATAAAATGATATTGCTTGTTGTTTAATACATGCATCAAAAGCATGCTTTAATCAATTTAAAACCATACCACGATCAACCGGTAGATCTCAATCGGCTGGTTGGACAGTCATATGTGTAAGATTGTACTGTACTTGGTCAGTGTCAATTTCGTTATTACTTCGACGTTGCTTGCATAATAAAACACCATTCAAAAATATTCGACTTATATAAAAAAATCAAGTAAGAGGCCAGGTAACAGGTTTGTTTTTAATTAATTATAAATTACAGTATGCAATGCCGTGATTCATTTTTTATACATATTTCCTGGTAATTAGGACGCCTAGGCATTTAAACAAGTTCAAATACTAACTAACTTAGTGTTGTTTGCTTTCATTAATTGTGCCGCAGATAAATACAATGTATTGCGAGACATATTGTTGATAAGTGGTTACACAAATAATCATAAATCACCCTATTACTTGTCTTTCGTTTTATAGGCGCTGAAGAATCAGTATTTATAAACATTATATTATTTGTTTATATTTAAATTTTACGATATGCACCAAATAATTTATTCTATACAATAAATCTTTCTATTTATATAGTAATATAATATATCGCGTCTGTCGCGTATCATAGCAAATATAATTTTTAGAATAAGGATCAATTTGCAACTTGTGCGTGCATAAATTATAGCCGTTATATAATATGTAATACAAAATCATGCAGTTCATCGAGACCAAAACGCCTGATATTTTGTTGAAATTGTAACACAATCACTAATCTACTAAAGTCTACTAAAGTATAAATGTTCCAAGATCGTTAACTAAAAAATGTGCATAGAAACAAACTATTATGTATGAATTCAATGAACAATATACACACCAGGTAACAGTGCGGTTTATTTTGATAGTGGGAAGAAAAAATCAAATCATCAATTAACGGCAGAAACATATTCATAGTGATATAAAGATATTCATAGTGAATTTATTATTATTTTCGTCAACCTTAAGTTTCGCGCCCAAATGAGTAAATAAAATACAAGCCATTTTTTATTATTATTAGTCTCCTTAGTATTTACGCTTGTATAAACGGCACGTCACTCATAAATTTTGTATAGGGTATTATATTTTTCTTTTTACCACACAAAGGACAGTGAACTCGGGTTTCAAAGGCCCTCAAAGCGCCGGGAGCCCTCCTTGTCATCCGCGCTGCTTCAACCTTAATCCCTAATTCAATATTGGAGGGAGTCAATCGCTGACCGAAGCTGGAAGCAGAGATAATGGGAGCTCGGGACTCGTAAAGCCCTGCCACCCACAATCCAGAAAATTCAAACTAAAGTTCTTTCTAAAAACCCTACTGAAAATTTAAAACTTATATCAAAATTTAAAACACACACATACATATATAAATATATACATGTGTATATATATATATATTGTATTTAAAAAAAAAACAAGTCCAGAACGTAAAATATTATTATTAATTATTATAAAATGATTATTATAAATTATTATAAAACGTATTTCCTCAGTAAATTTTCGTCCCATTATGTAATTATTTGATAAATCAGAACTGGTAGAACCGTGTTTTAATGATGCTATATACTCCTTTTATATTTCAGGTTAACCAAGTTATAAAACTAAAAATCTGTTAAGAGCTAGTATAAAAACAATGGTTACGATCCTATAAACACATACTTTCCAATGACCAGCTTAACTGGACTAAGTGAACTGGAGTAAGCAAAAATAAACTGCAACAAAATAAGCCAATAAGCAAAATTAATAGTTTCACAATTTATAAGAAATAACAAGAAAATAATTAAAGACCAGCGACTTGTACAACTCTCTGTAATTTTTGTTCACCTGTCTTTTTCCCTCGGATACACATAATCACACATAGCCTTACATCATTCATTATAAAATCGATCAGAGAGTCTTCAATAAGCGCCATTTTATATTTTTACCGTCTTATAAGTTGTCTGTAGAAATCTTGTAACTTGTAAAATTTAACAAAATATAAATAACGAAATATTTAAAGGATATCTTTTTTAATGTACTTATTTTTATAACATCGCAAGGTTATTTTATCCGCACGGAAATTGCGCTGACATTCTCCACTGTGACATTCTTGTTATACTTTTCCAATTATGTTAACACAGGTCAGTGCAATCTCAGAGCTTCACTACAAGACCATAATACGACACTTGCAATATAAATGAGCCTTCGAGCAAACTCGAACAATGCAACAACTAGGAAACTTACATTGTTTGTGTTATTGGTATTATACTTCATGTCGAAGTATTTCTTTGGACCTAACTACGAGAAAAGGGAATAGCACTGAAGCTAGATATATTTATTAAAAACGTTTGCATTCATTATGTACGTAAAGATTTACATAAAACAGGTCAATAGTATGGACAAGTCGAATAAATATTGATTTAAATGTATCTAAGATGCACATAGTAGGAAAAATTTCATTAATAAAAAATGATTTTCCTTTTTCATGCCTGCTTTGCCGGACAACTCAAAAATTAATAAAGATAAAGAAGCAACGTCCTGGAGGCCTTTTTATCCATCAAATTCCCACCCCCCATAAGAAAATAAACAATTTTCACTCTTGGGATTACAAAAATTTGTAAGTTTTTAATAAATTACGAGAAAACTTCAGTAAGGAAAGGTCAGATGAAAAGTGCTACGTTTAATAAATATATTCTTAATTAAACTTAATACTTATTATGTAATTGTATGAAGTATTGCAATGAAATGTTTTTACGTAACAAATATCAATTAACTACAATAGTTTATAAAAAGAGAGATTTCTATTTTTTTTTCAAAACCATAAATTTTTTTATTATAAATCCGATTTTTAAAGATCGTGTTTGTATTTGTCTCTATTATAATCCTGATCTAAGCAGGTGAAGCCAATCTGATATTAAAAGGCATATTATGTAATAGATCGATTAAAGATGATTTGATTTGCATTGATAAATGTGTCGATAAATTTTTTTAATAAAAAGAAATGTAATTTAGTTTTTATCAGAGCACATCCCAAATTTCAACCGCTTTAGTTTTCCTGCTTACCTGTGAAATCATTTATTATAGTTATAAAGATAATCACTTTTTCACCGGGCACAAGCCTCTCAAAATAATTGTCAAATGTTGAATACTCAGGTGTGCTTGCACGTAAAGCATTCCAAATATGCATGGCGCTGGCTAAAGCTCTGTTCATTTTCCAATTTGGCGACCTGAATGTGACAGGAGATTCACTGCATCTGCTAACGTTATGGTTTTCTGATACTAGAACTGGTATTCCAATGGACTTTTGGCTACGATACAGAAATACGGACATTCTTGTGCTAATAATATTGGTAGTTCGTTATTATAGTGAACTCCCAATTTATCAAATGAATAATCGAATTCCTTAATTTGATCTACTATTATTAATATTATTTTCATGGGAAAAATCCAAGGGGTTAAAAATATGAAATTTATGGGTTTTGTTGTTATACTCGTATATTTAACTTATGTGTGAATTCGTTAGGGAAAAAAAAAGGATTTTTTTCGTCGTTTTATGTGCGAATCGAATACTTAAAAAACATAGTCTGTTTTTTGCAAGTACCGCGAAATTAACAACAGATTTGTAAATTTCTGGACCAGTCTACTATACATTATTTAACAGCTAAAGATAGTAGATGCTGTACTTTATAAATACCAGAATACAGATTATTTTTGTCAGTCAGAGAATATTAGCTAAAACTTCAAACATGTACAAATAGAAATTCATTTAGATTTTATTTTATTCATTGAATCACTTTACTACACTGTACAATTTGCATAACGAACATTAAGTAAGTTATGCTTGACCCAAAATCGCACCTTATATAAGTAGAAGTGCTGGATTATCATAGTACTTGAACTAAAAAGTATGGGGGGAGGGGGAAACTGAGCGGACGCAGACGCGATGGAAAATTGAATGAAATGAAAAATGACCATGTGCAGTAAAAATATCCTGCGATGAAATCTAAAACCTGAATATTCAAAAGAAATATTTTGAAATCAGGAAACGTAGGTTTATTACACATTTTAAGGTAGAAAAATATCAAAGTACGACATATTCAGCAATATATTCCGGTACTAAGACCAACCCTTAAACAAGTGCGCAAAATTACTAGGCTCATCATTAGTGCAAAACTGTGTATTTATACGCTGAGCTACTACTGCACCGAGTATGCATTCCACTTCAAAAACATTAATATCAATGTTGTAGAATCAATAATTGCTCTACTTTCGTATTTTAAAAATAATTTTCATTGTCAATTGTGCTCTTTTATAGTCAGCGATTGACAAGTATCTCAAAAAGATTTATTTATAAATCTATATCTACTTATGTGTGTGGGTGTGTGTGTGTTCTCCAGAATTATGTGGAAACAACATTACCGTTGTACAGTTGTTTAATTCGTGAGTGTGGAAACAGTAGCTCTCGGTCAGTGCATTTCGCTGAGACGGCTTGCTTTTGCTAATTAGGGGCGCTGCACAAGGACGCTGCAGTGCAGACGCGAGCTATTCTCAGCCAGCTTTCAGAGCACTGAATGCTCTCGCCGCGTGCCACAGGTATCGAGCCCCGCCATCTAATTTAAATACATTTCGCACGCTTGTTTCAATATCGAGAGTAAGCGCAATCTGCTAGAAGTTTTGATTTGATTATAATATAAGCCAACACGATATTTCGAAGGTGAGAAAATACTTTTTTACATTGTTTATGCTCTTCTTAAAAGCACACATCATACTATTCGTATACTTAAAAATGATTATAGTGCCTCGATGTACATGCCAATTGTCAGCCGAATGAATTAACTACTCACTAGTTGATTTGTTCGTAGTTATTTATTCGGATAAATTATCCCAAAACGGTGCTGGTTGGGTTAACAATCTATTCGGGTATTTATAAACGATTGGTTGGTGACTCGGAAATTTTAATCGTTACCCAGATGACTTACCTCCCAAAACGACTCATTGGTTTATATGGTATATGAGTGTGAAAAAATTGAGAGTTCGAATGATTTTTGACTGTCATGAATATGAAGGTAAGTAAATTCTTGTCAATTTTTTTTGCAGATATAACTATACAACCTCTTCACAAAAAACATGGTTAGTAAATATTGCTTTCAAATGAAAATTAAACAATTTTGAATTAAATTTATTTTTGCATTTAAAATGCTTTTTATGGTGCATTTGTGCAGTTTCCGACTAGATTTAATAAATGCTTGAGTCCGGTGGTATGTAAACTCAGTATTTCAATAAACTCACATCGGGTTAATATTTTGGCCTGCAAATCGCATTAGCACGCCGCGAGGCTGACGCCACCGCCTCAATTTGGTTTAATGTAATTTTGCCGGGACGCCGTTGCAGGCCGCGGAGAGATGCAAACTCAAGCTGGGTTAATTGAATCACACCCCTCTTCATACTCCCTCCACCATAATTCACTGGGTCACTACTGATTTAAATCCATCAATAGTTAAGACCATTATACGGGTAAAATGCTGTCAAACCGTGATTTTGGGCTCTACTGATGAATAGACATCAGCAATAAAAATACTAATGCTGAGAGTGTGTTTAATTATTTATTTTCTGTTAAAAACTGCAAATTGGTCTGAAATTGCAAACACCTCTCGAGATAATACGTTTATAATTAAAATTATTCTAGGCGCTAAAAATAGAATATGCCAAACTTAAGACCCCAAATCACGTTTTAAACAAATATACCCCTTAATGATCATGACTAATGTAAGTGAAAGCGTTATAAAATATTTAATAACAATTAATATTTATATTATATTACACACTCAAATTAAAAAGTGCTCCAATGTTTGAAATACATTTGCATTTTTATTTAATTTGCACCAGCAGCATTTTTTTTTTATGTAAAACCGGCGTGGGTGCTCGGACACCTCTTCTCCGCGCTAGTTAGACAAACTTTTCAAGCCCCTCCTCTCGACTCTCTTGGTGGAGAAATAATTCTCTGAAAAGGAGATAAAAATATACACACGATACCATAACTGCGATGCCAGCTTCAAACGTGAAACGGGGAGACAACGCTCGCTGTCGGCTTACCGGCGTCTGACCTACTGGGAGATTTTATTTTCATTACAGGGTTAACGAATATGGAATGGAGAAGTGATATTCTAATTTATCTAGTTATATCAATTTAACATAATATTTACCGTGTGGTTTTTTTTTGAATAGCGTATAAGCCGCCGGTTAATTTTATAGAAAAATTATGTAATTCGGAAGAAACGAATATGGCATATAATTATTTTTATATAAATAATTGTAAAATTAAATGAAAAAGATGTCTATAACATTTTTGGGTTGAATAATATAAAGTTTTTATAATTTCAGTTCAATCTTGACATTAGATAAAAATATGTGTTTAATCAGGAAATGCTTATAAAATAAAATTTATATTTCTAATTCTTAGTGCCTTAATTCAAAACATAAAAGATTCACCGAAATCCGATACCAATCTCTTCAATACGTCAATTTCAATAATGATGTTTCCTGTTGTGCGCAGTTATAATTAGGGAGATACTGTTACAAAAATACCCGGGGTAGTTCACTCTAGATGAGATGCCATAGAATTGAAGTCGGTAAATTGGAGATGTATAGTGTGTATTTATAGCACCCTTTGCTCGTTCATAATGATGTTGAAAGAAGTTTGAATGCTTTGAAAGAATCTTCATGCTTGTGGGAACTTCTTTTACATTTTGTCTGGAGCTGAATATGCAGTTCGCCGTACACGCATCGGTTAGAAGGAATTTCAAGTCACACTAACGAGGACCACGCTCGTTGCATCTGGTCTGAACAGAGACTCCCTGCTAAGAAAGTATTCTTTGACGACAGAAAGACCTCAATATTAGTATATACAGAGAGTAAATGCTGTTTGCCTGTCATTAAAATGTCTATGAAAGCATTGTAGGGGTGAATATCGTTGTCATTATTTTTGAAAAGACAAACGAGTATGTTTTTAAATATCACGTTTTAATTTTTGTATGACGGGAAATATAAACCAAAAACTAAAATTTATATTTTTGCATTTTATAAGGTAGAAATTAAAAATATTAGAACTGCATCCGTAGTAATGATTTATAAATGTAACGGGAATTAGACAGCGTAATATTAAACATACAACAATAAATAAGACTAGGACATATTTATTTATATTTATAGAAAATTTCATAAATATATATATTTATTATTATATCTGCAAATACGATTTTGATCTTTTTTTTATGGAACATGAAGATTTACCCTAAAGTAATTAAATAAACCTGGACGCAAAGCTCTTAACTCGGCAATTTCAATAAACTCGATTTGAGTGGTATTGGGATGCATATATCCAGTTTGAACCAGTTCGGGCGAACTAGTTTCTAAAATTGCAATAAAAACAAAATAAATAGCTAACTGTCATATATTTCAAATTTTATAAATTATCTGGTACAATAAATTATTAGAAGAACCATTGACTTTAAATGTGATCTACCAAATCAATGTAAATACATAATATGACTATAATAAAAATCAGCAATGAAACAGGTTGTTTATAAATATTATTGTCTATTTTTGGGTATTCTTTTTATACATTCAGTCTTTTCAATCTGTGATGTATTCTTTTAAGAAAATACAACGGCATTTCAATTTGAGTTTCCAAGCCATAGCAGTCCGTCGTTGCTCCATCAAGTTTTTCCATCAAAAGAAAACTTAGGTCTTCCCACCCCTTTGCGCCCAGGTTGATCAAAATATTTTTTTACTGGTTTTTAATTGAAGGTAGGTAGCCTTACCAGAACCTAACCTTACAAACGTAGTTAATACTTCATTTTTCTAAAACACCGAAACAAATAAAAAAGAACCTTAAAGTCGCATGATATTCAAAAGAACTGTTTTTGTATTTTTTTCCTGAAAAGATTTTTAAAATTCGATTAAACATAAAAATAATACAATTTTATATAACCCCTAGAAACAGAAGTAGAGAAGGAATCGTTTGGCTCTCCAAACGCCTGAAGGGCAACGGACGCAACAATTATCTATATAACTTCAGTGTGCAAGCAAGTTATTTCAGAAATGACAACGTGCCATCTTATGAAAACAGCCATCTTCAAAACGACGTTTCAGTTCCAATTTTTTCAATAAATTTGATCAAGTTTTATTTTCAAAGTAATCGATGTGGATTCTCAACTTCCCTTAAGTGTCTACCACAAATCTATTGGATCGTCAAAGAATGGCTTCTAACTGTTGGAGCTTATTGCTTACGTTTCTACTAAATTTTATATAGATATTCAGCTAATACTAAATTTATATTTCTTGGAACGAGACCTCTCGCGAAGAGCAATTAGCTACAAACGCAGTGTTATAATAGTACCACAGCCTTCAACACTAAAAAAAAAAATGAAGAAATTCTATTTTTCAAACTCACGGGGTTTAGTCCCGACTTACATTTAATTAAACCACTAAAACAAATAGCGCAGCTTTCAAGTCTGCGCTGTAGAAATTGCTCTTTGGCGAAACAAGAGGCAGGACGTGTTTATAAATAGCAAAAAGGAAAAATGCCTATTTATAGTCGGTGGGCAGAGTGAGCGGGCGGAAGTGGCATTTCTCAGCGCAATAAAAATGTTGACTAAACACAAACTCAATGTAGCGTGAATGAGCTTTTGTCCCTTATCTGCTGGTCGCGGGTTATCATAAAGCGACGTGTAAACATGGCCGGGCTATCAATCCGAATCGATTATTACAATCATCATCTGCGTGCGAGCCGTGAACCGAGAGGCACAGCGCAAGCACTCAAGGTACGGAATTAGAACATTCGCTAAGTGCCAGTGCTTTGAGACGTACGGCGGTACACCTTAAATACCATTTTTTTCGTACTCGGCGTTTCCTGCTCCTCGTGGACTTATTCTCAATTTTATATTTTTTACCGAAGCGGTGAACTAACACAAGTATGCACGTATAAAAAATAAAAATTTAAATAATATTTTGAAGAAATATCTTTGGTTACAAAAAATCTTCCAAAAGAATATTCGCTGCATTCATTCGCTGTATCTTGACGCAGAGGATCAATCACATTGATTATACAAATTTTGAGTTATTTAATCAATTTCAGTTGCTTTTCCCGGGGCATATTGTTAATTTTTGTGATTGAATTAAGGTAATATACGTCGCATATGGTCCATAAATCTGATGGGTTTTTTTTTCTTTCACGATAGTCAGATAATCAAAACTTTTAGTATTTCGAAACTAAATATATAAATTAAAATGGATTTTTACAAATAATTATGTATGCTAATTAAAATTTCTCATTCAGTTGTGAAATTTATTTCTTATCACACTATTCTGTTTGTAGCAGTATGCAAGCATCCCGGTCTTAAGTGTGTCAAGCTAATGTAGATCAGATCGGCTGTTCCCGATGACATGATTCAGATTTTTTTGGATCGTGTCATATCTTCGAATCTTCCTTCGTTACATACCAACGGAGTCTCGTTTAATGAGAGACTAAATCAAAATTATTAGACACAGTTTAAATCTAAAAACCTAAAAGGACATAACATTTTTATCATGTATATGACTGAAATTATCAATCTAACATTAAAATAAAAATAAATGCACTTCATAAAAAATATTTATTACAAATCGCTAATGAGATTAAAAAAGATAGAAAAAATTTTAAGCATTCGACTGGCAGAAATTGCACGTAATAATAAAACGCACGTAATAGAAAATATTTCAAAGCAATCGGTAAAACATAACATAAAATTCACTAGTTGATTTTTTTCTAGTAAAGTAGCATGGCGTTGTGCAACCTAGCAATCACCTGTAGAAAGGCGGAGTTTCAGGGACTTTTTCGCAAAGCCATTATCTGTAGCCAGGATAGTGAACCTTTTCGTAGAGAAACGTTTAAAACCAATGAGGACCATTAATATCACGAGCATTTAAGACTATCAAATATTTGTTTTGGTGCGATTAATTGAAAGAAGGAAAAAATCCAAATCTATTATTTTTTTTATTACCTTAGGAATATGAAAATAGAAATAAGGGAGAATACTAGCTAGTATATAATACTGATATTTTTCCAAACTGATAAATATATAAAAAGGATACTGTGCTTTTCCGGTGTCTCTTTTCATGCAGTTTTATTAACTGTTTAAATTTATCAATTGGGATCAGCAATAAATTTGGATGATGTTAGCCAATTTGGCCACGGTGGATCCAAAAAGCGGTGGGGGACAGCAAGATCAAAAAATCAATTGTGGAAGAAAGTATACATAGGTTCGCTAAACGTTGCATTGTGTTTATTTAGAAATATATTATGAATTGACCAAAATTCAAAAGACATGCGCATTTCATTTTTTAAAGCAACTCACGACCGGCCAGAGGAAATTAAAATTAACCACAGGTGGACCGCTGCCGACCCCTGGTTCAAAACAGAAATAGACGTCATTGGAATGGACATCGTAAAAGTACTCTCTACAGTGGATGCGCTGTTATTACTCCCTTGTTAAGGGAATATAAGATACACTGTCCGCCTTGTGCCACTTTTACTACGGCGCAATTGAACAGTCCAAGGCTTGTTAGGCGGAGAGGAGCACAACCCCTCTCCTGGTAAGTATCTAGTAACTGACATATAGCGCTATTTTTTATTCAATGTTGTGTGTGTGAATGATCGACTTGAATAACCAAAATGTTTCCCAAGCCAAATATTTCTTTGTTTTCTTTAAAATATTGACTTAGAAGACGATTAAGATAGATTAAGATGTTAAGTTGAAACTTATACTAGATAAGAACGACCATTACTTTACAGTTAATGACACGACTACTCCATTTTTAGCACTAAAACATAAAATATTTTTTCAAATCTTTTTAGAATACCAGTTTTTCGTTTATCAATATAAAACATTACCTTTAATAAATACCGTACAATAATTATACTTTTAATCTGTTCAAGTTCAATCATAATATTCGTACTACTTACTAAACGATGAAAATAATTATTTTCAAGCAGATTTTTTTGTTGTTTGGCATAATATGTTTCCTAAAATTCCGCTTTTGATTGTCTCTAATAAAAAAAAACCAATGAATAAAAACCTTGACTGGGTGATTGTTTTCGATGATATTG
The DNA here is from genome assembly GCA_022113835.1 of Atopsyche davidsoni. NCBI lineage: Eukaryota > Metazoa > Arthropoda > Insecta > Trichoptera > Hydrobiosidae > Atopsyche > Atopsyche davidsoni. Next base: position 9,700,785 of record JAILWY010000010.1, read on the forward strand.
ACTTTTTGTCGTCATATCGATAAAAAAATTAGACAAGCACACACGTCTAGCGGCGATTCGTTTAAAACTGAAGAACGTTATTTTGAAGTAAGATGAGGATTGACCAATCTTGAAACAACGGAAAAATAAACCATAAGCACTGAATATGCTTTTATTTTTGTAATGTCGTGAGACGTACAATATGTTACAATACTACACAAGATAAACATGTGGTTTGATTCAAATATTAAAAAAATTAAAAAATACACGTCAAGATAGTTTTTCCGTAGATCAAAACCACGAATTGATCCAATCCTCTTTTATCAGATGGTACTTAGAAAATGATTATCACTACACAAATATTCTTTTCAAGGTTTTGCGTCACTAATTCGCTTATCACTTAATCAATTGACTGATTCATGTTATAAGAACCAAATTATGACATATCGTTTATAATCATAAAACTATTTTGGATTAAAGAGACAATATTTGAAAATCATACAATCAATCAATAATTAAATCATAATTAAATGGTCACGTGAAAGAACATTATAAAAGGTCAAAGAAAACTACAAATTATTTAAGGTTTTTGCCTTCATAACTCAAATAACAAGAATCATTATAAAAATTTGTAATACATGACACCCTCAAATATCCCTTGTTATATTTTGCAAATATTTCACCACCAGGTTTTTCTACTATCGATATTCATTTTAATATTTCGAATGGGCAATTAAGTATGGACTTTTTTAAATTCAAAACAAAAGGGGTCTTTTAATCAATTAAAAAATATAATTGAATCGAAAACCTATACATAAGAAGAATATGGTTTTAAAATATTTCAAAAAACTTACATTTCAAAAAACTTACATTTCAAATATTATAAATTTATATATATTGTTTTTAATAATAAAGTTTTAAAAATATATAAATTTTGGAAAAATGCGATTGAATTAAAAGACATTAAAGTATAATCCGAGGAATTGGAGAAAAACCTCAATAAGACCTATCAGCACCACGATGTGAAGAGGAACATTCGTACTTTATAAAAAATTCCTTGTATATTCATGATGAAATTATTGTACTTTAATAAATAAAAAAAAACAATTATAGATACTATTAAAAAATTACGTTATTCGATTTTAAGTTTAAATTTTCAATTATTTCGTAAAAATAAAACTATAGGTATTAATACCTGTTTGAAACCTCAGATATAAACAAACATCAATCTAATGATAACAAATTTTATCATGTAAAAGGTTAAAGGAAGTTTAATTGGTTATTTTGGCGCACAATCGTATACAATGTTTATAAATAATAATGTTTATCAAAAACCGCAATCTCCATAATCACAGTTTGGTAAATTAACACCAGAAGTGGCTTGTGTACATTATTCGTCTATTAATTTGAAAAATACCTGATACCTATTCTTTACAATTAATTTTAATATAATGTATCTAATTATTAAATAGCACTTGTTAACAAAAATATAATTTAAGATAGAATTCAGCTTAACTCTGAAATTCATATCCTCAGATACTGAGAATATACTTTTAATTTGCTATAAAAATAAATATATCTTGAGATTTTTTCGCAAAATGTATTTACTTATAATAATTAAACGGTCTTGAATTATTTAATGTATTTCACATACTGCTGTTAAAAAATTAAAATATTTAATAATTTATATTTTATAAATAATTAATAATTATGTTTGCGTATTTTTTTACTCATGACACCCCGAAATTTTCCATTCGACGATAAAAACTTCAATATAAGACTATCTACAACTTAATTCATACTATCAATAAAATTACAGAATAGTTAATAAATTTGAGCAATTATTGAAATGTTGACCCTCATACTCTTTATACATGCAACGCCTCGCATGAAGTACACACAATCTGTAAATGAGACTATGTGTCAACTCCTTCAGTCGGCTAAGTGTTTAAGACCCGGGGCCGTTTATTGATATATATCAATAATTTATATTTCTCATACGAATGAGAGCTCTTAAGTAACAGATCCTTCCTAAATTAGGTAGACAGCAAAACCAATAATAGGACTATTTCACATATAAAAAATGTAAAACAAGAAAACAGTTAATTTATTGGTTAAAATTATAATGTTTAAGTGATTTTTTGCATTAATTTGAAATATATTAAGTAACGTACAATCAATAAATGATGGACCATATTTTTGATAATCCGAAAATACAACTTATTCTCCATTCAGATGGAGTTGGTCGTGATGCCCAGAAACCATAAATAAAAATGTTTTGTTTTTAAAGTTTAATATTCAACAGTCTTCACGAGAAAAATAGATCTATTTTGTCGTACCCCTTGATGAGATGTTAAAATATTCCTTTTTGACTATATAAAAAAGTGAATGAAGCTGCATACATTGAAAGCTTAGATAATATATTGAAACCAGTGGCGTGCTGATGAAAGTGTTGTTTACAAATTAATTGAATATCCGTTAGCACTTAACTGCCGCCTAATGGATTAATAACTCTATTAATCGACTGAACAGAGACGCAGTCACAATAATTGACAACAATTTACTCCTGAAAGCAGAAGCTTAGTTAGTTATTCGTAGACGACACAAATGGGCTCCTCCAAACATCTCTCGTCTCTGGACAGCCCCTAAGCAGACGCGTCGAGCCCGGAGCTGATGAAGTAATGTAAAAGTAAAAGTAGTGATTAAAGTAATATTATTTTAGAAATAATTGTCTTAAAGTAATTTTTCTTTAACAGGTATTTTTAAATAACCTGTATTGTCTGAAAAGGCAAGGATGAACTACCATGTGGACCACAAAATCGATTATTTCCGTTTCCGGTTAGGTTATTGGAGTTTGTTGAGTTCATTCATAATTAAATAATAAACTTGTTTTGTTATGAGAAAAATAATAATGCATTGTACTTATACAGTTACTTTCATGAACTAAGTAAAATTAAGTTTTTAAAATAAAAACAAAAGCTCAAATTAAAGTATACGTGCAAAATTTAACGAATTAACGTAATAGCTTTTATCTAACGAAAAACTACAATCAGTGTGTAGGTTAAATATGAACTGCATAAATTAGATTTCTTAGATACACATAAAAGATTTTGTGGAAGACTTGTACTAGGTAAATTTACTACACTATGCACTGCGGCAATATTGTATAGTAATGATAAAAGTACCTTTGTATTTTGTCTTCACTTTAAGTTCATTAAAATTATTTGCATTACTGGTTTCGACCTAATACACTGAGTCATCATCAGATGCATAACTAAAATTTTAGTTATGCACTGGTGATGACCCAGTGTCTAATACACTGGGTCAGTGACTCAGTGTATTAGGTCGAAACCAGTAATGCAAATAATTTTAATAAACTCAAAGTGAAGACAAAATACAAAGGTACTTTAATAATTATAATAATGGATCTTCACGAATCAAATACCTTGTCCCTCAACAAGAATATTGTATTGCTTTGCCATTACATATTGGTAATCTTTCTAAAAGCTTGCCGTTTTCCTCAACAATTGAAGTTTCAAACACAATTCAGGAAGGTATACACTGTTCAAACTATACAGGTTCAAAAAGACATTCAAGTCAAATCTTGGAGCAAGAAAACAACGAACATTCAATCAAATAAACTACTCACATGTAATAATACTTTTTCAAAAGAAAAACAAATTTTGTATAATATTTATAGTACAATAACACAGATTATTTTAAGAAAACTATTTAAGTGTTGGTAACAATACAATGAAAATACTTTGTTAGCAATCTAATACTTCACACGTGTTAAAAACCTTTATTTTTCTATTTAAAAATTTGCAAGTTAGATATATTTATTGAAATCGACCTTTATTTTATTTTCATAATATTTATCAATAATTGTTGACTTGATTTAAAATAACCAATAGAATACTTGTATAATTTTATTCTGAGTTTTTCAAATACGAACCACGAGGATAATCTCTATAGCAATTGAGTTCACGAATCTGTCAAAAATTTTAATGTTTCGAAATAAAATGCGAGGAAAAACCAGGCAGCCTGAAAGAAAGTTAGCAAACCGTGAATAACTTTGAATAAGTGTCAAGTTGTTGTGTACCTTTTAGCTCTTATCTCTAAGATTTGGTAAGACAATAAGGCCATGGTAAGATACTTACCGTCATGTCGCTACAGCAATGTCTACCAAAAGAGCTAATTGGACTAAAAACATACTGTAAATATATTTATATTCTGAAACACCACACTTAAAAAAAATTAAGCTAAAGCTTAAAAACAATTAACCACACGAACGTAGTTTTTTTTAAATACGAACATTTTAAATTGTTGAAATCTTAAGTAAAAGTATTATTTATTTCGGAGGACGGAGGTATAATTCTAAAATCCTTGTTTTTTATTTTACATTTGAATGCTGTTACTTGATTTATTTTATACTTCTTAGCTTATTTTATTCAATAAAAGAATGTAAAAAATGGTCAGCCACCGAATTATTAATTAAACTTAATAAAAAGCTCCTGAAAATATGGCATTTGAGCCATTGGATTAAAAATTAAAGTTCTCTCACACATACTGTTAAAAAAATTATCACCATTGTGTTAATAAATACTACAGTTTAATTAACATTCAATACATAAGTTGCAGGTATGTTGTCACTTGAAAACTGCTTTCGTTTATTAAAAAACCAATAAATGCCAAAATGCTATCATTAAAGTATAATTATCACATGGTTTACTTTAACGTCAAGTCAAAAAGCAATTTGAGCGCCGGGCTGAGCTACATGCGAGAAACGTTGTTGGTACATTTGAATTTTCGGAAGTGAATAAAACTGCGCGTCCCTTTGAAGTTTGCGAGCGAAAAAATCCCGCCGGTATCTCCTTCGGCGCTCGGGGCAGCCGTTTTGCGTTATTCGTCACTGCTGTCATTTGCAGATTCAAGCGACTACTTTTTCGTTTAACATATTTCCCTGCCTTTAAAAATTGAGGTATATTTGTAATTAATTATTTGTCAAAGCATCATAGTTAGTTTGCTAATACTTTCCAGATGATCGCGTTCGTTTTATCAGTAATGAAAACCTAAACAACTACAAATCGCATTAAATATATTTACTTTAGAGCACAACTATTTTCAGGTAACCTGAGCTTTGGAACTTCTATAAAATGAATCGAGTACTTGCTTTTGCTTCAACCTTTACATATTTGCTTTCAGTAACTAGAAGCTTGAATATAAACAACATAATAAAATGCTTCTGCGCTGCAAACGGCGAACGTTTGTAAAACTCTCTACGCGGGTTCTCGTGCGCCTTATGAAAATATTCTTCATGAAAGCACCTTTGTGCTTTCAGAAATATATTATAGCATCGAAGATGCCGCAGATAACAAGTAGTACAATATTGTTGAAAATGAAATATTTTCGACCGAATGATGGGTCGCTAGAACATACATTATGTCACCGCCAGAAGTCTACGTTGTTAAGTGATACCTAATATAAAAATATTTTAAACAATTGAAAAGGTTATTGAACACTTGAATATCATAACTTTCGGCACGATTTTACAAATTGAATATACGTTCCGCTGATTCGTGTAGGCCGTGCTGAAAGATATACGTGTTAAATGACAATCATCACGTACAAAATACTGAAATCTACATGCTTACTTACACAACAATCAATTCAATAATAATATAAGAATAGTTTAGTATACTTATACACCATTCATTGTAAACCCTTAAGTATACTAAATGTTAATGAATATAAAATGTTTTTAGTGCTGATAAATATTGACTTAGCCTATGCAACCGAGTCTACATGAAGTCAAATATTGGTTTTATGAGATACGCAGCACCTACACAAAACTGCATGACTGGTTTTCGAATTGCTCCAAGCAACTTATCCATTTTTAGGGATGTCAATTCATTCACGATATTTATGAATAGGTTTTAAATCTTTCCGCCATCAAAAACTAAATACTTAATTTAAAATAAGGAAAAGAGAGGTCGGCAAGTGTTAAATAAGTAAAGTATTTAATTTATTATTTGAGTGCCTGCCGCCCTTCGATACCAAACATTGACGACATGTTTGTTATTTGAGGTTTAAAATCGGGAACACACTTAAGATACTAATGTCGTCGTGTGGAGGATGGGAAATTTACTCCCATTAATTTGATAATCATAATATTATATGAGGTTTAGATGCAGCTACAGCTAACCAACATAGCAAGGGTCGCTGACGCTATGGCCTATACATACCATATCCTAATGAGCGCTAGTACTTATACCCGTGGGTTCGAGGACATTACGAGTACACTAAAACCTCGATATAACGGACCTCTATGTAACGGATTTCGGATATAATGGACAAAAAATCCGGTCAAATGTAAAAAAATAATTTTTATTCGTAATTTTCGAGAGTTGATTATAAAAAAACAGCAAACTTCAAAAGTGCAAGCAAAAGTTGATTCCTTTTTAGTAGGATTACCGAAAGCAAGAGCGTCGATATCAAACTGCAACGTCACTTCACGATGAGTGTCCGAAGACAATCAAATAGAATTTTGTTTGTGTTTTGTATTTTTTATTTATATCTAGATACATACAATACAGTATATTTTCAAAAAAAAAATATTTTAGGCCTGTTCTTATATAACGGACATTCGGATTTAACGGACACCCCCTCCCCTTAATTGATCCGTTGTATCGAAGTTTTACTGTACTCTGAGAATTCAGATCCGAAGACCATGTGAGCACAAGGTGTGAATATTTAAAATCTATTGCAATAGGAAAATCACACGGAGGAGTCAAACTTAACCAAAACCACCAAACTTTAAAAATAAACCTGCTAGTACCGTTTGCAAAAAGGAAAAACTTTTGTTTAAAAGAATTTCATCATTAGAAAAATATTTAAAACTTATCGTTTTATTTAAAATATACATTAATACAAACATTGTATTCATTAGTGTATAAGATTTGTTCATATTGTTTACATTTCATTGAATTATTTGTTTTCTAAGTCTTTGGGTCTCGTTTAAAAGGGTCAATCTTCTTTATTAATTTGTTATAAAAATAACGATAAATGTCTTCAAACATAAAATAAATAAAGCACATCAGCTAAATTTCAATATCATTATAATCAAAACAAAGTTTTATTGCAAAAATAATCATGATAAGCATTTTGTACATTTAAATATATAATTAAATATAAAAAATACTATTTCTCAAATAAATTAAATAAACGAGATGCTCTCATGAAAATAAAAAAATCAGGATTTTTCAGGAGCTTACGGGATTCAACCACATCTGTATTGGAAACAAATATTCCAGATTCAGCCACATGCTCCTAACTCAATCCTCGAGACCATAACTCTAATCAAATAGCATGTTCAGTGATATAAATATAAATAATAATTTAAAACTCATCGCATTATTATCTTGTATATTTCAATGTAAGAAATTAAGCAGAACCAGCGACGGTTAGTAAACGTTCCTCCGTCGCTATTTCTATTCCACGCTTTAAAAAGTAAATAAATTAAAAACGGGTGGCCACTGCTTTATACGATGTTAGCTTCTATGTATTGACTGCTTTAAATTATGTTGATTTCAACAAATTACTTAAATTCTATAATACGCCGAATATTAATAAGAAAGGAAATAAATACTGTCAGTTGAATCCGGCGTCAAATCTGAGATTAGTCTTCTCAAAGATTGATATATGTATGTGTGACTTTTTAGGTTTGTAAATAATATGTTAAAACATTTAAATCCCAAGAGATTATATCAGTTGATGTTAAGTATAAAATAAAGAAACTTTTAATGAAGCGTTCTGCATGAACGTACACAATATATCTAGTTCGTATCAACCTGAACTGCATTCGCGCAGAGTTGCATATAAAGGATCCGTACATAAACAGATTAACAACAGACTACATACATTAACATATGTAAATCTGGTGTAACCTACTCCAGAAATCAATAGATTTTCGTTTATTTTTAGGAATACCTAAAATTAAACGATACCCAACTCATCTTTATTCAATATAAAAGCAGCTCTGTGCTAATTAATACACTACGTCTCTCTTCTGTTAAACTATTTGCTTGTTATTAACTATTATAACTTTTGAAATTTTCAATTTACTGAAATTTCATACCTCGCCTCAACTTCAGTATTACAAAACTTTTTTTTATAATTGACTCTACAATACTCTCATCTCTCAGGGTTGACAGAAATTTTTTTGTAATTTCAACACGGAACAATAATTGAGTTTAAAACATTGCATTTACAACCCTCCGGCGGTGGAGACTGTGGACGCTGTTCAAACTAGGTTGGAACAATAGATTATTTGATAGGTTCTATTTGTAGACGAATATATAAATATTGTAACAATGCATCGCTGGGAAACGAGATTATACGATGTAATTTAACCACCTTACATTCACTCGAAAACGAGCCATTACTTTTAAAACCACGGTTTTTATTACAGAATAAGTGCAACGTAGACCTTGTCCAAAAGAAACGTCAATTTAAACATAATTTTTTTGAATTTGCTCCAAGTGAGCAGTAATGGTAATGTCGGAATAACAAGTATAATCCGATATTTCCTTGAAAAAATATCGATCAAATGGGCATTAAAACTTTTTACTAATATTTGATTGAATTTGTTCAATGTGTAACATATTAAAAATAAAAAAATTAGGACTTAGTTATATCTTGGTATTATTTTTGAGCGGTACTTTTAATTTTTTTAATTTTAATTAGTATGATCGCTGAAGGAAGTTGCAGTTTTCCAAAAATAACTTCATAAACACGAATCTTTTGTAAGGGGGAAGTGTTTCACTTTCAAGCACAACGTGTTTTATAACGTAGAATTTAATAAATAAATTCATTACTACGATGTGATTGTTTTATCAACACTTCACACAAAACCCTCGAGTCAATTCATTACATAATCGGAGGGCAGCTTGGAGACAAAAGTTCATGTTAATGCTCAAGTGCATAAACCATATTATCATAACTAAACGTAATAAAGGTTTTTGTCAACCTGATAAAGGACATATAAGGGCCTGCAAGCTCTAGGATTCAAGGCAATTATTTTAAATTTTGGCAGATGTTTATAAAATCATGTTTATTTTTTTAATAAGTTTATCCGATTATTTTGAACTGTTTTATCTTATTCGATATAGACATGCAAATAAATAATTAAATATAATTTTAGAAAATATTCAGAAAAACGGATAAAATATCTAAAAAAAATTTATGACAAGTAGACAGTAAAAGAGAGACTTGTTTTAATTTTATAAACTAGCATTTAATTTTCGCTAAAATAAATCCCAAGTAGGTGCAGAAAATAAAAATATATAAATGTTGTGTACGCTTACGAAGAAAATAAAACATTCAGTGTAGTTTTCCTCTATGTCAAAGCATGGTATACGAGTATGAACACAACGTATATTAATCCCATAAAGAAAACGCTACATTTGTACAGAGATTACACTCTAACTCCTACGAGAGTATCTCTATATGAATGTATGCCTCTCCTTATAAACGTAATATTAAATTTATACAAAGCATACGGCAACTTTATTTATCTATGAGCACATTTTAAAATGTTCATTAATATCATTTTGAATGAGTTTATTTACTTATATAAATATATACTTATTTGAGTTTTCTTCTTAATTGGTTTCCAATCGTCCTGATGATATCGAAAGATTATATTTTTAGAACAGGTAGACTTAGATTCCACGTTACGGTCCAAATTTTTAGTCAGTGGCAACGCACAGTCGAATAAAAATATTTTCTAATTTAAATTCATGGCAAGAACACGATACACGACCGTGTATGAGCACCAAAACACAAGCACCAACAGGAAACCAGATACCATATTGTCAGTCAACTTATTATTCCATTTTGCATTTATAGAATACGGCAAAAGAATATTTATCTGCGTAAAAATTATTGTCCCTTCGCTGCCCAACTCCAAGAGCGTAATTCTACTAACAGCGCTCGAACTAAATTTAATTATTGCAATCAAAAAAAAATTAAATAATACCGCGTCAGGGATATTATACGATTATTTTCAGAATTTGATAAAAGGGAAGTGTGTTTGTATTGATACGTAATGACGCTGATGATCTGTATAACACTGGGCATTAGTGTATAAGCGATTTCACGCTGACTTACGATCTCAGTAGCGGCGGGGCGATTCGATATGTGCACTAATTGAGTACCGAGGAAGAACTGAGCGAGCCTCGGAATTGTCGCTCTAAATAACTGCCGGGTCCGCGATGCTCCCGAGGTGGCGGCGGCGAGCGAGTCGATGCTCCAACGCCTGGATGAAATGGATTCCGTGGTTCCTTTTGACTTTTTAATGCGGCCGTGAGCTCGCCGCGATCCACTGCAATAGGGTGTTATACCGGGTTATATCCTCGCTAAAGACAAAATCGGCCGTTCTATTATCGTCGAATAAAACCTAGATCATCCTAATCCAAAATGACGCTTTTAGATACTGCGCTTCTTAATTGAAGCACGTAACTTATTTATCTTAACAAAGGCATTTATTATTGATCTGTGTGATAATTGCGATTTTTCTGTTAGTAAGTGGTCATCGACACTGTTTGAAGGTGAACAAAATATACGGAATAACTTTTCGATACAAAAGCCAGTGGTTTTATTCAGTGAAACTGCTGCCATAAATAGATATTGGCAATGTTATCTCCAATTATGTTTACAGGATATATATTACAGCAATTTAAATGTCATTTCACTTTTATTAAAACTTTCAGTATTTAACTAGCATTATTTGTAACGACAACCGCGTTTGGCAAAACTGAATTTTTTTCCTAAGAATTCAAAGATTTTATATTTTGGCCGGATGTCTAAATCTAAAAGGTTAGGGCAGTTCATATTTGGCCGACATATCACCGGTTCGATTTCCGTCCTGATAAATGATTTCCAAACTAATCAACTCTGATTAGTTTGTAAATCATTCCGCCCGTTTCAATTGGAATATTGCATATTGGATTTGTTTTTGGATGTTTAGTTTGTTTATGTTATTGTAGATACTATCAAACTCGGATATATGCAAATAATTCAAAAAGCGAAAATTCATGAAATGAATTCTTCGAAAGATTTAAGAGTAAAAATTTAAGCAATTCTATAAATAACTTCGTAATAATTCACAGAATTAATATTTAACAAATATAATAATGTTAAAGCTTTACAAAATAATGCGTTAATTCAAAAATACAGTTGTTTAGTAAAATGCGTCCAGAAATTCATAAAACATTCAAAACACGACAGAAGCTATCGCCTTTTGGATTAAGATTCACACGTATGGATTTTTTCAATCGCATACAATTTAAAATTGTTTGCCGTGAGTATTCAACGTTTGAATAATTCCATTGACATCTGGCTCGCAGCTATTTTTGCTTATTATTCAGCAGCCTTGCACTGAAAACAGGCCATTTTTAAATATCCATACAAAAATTTTGCATACTCGATACATACACAACAATATTTCATTGTCACGATATATACAATAGGATTAACTATTATATTTGTCGCATTCATTTGCGAGTTGCAATAAGCGTGTTTTTGTAGATAAAAGAAACCAGAATAACCGAAAGAAGGCTTTATTGGAAATGCTCATGTGACCTGGCCAGGCCGGGCGCGAGCTCTGCGCCTAGAACAACGCAAACGGACTATGTACGTGCTCGGTATTTAACCCACCACCTTTGTCGTATAAAATCCTATCTCCGAATCTATAAATATTGATTAGTTAATTAGAAGCCATAACCAAATGCTAGTACTCAAAATTGGCAGAAATGCAGATACGCCTTGTGCGCCAATGATAAGTGATATCAGAGGACACATTATTAAACCTTCTGGTTACTTGTAACGAGTCCTGAATCTGAAGCTTCTTGATGCTTCGCAGTTAAACTATGCGATACCTTTCCATGCATATGTATGACATTTGACATCACAACAGTTGTTTAAAACAGGGTTGATTTTTAGTAATAAATTTAGCATTGTAAGTTAGTTAAAAGAAATGTTTTAGTAAAAAAATAACTAAGACATTGAAGGCTCATTAAAGAAAAATTAATAAATAAAATTTGAAATTGAGAAGAATCTTATACGACATGCAATTTGTTATTAATTTGTATTTTTTTAATGAATAATGAAGGCCTAAAAGGTTTGTCGATGGTTTTGTATAAAAATTTTGAATCAAATTATCAAAATATCAATTTCATATATGTTAAATACATTTTTAATGATAAGCGATTCAGTCCAGTATAATATGTTTTAATTAAATAAGAATGACATTTGAAATGAACTACACATCCATGATGTTGGGCTAAGAGAGTGAATACAAACAAATTAACAATTGAAAAATACATCACGTCTTGCAACTAAGCTTCTGTGTCGCTATTTTCTAACCGATAAAATATAATACTGTCTGGAGAAAAGTGGGACATTACTAAGGGAAATTTCCATTAGTTTTCGATTTATATACATACAATAAAGGATCAGCGTAAAAAAGTATTTTTGTATGATTCTTTAATTGGTTACGTCATGAAACGGTCCTCAATCTGAGAGTCGCATTTAAAAACACTCTGAGCAGAGATGGCATGGCCTCCAGAAGTGTTGTGAGAGCAAAATAATTATTATTTATTAGCCTTAAAAATACGGCGACCATAGGCATTTGTACAAAATATAAGACGACCGAAAAAACACGAAACAAATATGAAGAACCACACTAACTACAACGTGGATTTCTAAAAATTTTAAATCTAAAGCTTATCCACGGATAGTCCTGTGCGGATGGCTCAATTTGTTCTTTGAAGTATTGTGATTAAATTAAATCTAAATAAATTTCTCCTGTTTAAATAAATAAAATACTGGTAAAGGATAAAAAAAAATAAAGTTTTGTTGAACACCTGTTAATATCACTTTTAAATGTGGGGTTAGCGATGTCATTTTTTATTATTAATTTGGATACTTATTGATTTTACTTTATAGAGGTAAACCATTTTTACAACATTGACTTTTAGCATGTTTTTGTTATAATTTAATTAAATTACTGGATGAGTCTTACTTTCTTTTATGACTAGTTTTAAATAATAGGTTAGAAAAATAGAATTTTCAATCGCAAGGTACTTCACCCTGCAAGGTTCCAGCCATATCGTAGGACAATAGTAGTGGGTGATACAGTTACAGACAATGAGTAATACCTAATGTGAAATTTGTTGTTAGTTTAATTCCTTAATACCCTTGTGAGTAGATTCAATAATCAATTTAACCTTCGGTTGCCGGAGCCCGACAGCAATCTTGGACTTTGAAAAGTTGCATCTCAATTGCGTTCAAATGAACTCAATTGCATTTTACAGATTTGGGTGAATTATTTCTTTTGAAAATATATTTCCAAATTAAGAGAGCCGAGCCCTAGAATGTACAGTAATCAGAGTTAGAGTTTACCAACTATGTTGCATTTATAGTGTCTTGGCTAGGGATAAACTATATGCCGACAGAGTACACAGAGTATTAGGTATTTTTCCACTATGCAATGCATACAGATTCAATGTTTATTAAATTAGCACGTAGATATCGTTTAGGTGTATAATGCATGATATTAATTCTTTAAGTCAGAGCAGGGACTTAATTAAATAATATGTCTAATGCACTCGGTCTAAATCCGTGAACCACTCAAAAATTTTAGCGGAGCACTCTAAAATAAGGAGAATACTAGGATTAATATTCTAAACGTATTCGTACCCTTTTAAGCATACCAATCATTATATAGGTATTTGCAACTATTTACGTTGCAAGCACTTATATGCTGGAAGGTTCAAGGTTTACTTTTTAATGAGACTTATTGAAAATCCCAACAAGATAAAATGGCGAAACTAGTCTCATGAGAAATAAAACGTAAAAAAACTCACAATAAACTTTAAAAGATATCAAAATTAAATTCCACCGAGTACTTTCTATCAAAAATATATAAATATGTATTTATAAGAATTTAAATGATTACTTAGATTAAGCAAATCAGTTATCAGCATAGGTATACAATATATTTAATCGGTGCACCTTTCGGGTGTGTTTACATAGTTTTTCATATCAGTGTACATTGTAGTTGATAAATATTGTAAAACTTTATTAATATGTTTGCTATTTCATAATTAACTAAGCATTAAATATTCTTAACGTAACATTCTTAAGTTTTTAAAGATAAAGTTAATAACATTTGAGAATTGCGGATAGTTAGTTTTGTACTTAACTAAAACAGATTCATTTTACAAATAAAAAAAAAACATGGAATCTTTACAGAACTGTCCCACATTAAACAAGATGCTTGGTCACCATGATCGTAAAATCACTCGCCATTCGGAGTAATTTGCGTTAACGAAGTGCTATGCAAATATGTGGCAACAGTTTGTAGTGGCCAGCTTGCCAAGGGTAAGTGTCAACAAACAGCTTAATGTCGCTAATTAGTGCATTTAATATTAGAAGTAATTTATATACTGAAAACTGAAGCGGCTTAACACCCGTTAAAAAATCCGCTAATTATGACCTTCAAATGTTCTTATTGTTGACATTTTACAATTTTCAAGTTATATGAATAACCCAATTTTATTTTTCTATTTCTCAAGTATTCAAATACTAACAATAACTCCATTATTCAATCGTGCCAAAGCATTAAGTCATGTTTAGCGTTAATTAAAATCGAAATTGGTTGGCCGGAATTATCTTTTTTAACGAAAAAACATGGAATTATGCTGGATATGCAAAACTACTCACTACCCAACCTGCTCACTGCCCCAAACCCTTAAAATTTTAAAAGGTGTCAAAAAATGTGTAATTAAAGCTTTGACTGAGCGTAGATACTGTCCTATATTTATAGATTTTTTTGCATTCAGTATTTTTTTATTTATTTAACAAGACATTGAAATTATGAATGAGAAATTAGAAATGACAAGCATTATTTGAATTATGCATAAAGCTCTGGCGTACAGCAAGTACACATCTCATAGTATATATAAAATAAATATACATTTTTTAAATTATTTATTGGTTTTAAATTACAGTTTCTTGGTTATATTGTCGACTGTGCGCGTCGTTCACCTCACACCTCTACGCGAAAATTAGACATAGACAACAAAATCAAACTTCTAGAGTTTATTTTTACAACACAAAATAAAGAATAGCAATAACACTTAATGTATAAGCACTAAATTTACAAGTAAATGTCGTACGTAGTAATCATTGTATCGGGACTACTCTTTTTTTTAAGCAAGCGCTAATCTTTTCAAAGTCCAGCGACATGATGGATAAGTGTATGTTGAAAATAAATAAGCATATTCTAATCGATGATGGCGATTTTAAGGATCGGTGGAACAGTTTCGAGATTTGCTAGAAAAAACCGAACAAATTGCTTATATTAAGTAATAATTAGCCTCGGAACAGAGGACGACGTGAGAAGTAGGCGGGTGAGTTCCCATTTGTGAGTTCACGACGTTTGTCTTGGCGATGCAGTCGCCCATTACTCGCTCACTGCAAATATTCAAATGAATGTCCATACACTTAAGCAAACAAAGGTAGTGTTTAACGTCGTTTAACTGGCTTTCATGCATTTTTTATTAGAATCGATTACAGTAATATTTTATGATATATTGAGTAAACATGAAACTAAGCTTAAATAATGTCGCTGTCGACCACTAGTTAAAATTACTCTAATTAGCAGTGTAATACTACTCCCGTGGTTATAAATCTTAATAACAAGACCCATATATTTGTTTGAGTAACCAATAGTAAAGTAAAGAGTGTTTTTTTTTTATTGATTCCTAATAAATTAAAATCAAATTTTCACACATGAATACAAAAGAAGCACAAGTGTTGTTTATACTAGACTTTACTACTTTACCTGTTCCACCCTCTAAAAACACCTGTTTGTAGGGGTAGAAATAATTATCCATATTATTCTACTACACCACACGACTACTCTAGTTATCCTAATTTCGCCATGACTACTCCACTACAAGCAAAAATCAATGTAAACAGAAAACGCCTAGCCTGCAGCTGCGAACAAGTAAAACAGCATATTTAATGTATGCATATTTAATATATATATATATATATATATATATATATATATATATATATATATATATATATATATATATATATATATATATATATATATATTGCTATATACGAGGTCTGTTCAAATAGTATTGAGAATTTTAAATTTTCACGAGTTACATGTATTCAATTTATGATTTTTTGTGGCGTCATTTTTTTACTCATGTTTCTCATTTATACTGACAATTTCAGCCATTGTGAATGTTCAGTTAATTATTGACAGCTGCTTTTCTTGCACGTGTATTGGCTCGTCTTCGATTTTTGCCCATTCCAAAAAATGGAACAAAGAATCTGTATAAAATTTTGTGTGAAAAACAAAATTAAGTGCGTGGACGCATACAAAATGTTGACTGTAGCATATGGTTAAGCTACCTTGGATCGAAGCAACGTTTATCGGTGGTACAAAATGTTCTCAGAGGGCCGAGAAGATGTGAACGACGAAGAGCGTGCCGGACGCCCGAGCACGTCATCAACTGACGAAAACATTGATGATGTGAAGAAAATAGTATTGGCCAACCATCAAAACACTCTTAGAGAAGTTGCTAAGGACTCAAACATATCGATTGGCTCTTGCCATTCGATTTTAACCAATGATTTGGGCATGAGATGGGTCGCCGCGAAATTCGTACCAAAGTGCTCAATTTCGACCAAAAACAGCATCGCATTACCATTGCTAAGGAGCTGTTTGACTCTGTCTGCGACGACCCAAATTTGCTCCAGAGGATCATAACTGGTGACGAAACATGGGTTTATGGTTATGACGTGGAAACCAAAGCTCAATCATCCCAATGGAAGCTGCCGCACGAGACCAGAGACACCAAGACCGAAAAAGGGCCGCCAAGTTCGCTCGAATGTGAAGGTTTTGCGTACAGTTTTCTTCGATTGCAGGGGCGTAGTGCATCATGAGTTCTTACCACAGGGTAGAACGGTTAATAAGGAATATTACCTGCAAGTTATGCGCAAGTTGCGCGAAGCAATCCACCAGAAACGCCCACATTTGTAGAAGAACAAAAATTGGCTTTTGTACCATGATAACGTTCCTGCTCACACATCGTTGCTTGTGCGCGAATTTTTGGCCAAAAACAACACACTAATAGTGCCGCAGCCACCGTATTCCCTAGATCTGGCCCTCTGTAACTTTTTCTTGTTCTCAAAACTGAAGAGGCACATGAAAAGACGACGCTACGCTACGATTGAGGAGATAGAGACGGCATCGAAGATGGAGCTGAACATGATCACAAAAAATGATTTTTTGAAGTGCTTCGACGATTGGAAAAATCGTTGGATTAAGTGTATAATATCTAGTGGGGTATACTTTGAAGGGAACAAAATAGATATTCATGAATAAATAAATAATTTTGTAAACAACACAAAATTCTCGATACTTTTTGAACAGACTACGTATATATATATATATATATATATATATATATATATATATATATATATATAGCACAATCATATGGCATAAATATTAGAAACTATAGAAACCAAATGATAAATCAATCGTATGTCCTAATGAAAATCTAACATTGAACTATTATCCATTAGTTTGCTGGCTGGGTGATTAGACCGCCGATTCTTGGCTGTTCGTCCATTACATCCGCGTCCTGAACGGCGAATAGGAAATAATGTACGTAACCAGTCTCACGTAGTTAAATACTGAGTAGTACGCGATGGCTTGCAAGTAGTAGTATTTTTTGCCTTCGACAGTACTCATTACTTAAATTATAGCTATAATATTTCTTAATTAATTACATTGTAATAAATCAAGAAAAATTTCCTAGACCTAAATTCATAATAAAGATACCAATTTCATAAAATTACATCGGCTTTTACTTGTGAAGAAAATCTTAATCTTTTTACTTTAGTTTTAATCTACTACATTTTAGTGGAGTTGATTATTTATTAAAATTTAATCAAAGATATAAAAAAATATGTTCAGCCGTATATGTGATCAAATAGACAATTCAGCACCATTTTAAGATGAGTTTTATGATTAATATGTGGCTCTCGGTGTACTTGAAACCGTAAACTAGACCTTTTAACTGGTGAATTGAAGAACGTATCGATTTAAATTTAATCGACCATTAGCCGCGTACTATGGGGATAGGTGGCCTACGGAACTGCGCCGAGAACTTGGATGGCGTTCAATTAGCAAGGTCAGTGCAGAGCTGAACGATTGCTGTAGACCCGACCTCCCTGGACACCTGCAAATGTAGCAACAGTCTATTATAAATACGAAGAACCCTTACATAACATTCTTGGCGAGAAAGCTTAGATTTACCAACCATTTTTGATTAATCTTGGTTAACAGAGCTGCAGATGAAATTAGAAGATGTACCTTTAAAAAATGAGGTTTGAATGTACAATGTATCAAATTGGATCAGTATTATTTTTTTATGTTTCAAATAAACTCCAATAAAGAATAAACTCGTACTTCGTTATCCGTTGACTTGAAATCTAAAGCGCACGGTAGCACGGATGAAGAATGTATGCGGGGGCTTCTGAATATGGGGAGTTTCGAATAATCGGGACAAAAGAAGCCAGAGAAGTAAAATAGAATACTTGACCAATATAACAGCAATCAGTCGAAGTTTTTTAAGAAAACTTAAAACCACCTCAAAATGCAATGTTTTTTTTTTGACGATGAAGTAAAATTGCGATTGTATTAGAAAAAGATATACTACGATAGAATATTCGATTACTTGTTATTAAATAGTAATAATATGAATCAACTTATTAACTATTGAACTGTTCAAACATAGGGACCTTATTTAACCGATTATTAAAATTTGTATCCATCCAACAAAATTACCAGGTGGTATCAAACATTAAAATTATAAGCTAGCAAGCAAATTATAAACTCCACGCATTGGACGTACCCCGACAATTAAATCGGTTAGAACGTTGACAATCTGAAAGTTGATTAATCGCTGAAACAATGAATACAGATTTAACCTAAGTGTATAAAATAAGAATAATAATAACTCAATTCGAGCACATTATTCCAACTCCTTTATAAAATAATAATAAATGCGAATGAAAACTCAAATTTTTAAAACTTAAAAAAATTATCTAAAAACTATAAAACCCCATTGTAGTATCACCATAAATAAAACTGCGACGCAAAATACATCTATTAAATTGGCTATTTAACTTTTCTGTATGTTGCCTTAGCTGTAAACAAAATGCTTTATCGCAGATATTTATACTCATGGTTAATGTATCGGTGCGAATGGCACAGTGACTTAATGTGAATATACGTGCACTTATTATTACTACGTAAATAATATATATAGTAATAGCTACTATATTTATTTAATATACGGAATCATGTCGTATCGTGTGTTTTAATTTATTATATCTTCGCTTTATATTCATGGTTATATAACGTTATCGTGCAAAGCTGTTAATCATAACATCACTTAAATGAACTTAAGTGAATAGTTCTGGATAAGGTTAGATGTCTAGCCGTAATGATTTATTTTATCATAGACCTACATTTTTATGTATTGTGTAAATTTATAAGTTTTGTCTATAATACTAAACGTTATATTTGATAAGCTTATTTAACAGGAAACTATGTAAATCGGTTAGTAAAAACCATGTTCATAGAAGAAGAAAAAAAATAGCTTTGCTGGTTAGACAGTAATTGAATAACATTAATGTTTTATATTGTTATACATACATATTAGATCAATTGATCGTTAATAAATAAAAAGGATATTATTTGGATTTTTTCTTATTTAGAAATAATGTTATTGGACAGCAGCAACACGCAGACTTTTCTTTCGAATATAAAACAGCGGTGTAGAAAGACCCGGGGACCCACCACACTATTCTCTCTAAAAAAACCATGAGCACTGGCTCAGCATAAGTATATGCTCAGTGAGATAGTCGCCAACCTCTTCTAAGGAGAAGCACCACCTGAAGAAGAAGGATATAATGAAACAGAATAAATAATGTATTGTCTACATTTACAATAAGTAAAACTCAGGTGTTAGTATTTTTAATTTTTTTTTGTGTACTTTTACAGGAGACTTCTGAGATAAAAATAATTCGACTGATATTTTTTTCTAAATCGAGAGACTTCTTTTAAGCACACCCAAAGTCATCACCAGCAATTGCGCGAAACTGTGTCGTCATAAACATGCATAGGCTGTTTAACCGAGGATCCCTTCAATCTCTGCGATCCTGTAGTGCCGCTGGGCTAATGCTCCGGCCAATCAGCAAGTAGCATCGAACACAAAAGTAACGTTTGACAAAATAGCGAATATAAAATAAATTATTGAACATCTAAAAAACAAAAAAATGGATTTTTTAAAATCAAGTTGTTAAACTGTGTTTGTAGGGTTTTGGCAACCGTCGTTAATTTGTTCTATATCGGATAGTCGTTTGGGGATATCCTTGAAGATAGTCTTAGTTCCGGAATCGAAATGTCCGAAAATTTAAAGCACTAGAACACCCAAGGACCCCTGAACCTTGGAGGAGTAATGCTATATATCATAGCAATGTCGAAAAGAAAACCTATAGGCTTCGGAGTGCCTTTTCCAGTCAGTGAAATCCTAGAACCGCAACGAAAAATGAAAGTCGAGTCCATTGTGGATTCCAAGACATAAAAACAATATTCTTCTTCGTGTACCTCTCCTCAGATGAGGTTGGTGACCATCTCACTAAGCATATACTTATGCTGAGCCAGTGTTCATGGTTTTCATAGGGAGAATAGTGTAGTGGGTATCCGGGTCTTTCTACACCGTAGTTTTATATTCGAAGGAAAAATGATCTAAAGACTTATAAAACAGTTTGTAAGCTTTTGCTGGAAGGTTCAAGTAGGTGTCGAATATATACCTCGAATTCAACCGAAGACATACTGTAATGTAACATCTTCCTGTTTTGAAAATTATACTGTAAATTTTTCGGTGTTCGTCAGAAGGCCTTTTTTTCTAATAAATCTATAAAAAAATATTTTCGTTCGGGGTCCTATTTGACATGTATGCATAAATTTCGTTCTCCCCGTTGGTATCCTCGACAGAAGTACTGCTGGCTCCATAGTCCCTGCACTTCCCGCCCAGCCACTGTCCCGTTAAACGATGATAATTACGCAGGTATCATGACCAAACTGCACAGCTGTTCTCACGTGCATACAATCCTAACGGACTAAACAAAATTATAAGATACGACACAGAGCTTGCATTTGTGTTGCTTTCATAATTAATCATTTTTTTCATAACAAATTAAAAATAACGAGTACATTAATTTATATTTTAAAAATTCGTATTCACTTTTTTTCATTGATTTATCGTGCGTAATTTTATTGAATCAGTTTTGAAAAAAGGTAATTCAGTCCTGTTTAATTTATTTATTAAGCTCTTGTACTTTTTTATACATTTTAATGGCAGCAAATAAGATGTTTAGGTGAGAGTCTATTTAACGTAGATGTAAGAAAATTAATTACATATTCGATGAGTATTTTTCCTTCTCTGCTTTTAACGAGAAAATGTGAAGTATTTTATTATTGAAAACAAAAATAGACATTCGTCCTTGAAGCCCAAAAGAAACGATTTGAGTTTCTTTTTTTGAGAAAAGATAAATGTGCATAGCTGTTAGTAGGTCCGTTAAGGAAAAAATTGAAATCAAAAATAAATTGTATAAACATTCTCATGTTTTTATAAAATAAAATCCTCTTTCGAATTACTTTGCTAACTGCCAGTTATATTTATCAGACAAATGTTGAAAAAAAGTGATGAAGGGTTTTTTTGTCAAAACTTTATTTTATGAATCAATCTGTGCAGATTTATAATTCTGCGACGATATTGTCAAATACCTATCAAAATTTCTACCGATTGGACCTCCATAAATTTTCGTTTATTATTTGGAAAACTGCACAACAGAAGTAGGCACAAAATAAAATGATTGATAGACAGGTTTACTAAAATGATTGCTCCCGCTGTTTGAGCGCCAGATAAATCGGTTGTGGTAATTTAAAGAGTATTGTTTTTCGCCCCTGGCCATATCACTTTTAATGAATTGTATCATCTCACTTTTCAGAAGAGAAAATAAAGCTTCTTCTGCATGACATTTCTGTCATAACAAGCGCGTAAATGACATAGTTTATCGACGCGAAGACTCGACTGATAGGAGTCGAGCGAATTTGAGGTTAGGTTTATACTCTGGTTTGGCAGCTCGGACCTCCAAATTGCTGACAGAAAAGTATAACAGATACACAATCAAAAAGCGTCGGTAACATTTGTAAACAAAATACCATACAAAGTTGGCACGTAAACGGGGTGATATTGAAAATATTCAGAGCAATCGAGCAGTCCTTCCGTCGAGATACGGTTAGCTACGAGTGCTGTGACACCGAGGGCGTCGAAACGGGCCCGAGGGTCGGTAGGGACACGCTGAGCCGGGGCACTGCACGCGGGAGTGCTGGCCGGGCCGCAGGTGAGAGCGGCGGACATCGGTCACGAAGCCGAGACTCGAGCGGTCGCGGCGTACACATCAACAAGCCGACGCACACGAGCGTGGCGTATCTCCGTAAATACACAACACGGAGCGAGGCCGCGAAGAAGACGCGGTGACGCACGTGACCGCACGAGCAGCGCGCGATCGATCGCAGATCGCTGCACGGGAGCCAGCGCGAGGGGAGCACTCACCGGGTCCTCGCGGCGGTAGGAGTCGCCGCTGCCGCGCCGGCTGCCCACGCACATGGCCCTCCGGAGCAGGCCCGAGAGCAGCGAACAGAATCCGCACCGCTGCATGGTGTCCCTCAGCTCAGCCGCCACCGCGCTTCCGCCGCATGCCAACACTGCACCGCGGCGGCGCGAGGGGAGCGCGCGACTGCGGCCCGCGCCAACACGCGGTGTTGCCAGCTCGGCGCGCCTGCCTGCCCGCGCTCGGCTACCCTAAAATTACCCCTATTCGTTAGGGCGGGGCGATGCCGGCGGCAACCCCAAATACTCGCATTCAATATGATTATTTATGTGTTTGAGCTTTTGTATAATTTATTGAATAATAAAGGTTTTTTTCGATTAAGAACAACAGCTATGTAATCAACCACCTTCGGATTTCCTTGCGTGTCTCTTACGATAAAAAAACAGTATAAAATAATTTATGCGTCAATTAATAATATACTACATCCAACTGCAAATAATATACTTGTTTCGTAAAAATTATCTCCCTCTCATTGTTTGGCATTTAATATGTAGAAATAATTGGTACATTAATATCGTTGAATAATAATAATAAATAGAAAATCGGTCAATTATGAAAAGAAGATATTATCAGAGCCTTCTTTATTTGTATTCAACTACTACTATATTAAATAATACATATATTCAATAAATTTATTGAATATAAAACATTGTCAAAACATTAAATATTTCGTAAAATACATTACGTGTACAACTACTTAAACCACGTGAGAACCCTCGGAAAACTGGAATTTCCAAAAGATGAAGAAAAAAAAATTATTTCAAATTATATTAAAAAAATAGATTTTTGATACTGCCGTATCATAAGTAAGATTATATGAAATAGGGAATCACTCTAACTAAACTGATGAATGCCATTTGCAAATAGAGAGATTTGGGGATTGAATTTATAATGAATTTATATTGTTGTGGTTATGCAATTTATCGAAAAATCTGAGTCAACTAAATTTGAACAGTCGTAAATCTAAAATAATAGTTTTGAGTTTCATTATCAAAACGAGGATCAAACCGAGGAACTCTTGATCAAGTGTCGGTATGCTACCGCTAAACCTAAAATCAAAACTAGTTTACTTAGTCTAAATAAATAATTTTTAAAAGGTATTAATTAGTTAAACAAATTTACAGCATTATTGACAATTAAAATTAATTTAAACATTTTGGATTTTTTTTTTCTTAAAAATGAAAAATAGTTTATATCTTTTGAAAACTTTGAAAATTATTTTATTGAAAATAAATATAAAAGTTATTTAAAATCGAACACTGTTATATTTGCCTGAATCGAGGTATTTTTCATACGCTGGCAGCACAGCAGCACGAGGGCCCGGCCGAGCCCGAATGCCGGCGGGCACAGCCGAGTGTCCCGAGCGCTGACAGCGTGACGTCACAGCGCACTGTACACACGTCCTGCCTCACCGACATTATTATTTAGTACAGACACAAACCAAAGCCAGGACATTACAAAATCAACAACCTTTTAAATAATAAAATTCTTGGCTTGCTAATTATTTAAACGAGCAACAAAAACCGGCTTTCGCCGATTATCTATAGCTACAACACGCGGGAGGCTTTAATGGTCGATCGTCATCAACAAATAACCTGTACGGTTGTCCAGCCCATAATTACTGTTTCCATAATATGTACCAGCAATTAAAACAACCTTAAAAACATTCAATCAAAACAACGATGAAGAACCAAATATAGTTTATTGCTTGAAAATTAAAAAAAATACTTTTCCTTTTATATTTATCAGATATCACAAATTAGCAGACTACAATAATTATTACAAAGAATAGTATTTAATACTGAGTTTAACTAACATTTCCATTTTTCCTAAAAAGTGCGTCTTACTGAAAGGAAAAATCGAAGCATGTTGTAATGAAGTAAATAGTTGTATCTCAGACAAAATGATTTCTGAGTCCTGAACAAGTTAGAATATGTCTAACAGAAGACCAGCAAACAATATGTTGAGTTTTCATTTAATTTCCAAAAACATTCCCGTATCCAAAACATTTTGTTTTGGAGGCTTATTATCAGCGAAACATTTGGGTTACCATAATTACTATAATGATATTGTTTAAATGTTTGTATGGGATCATATTATAGCATAAAGAGGTACACAAGACTAGTGTCATGCATTTTGATGCATATGTAGGATATACCTATTAAAAAACACGCAATAGCCTACAGCAGGGGTCCCCAACCTTTTTGTACCCAAGAGCACATTTCAGAATGCCGGTCGGGCGGCGGGCACCATTTATTTTTTCAAGGTATGTTTATGCTCCCGAAAGTAGTACCAAAGCCCGGCTAAAAAAAAAAAAAAAGGTATTTCACACATAGATGGCGCTAACGACATATTTAGTCGATTTATAATCTATATAATATTCTGTAAATGAACCCGCTTTTAATATAGAAAAGTAAAGTGATAATTAAATAGATGAAATGAAACGATTTCGATTTCCGAGTGAGCTCCGTACTGACAAAAAAAGGTGTATTTTTTCCCCGAAAGCTTTTGTCACTTTTTTGCGACTCGTATCATCTCATTTATTATATTGTTAATTTATTTTCTTTATTGAAAAATAAATAGGCATATTAACTTATACACCACCAATATAACAGAAACTAAAAAAAAAAAACAATCATTTGATGTGTTTAATACATAATACATCCCTTCAGTTTTTCAGGAACATTTTAAAAATATCAAAACTCAGTATAGTAAAAACCTGAAATGGTGAAAATGCATTATTGCTTGGTAATAAATATCTAGTATAATGTGAGTTATTTAAAAACATAAGTATGTTTTACGTATTCCATTAATGTTTTAATAATTTTATATTATATTCATTATATATTTAAAGCAAATATACATTTTCTTATTTGTTACTTTAACTCTATGAAAATTTATAATTGAAATATTTAGAGATAAATTTTTAAACAAAAAATCTCAAAAAACTTTAAACTAATTTTTAAATAAATTATACTATTTATATGTTTTAAATGTCGTTATATACTTAACAAAGTTAGAAACTTCTCGATTTTAGAAATTACTTTGTTTGATAGGATGAATATAATATTGCTGGCTTTTACCGCAGGTAAACTTCTGTATTGGTCTAAGCAAACCTTCACTTCAACTTTCCTTATTCGCTGGAAAATTGGTGCCCAGGGCTTTGAGGTACATTTCATATAGAGCTCTAGGCAAGGATAAACAGATTGCATACTCGTTACACAACTCCGTATCTAGGAAATGAAGTAGCATGTTAAAGCTTAAATGGGATCGTACTTTATACAAGTGCTTTATGTTTTTTACCAGTTTTGCAAAATATCCTCATTTATTTTTAAACTAAAAACTTTTTAAAAATAGTAGTTATCATGACAACTCATATTAATTTCCCATCCATCAATCAGAAACTATTTGCAATTAAAAATAATATTTTGCTATGTAATATTATGCTAAATCGAAATAAATAAAATTATTTCTAAGGGTGTTATATTAGTCAAAAGAAATATACAACCGATTTTATTCACTGAAAAAAAAACATTTATTACCCAAAAACTTGTAGTCCTCCCGCCGTGATATTGTAAGCAATGTTAAAAAAGGAAATTCGGTAAACTTTGGGGTGCAATAGGAAATCTTATATCCGTGAAAAAGTCTACGAATATTTTTATAATCTTACTCTCTTGGTTCTAGTGATTTTTTTCCTATTGATGTTTTTATATAATAGATCGGTTATAAATAAAGCTGATTTGTTTATCTTACTTACATTACTATTAATGTTAAAAATATTTGAGAAGTAAAATAATCAATATTGATGTGTTCTATAAAAACTTAAATTATGTTAAAAAGAAACGGCAAATTATACATTACTTTTATAACTTCTATTCCTTTATCACTCACATAAATCAGTATAAAACCAACTGTTGACAATCAAAGAAATATAAATATTAAAATAGCCAAGAGATTATTTTTTTTCATGAGTGGCTTTCGCAGTCTAACACTGTTCGTAATCTCCTACTTTTTCATTTGTGAAGAATTTTTTTCTGTTATTTCAATAAGGAATTTATAGTTTAAATATGACTTGACAGCTCCAAAAATTTCTGTCATCTATATTTATCTAAACATAGCAAAGACTGTACAATAAAATTCATTTAAAAGTCAATTTTTTTTAATAGTAATGAGAAATTTTGATGAAAGAAAGCATTTTCACTTTTTTTATTGTTCTTCATCTGATTTAAAAATAAAATATATTTTGAAGTGAATTCTAAAAATATGTAACTATCGTTAATTATCTAGTGCATAAGTTCCCAACGGGGGCGGTACCGCCCCCCAGTAGGCGCTGGAGCTTTCCAAGGGGGCGGTGGCGGTTCCAAGGGAAAATTAATGAACTTTTTGCATTTAATTTTTTTTGGTTTGTGCAGTAGATTTTTCGCCAAAAAAAAACGTGTAAATTATCAAAAAAACTCGAACATGGGACTTCCCTTATTCCCGAAACCATTCAACCAACCAATTTTTCACTTTTTCGAAATTGGCCAATTGTAGCCCAGCAAATCCATATGCCATCGACCGGAACAAATAATTACAGATCAGAACAGAACGGAACAGATCCCATTTCAGCGTTTTGATGGTGTCCTGGACGATGGAAAGGCGATGGCACGAAGCTTTGTCGTGCTGCAATATCATCCGTTCGTATCTTGTGTCCCATTCTGGTCATTTTTCGAGCACTGTATGAGTCAAATTGATCAGTTGTTATCGGTAGCGCTGCCCATTGACAGTTTCGCCTGGTTTCAGAAGCTTATAGTACACGATTATTTTCTGGTCCCACCAAACGCATTACATGGTCTTCTTTCCGGAACGATTTGGCTGTGCCATCGATGATGATGATGATACTTTGCCAGATAAACGATTTTTGCATTTAGGATTCTCGAAATAAATCTACTTCGCTAGTAACAATTGCAGGAAACTCTTTCTTTCGGAATAGGTACTTTGATTATCCATCTGTCTCTCAGTCAACTCATGCAGCACCCATTTTCCTTCAGTTTGATTTTTTTTCCCGTGGCACAAGAACGATTGAAAATACCTTGGCGAGACAAGTTTAATGCCTCCGCAAGTTGATGTTGATCGGCGTTCTCAGTGTTAAAATCTCCACTTCTGAAGCGTTAAAAAAAACAGTTTTCACAGGAAGTTTTCGATGCTGCATGTTTTCCACAGGCCTCGTCAAGAAAACGACGTGCTTCAGCTGCATTGTTTTTCAAGTTAAAGCAGAAAAGCAAAACTTCCCGCAAATGCTGTTTCTTTGGCACAAAGCTCGACATCTTCATTGTTACAAAAAATATATATTGCATTGCGAAATGTGTTGATATTATGACAGCTTATTGATGACAGATGTCTAAGCTATAAAACAACACAAGTTTAGACTTGTTTGTCAACTAAATATGTCGTTAGCGCCATCTATGGGTGAAAGCCAAAAACTTAGTAGCGCACCTAGGGGCAGCAATAAATAATATACAGAAATAAAATTTGTATAATTATAACTGTTATGTCAAAGGGGGGCGTTGGAATTCTTTTTTCTTGTCAAGGTAGCGGTGGTCAATTAAATGTTGGGAACCTATGATCTAGTACTATATCCATACTTATTCACTATTTTTAAAATTTAATTCATAATATTAAATATTCTGCAGCTAAAATCACTGTGTCCATATTCACAGCCTACGTTACGTGGTTTCAACGAAAAATACTATTTTTTACAGCGGCTACGGCATTTGAATATTTAAGTAAATACTAAAGATGATTTTTTGTCATTACCAGTCAGTCAGCATTCCTAAAATAATAAATATTTGCTGTTTCTTTATTAGATACATTTTACCACGGAACCAAGCCACGTAAACCAGAGTAATTAGGTTCGAATCCTTTATATCCTATTTTTTTTGTCGTTTCATGGATATATCGTTTACATAAATAGTTAAATAATCCAATAGAAACAAAATGCGGATATTATAAGTATATAATATCATTAATCAACATCTAGCTTTTACTTATAAATTAGTTTTCTTCGTTTTCTTATAGTAAAGGCGTCCGGTCATATGATCTGGTTTTTGTTGGTAAAAGAAACCACAGTTAATTAGCTTACTTAAACTTAAATTTACCCCTTAATTTATCACATATTTTGAGTATTGTCACGAAGTTAAATATTCACGTTCAAAATAAGGGCTGTAGATCAAAAGCATAGTTTTCGCTAATCGTGCACCTAAACAAACATACCTGTACTACTATTAGCATTTCACATGAAAAAAATGCATGCTCACTCATTTAAATACTTTTCAAATAAATACTGTGACTGAAAACATGCATCTTTCATATGTTATATGCTTAGCTGTATATTTGACTTTAATTGTAATATTTTCGGTATAGAAAAGCATTGGGTTACATTTTCTTGCTATTTCTTTGAATTTAAATTATTTTTAATTTAAAAATTGGTCAATAAAATCAGTAAGAAATGTATAATTTTTCGTCGAATATCCCGTTGAGATTAAAATATTTATTACTAAGAGTAGGAAAATTGGTACTTTTTTTATACTTACTTAATACTTGAAGACTAATTTTAAAATTAATTATCATAATATCTATAATATTTTAAATAATAGGTAAAATATTTTTTTTATTATTCCACATATAGATTTTTATTGGTAATCGGTTTCGCCAACCTTTCACGTTGGCATTATCAAACAGAGTTTGAGGAAAAATCACTCAAGTATTTTACTTATTATTATTTAAAATGGAATTCCATCGAGTACTCTCTGTCAAAAATATTGAATTTACAATATCTTTAATCTAAATATACAAAAAAAGCATCGTTTTGAAATGCATATATTCCTTTACAATGTTTATTTAAAAAATAGTGTTACACAGGAATCATGTAGCTGAAATAAATAATAATTAATATTTAATCGAAATTTCATTCCATCAAACCCAAAAATTCTTTAAAATATTCGATGAAACGAGTTAAATTCAAACTTATACAACATCACGGCATTCGGGTGTTTTTCTCGTCGCTTATCGATATGTGAATTAAGTACTTAAAGCATATTGTTAGTACATTAAGTACGTATGGATAAAAAAGAGAATTCAATAATTATTTAATAATCGTCATGAATCATTATTTAAAAACTGCCGACTCTACCATGTCTCGGGAAAATTTCATCTTGTATTTTACAATCAAATTGCATTAATACTCATTTTCAAAAAAAAAAAAAATCTGCCATAACATATTTATTAAAAAATGTCTACTTTTTTTCCATTTTACTCTCATTGGAAAATACGTATTTATTAGAATGTATAACTCCGATTAAGAAATAAGTGACAAAATATAAGTAAACTGCTGTAAAAAATCACAATGCATATTTTTGAGATGTTCTACTTTTTATTTGTTTACGTGACTTGTGCATTTTTAAGACCTGCCAACCTAGTCTGATGAAATTAATAGCGTCAACAATTAAAAAA
This sequence comes from Atopsyche davidsoni, assembly GCA_022113835.1. Classification (NCBI taxonomy): domain Eukaryota; kingdom Metazoa; phylum Arthropoda; class Insecta; order Trichoptera; family Hydrobiosidae; genus Atopsyche; species Atopsyche davidsoni. Next base: position 9,731,100 of record JAILWY010000010.1, read on the forward strand.
TACATCGCCCAAAATACTTTGAAAAATATTTTAAAATGGAATTCGTAGAGGTACTTTCGATCATAAATATTTAATATTTAAATATAATTAATTTTACATTTTATTTCGATATTTATTATTTTGTTTGGTTGCTTCCTTTTTTTTAAACTATGTTTTTGAAACATGTGACAACAAATCAACGCTTCACTGACATGGTAACTCATAAAATGTCATTTGTTAGTGAAAATGGTTTTCGTCCGAAAATAAAAAGATTTGTTTAGAATACTAACTAAATATTAAATTATAACAAAATTATGATTTAAAAAAAATATATATTCTGATTCATAACGTCTGTGCGCAATTGTTTTTAAATAATTTGAAAAATATTTCATATTATGTGGATTAAAACAAAATATTAGACAAACATTTTTTTTTAATATAAAATATATTGACATTTTTTACCCAAACGTCTGCGTATTTACCCATACATTCTGTATTTATGTGTATGTGTATATTTACCTTTAAATGTATACATTTAACTTATATACAATTATAATTATAAAAATAAAATTATGGAACAAACTACTTTATTTATTACAAGACTATTGCACAATTACATATATGTATTAAAATTATACTGTTTTACAGTGGGTTTTAATCTTCAAAACAAAAATGTTTGTCGTGTGTGAATCGTTCACAAAATAGTTGAATGCTAGAAAAATAATGAATTATTTTTTTTCATGGTATAAATCGATAAATAGAAATTTTAGTTTTAAAAATATTAAAGATAAGAGTGAACAGTCATGTAAACATTAAGATTTCATATTAAAAATAGTGTGGGGTAAGTGCATCAATAAACACAGGAATTTATTTAATATTCATATTAAAAAATCCATGAAATCATTAAATTTGGTTTAGTAAGCTAAATTATATAATTAAACATTTAAGTGGTCTTAGAGTTTAAAAAAAAGGGTGATAAAAAGGGTCAAATACACTTATTGTTTAAACTTTTAAGATTGCAAATAATCTACAAACTTATATTTTTGTCAGAGAGATGTTGGAATTGCAATATAATTTTTTTTATATTTATTTAAATTTATTTTTTATATTTTTATTTGTTTATACGAATTTCGTCTGGTTGTCATTTTCAGCTTTATAATGCTAATCTGTGGGGGGTGGGGGCATTGTCAATTTAATCACGTAAATAAATAAAAAGGTGAAAAATCAATAATCAAAAAATACTGTTAACTCATAGTGAATCATACTTGCGTTGCCGATATAAAAAAATAACAGGGCCATTTATGACAAAAATGAACCAAATTAATTGAGCACATATGAATTTACGGTCTACGCAGCTAAAATATGTATTTTTAATTATTGATGATTGAACAAAATAACTATGATCTAATTAAAATTGTTTCATTATTTATGATTGGCAATATAAATAAATAGACACATCGTATGCTAAATTTGACAGTCCTAATGGGAACACTCATTACAGTTCAACCCTCTCGCAGAGACGGACGTCGTGATCAGTAACCAGTATTCTCTCGTATCGAGTGGTAAGGACGTGTCGTTCTTTAAGTATTATAAAAATATATGTGCGATATACATCATATATCATCGTCCGATTGAAGTATTTTCATCAACAAATAAACAGGTAATATAATCTTTTGTAGTTCATTTGACGATTCTGCACGAGTATTTAATTACGCAATTATATATTTATGCGAGTCATTTTGTAAATTAACAATGTGGTTTCTTTAATTGAAAAATATTTGACATTTATTTATTCGATACAACAAATATATAACATAATTAAATCGAAGTAATTTAAAGATTATCATTAATTGAAATTATTTTTTGTTACAGAACGATGCCGAAGAAGAACGACCGAAAGGGGGCGAAGGGCTCTAGCCATATCAAAGTACGTATAATCTATTAGTGCTATTATTTTATGTTACAAATAAAACACAATTAAGTATTTTTTGAATATGCTAGGCTCACATAACACTTTTTTATGCAAACTTGGTACCTTCTTGGGTGCTAAATTTTACAGTGGGTATCTGTGATTCCAAATTCTTTATCTTTAATTTATAACCGTAAATTGATCACTCAAAATAAAGGTATGAAACGTGAGCATGTCGGTGCATTGCCCAATACATAAATTTGATAATAAATTTAATAATTATAAATATAATATCATGGTTTTGTATTCAACTATAATCTTTTGTGTAACAATTTAAATCTTGGGTTAAAATTATTAGTTTCCAACTAAATCACCCGATTTATGTTATGCATAATGCTCTTTTCAATCGATCCGCTCACTCTCTTCGGCCATTTAATTATTTAATGTTCTTGCTGTTAAAATGGTTTTTAAAGGTACATGCGTAGTTAAAATAGTATTCCTGCTAGTAATATTATGAAATGGGGCTATTAAACAAGATGTGCTATGCTTTAATACAATCATAATATTTTTATATTGTTTCCATTCTAACATTTATACATATTAGTGCCAAACTGCAGCCTACGATTTCCACCCCTCAATACGTAAATACAGACTCTGAAAATAAACTCATACTTGTTGAATGCTAATCCCAAAAGTTGTTTTTCAGCCACAGTTCACGTGGAAGGCTTCGCATTCGTATAAATTTTATGTTATTTTTATAGTATCGGGTTTATATGTACTAATAAGTAGATTCATTTTTAATTCTTCGATCAGAAAAATAAAACTTATTTTAAAAATTTTTTTTTGGAAAACTTATGAAATGATTTTTGAGGTCTTGCGTTTATTAGATGAATGAGCTCTTATTATCTCGGTGATAAATGTTAGTAGTCATGTAAAACCATTCTTTGTACTTTTGAATATTAATATAAGTTAATGAACCGTATTAGAATAGCCCCTAAAACCATATATTCCAAAGTAAACTCCATAAAGTTTTGGCTTCTGCGGTTCGCGTATCTTATTTTTCCATGTACCCCGAGCGCATCGAACTCATCAGAATAATATTGAGATATTCTCCGAGAAGCGCTCGCAAAGTTGATGGTGGAACAAAACAGGGGGTGTGTGTTTCATTCCGGGGAGCGCGACGGGTTGAAGGCTTTGTACCCCCTTTATCTCGAGCAACCTGTCATATCGTTCGGGGCAGTATTGAGCAAATGCAATTTTAACTTTTTAGGGTTCATGTGTCCTGAAACGTTAGTTAATTGGAAACAACTAAACTGATTTTAAACGCAATCCGACTCCTGAAACCTCATTAGTTTCAGTACGTGTTTTTTTAAAGCTTTTAATTTTTCGCTACAATAGTAACTTATTTTGTTTCAGTTGGTCTTAAGACGAGTAAGGAAAGCCACTAAAAATAATGTGGAGTGGTGGAAAGTAGTGCCATCAAAAAATATGAAGAAAACTGTGAAGAAATGTGTGAACAAAAATGTGAACAAAAATGTGATGAAAAATGTCAGGAAAAACCAAGTAAGTGTCTTTTTTATTCTAATGAATGGATTCATCCATGCTGGATTCAGTATTGTACATAAAGCTATTGTCATTGAATTGTGCTGTCTGCAGAATGTGGTGGTTTTCGGTTTCTGGTTAAAATATATTTTGCTTATCACGACTATCATTCCCGCGTATAAAAATGCATTTCCTTTGATTTTTAACCTGCATCCGGAATAAATATGGTAGCCAGAGATATCGAGGTAGAAAGATTGTACCGGGGCTACGTACTCAGTCATACGCAGCGCGTAGTGAGAGAAACCCTCCTACGACTTTTCCACGTCGATTTCGTCTACCCACCCCACCTGATGTGAAGCTTTACTAACATTAAACCTACCAACTACCTACGGGGAGGGGGTCAAAATGACCCTTCTTTTAATTAAGTTTGTGCTTTTAAATGGTATACGTAGATAATTAAATATTTGATATTGAATCAACAAATAGATGAAAAACATTAATAAAATGACAATATATATTTATTTTTATATTATTTAAATTATAAACTAAAATAAACGAATAAAAAATAACAGTAGTTACAAACATGGTTTCCTTCATCTAAGAAAATAAACATCAATTAAAATATATAGATAATATATTTAAAAAATATATACATAAGTAGTATGTATAAATATAAACATATATATATATATATATATATATATATATATATATGGGCTTCAATATATTTTTAACAAATTATTTATGCACAAATTTACATCTAATACAAACATATTTTTTGTAACTGTTACAATCTTATATTGATAAAATTATGATTAAAATGTATTTTTATATCATTTTAAAGAGAATAAAGAATAAACATTAGGTATGTTCATCCATGATATATATCAGCTTCACTATATTTTTAACAAATTATTTATTCTCAAGTCTATATTTAATGCAAAAATATAACTGTTATAATATTACTTCAATAAAATGATGATACAAAATCATTTTATAAAATTTAAATTACTAAAAACAGTTTTTACATATATGTATAGTCATTTAAGAACATACCATTAATTTAAGAATGTAAATAAAAAAATATATATATATGTATATATATATATATATATATATATTATTCGGCTATAATTTAATGTATATATATATATATATATTTATATATAAATGTAAAAATATTTTACTCAACAAATTTTTTTTATGTTTGAGTCTGAACTTGTATTTGTTGATGGTTTTGGTACATTTTTATTTTCCCGTAATTCTTTATATGCATCACTAAGTTCTGTCGATAACTAGAATAAAAACTCCTGTCTTGAAATTTCTTCTTCTGTTCATTCTTTATATAAAGTCCATGCATTTTTTCTAGCCACAACCAGAATGAAAAAACATATGGAGAGGCCACTACACAATTTAATTTGGCATTATATTTTCTTGTTATTTTTTCAACATTCATGGAAAATTATTTGTTGTCATGTTTCTTCCCCACTCTGTGAATAGTTCCATCAGCTGGAGAATAACGAACACTCTAAGTGCAATGGAATCTTTTCTTCAATTTATTTACTACATACTTGCTATTGACATCTGATGCCAACCACCATCATTATTCCAAACTTATTTGGTTTGTTTGGCATGTATATGTAAATCTGCATCAAATATTAGTTGAATACAACTCCTCATCGATGTATGCACCAGGTTTGTAACAATTTTGGCTATTCTCAATAATTTAGCAGGCTATTTTTTCTTTTATATATAAATATTAACCACATAATTTCAATTATTACATTCCTGCTCATGGTTTTTGAGGAAAGTGCAGGACCTCATTTATTATTTCATAAATAAGAGATATTTTAATTTTTGCCTCATATACACATTCATTTATTTATATATATATATATATAAATATATATATATATATATATATATCAGGAGTGGACAACAGAACAAAATTAAAGTTAACCAACATTGTATGATCATAAGAAAATTAGTAATTCAAAGTCAAAAATAAGTATAAATTTAAAATAAACATAGATAACACTTATAATTATTAATTATCATGTTATTTTCATAAGAGAAAAGAATAATTTCTTCTCACAAAATAATTAGTTTATGTGGGACGGGTATCAGAGATGTGTACATATTAGACAGGCGGGCAACTAGAACTAGCTACGTGGTCGACGCTTTGGCTACCCCTGATATATATACATATTTATTTATTTATTTAAACAATAACATGTACAAAAAAATAACCTTAACGTTAAGTAATTAAACAGTCTTTCTCTAATCAATAAATTTTTTAAATGTTGCAAATATTTTAACAAAACATTGCCTATGGAACGTGTTTGAAATTATGTTGATTTTTTTTAAATTTTTGTGTTATCTTATTTACCTAGGGAAATTTGTCGTCGTTTATTTTTAGTAGAAGAGTTATATGTACCAATTGAAATAAATGCATATTTATCTTAATTTTAATAAAAAGAAATCCACTTAGTGATTTTAATGGGTTGCTTTTAATTACACTTAGTTTTTTTGGTTAGTTTTATTTATTTTTTTGTTAATTGAACCAACAATATTTAAAAATTACCAATGTTTCTAATAAAACAAATTCAATGTAAAAAATCAGTTTGTTTATTTATCAAAAATCTTTCAAGGTTATTATTTTTATTTAAAGAGTTATCTTAATTCTATTATAGAAAAAAAAATTTTTAGCAATACAAGTACCATTTTGAACTCTCAATAAACTTCTGTTCTTAATTAAAATATACCCGTGTGCCGTATTTCAAAAATTATTTTACACTAACCAGTTTTTTTTAAATTTCACCATTAATTTTAAAAATTGAAAAACATTTTGTTAAAGTAAAAAATATGATTACAAGTAATGAAAATATGATTAAAGTAAGGAGTCATTATAAAAAAAATTATTTAGAGATGTCTTATTTTATAATTATTTATGATTTATTGTAAGTGAAATTTTTTAAAATAATATTTTGACACTCAAAATATATAAGGTTTATGTGGCAAACATAATTTTAATTCTTGACAATTAATTTTATAGCATATGTATATTTACAATATAATCGAGTATAAGTTTTCAATACTAGACAGCCATAAAGCAGAAAAAAAAAAGATGAAAATACTTGCATGAACATAGATAATGAAATAGTTGTTTCTTGTTTGGAGGGTAGCTTTGTGAAATATTTTTTTCTGAATTACCTGATATACTGAATTTAAGACGTGGTTTATTTAACATCTTGATCATTTTCTAGTTATTCATCATAGGGCACGACTAATAGTATCTGTTGATCGATTCGTCAGTGTGTCATGTTAGGTTAATTTTCAACAATAATACGGTCGTCGCTTAACAGATTATACAATTATTGTTATGTTTGGAGATGCCGTCCTCTTCACGTCCCAGAGGAGGAGGATCTGGGGGTCACGGTTCCCAGAGAACACCGATTGCTCCAACTCCCATGTCCGAACGTCAACAAATGGCTTTGGTCATGCAATTGACTTCTCAATCCCACCAAACTAATGGTATGTACTATATTAAGTTTATGTAATTTTTTGTTTTTGTTTTTGTTTAAATTTATGTTATTTATTTAAAATTGTGGCCAATACACTTAGTTACAGCCCCAAGTAATGTTCCACAAGGCAGGACAAGATCTCGTGAACGTAATGAGAGAGGTGAGACTGCGTTGCACGTAGCTGCAATAAAAGGAGATCAGGAACAAGTTAAAAAGCTTGTGGATCAAGGAGTCGATCCTAATGTTGCTGATTTTGCTGGTGATTATCGATCTTCTTGCTGCTGACAATTTTCAGCTCATATTACTAATGAATAACCTTTTTCGGTCATACTAATCAACTGACTAACGCACTTCATAAAAATCATTCAGTGTTTGAATTTTCAATAAATAGCAACATCAAAAGGCAAATTTCATATGGCTTTAATTGCTTATGAATATTGTAAAATATCATTTACTCTAAAAACTTTATTTTAACATCTAAAGATGAAGAGTTGAAGAAATTACATATATTTCTAATTCAGTCCTGCATATTAATCCATAACAAGAACCCACAGACTGCCATACGCTAAGTAAGTTGACATTTTCTACAGGTTGGACACCTCTCCACGAGGCTTGTAGCCACGGGTGGAATAACATAGCAGTAATATTAGTACGTGCTGGGGCTAATGTTAATGCACGAGGCCTGGATGATGATACTCCTTTACACGATGCTGCTCATAATGGGCAGTTAAAGCTTGTGAAATTTTTGCTAGAATCTGGGGCTGATCCATTTTTTAAAAACAAGAAAGGGAAAATGCCTTTTGATGTTGCTAATCCTCCAGCATATGGCTATCTGGCATCCTTAAAAGGTATGTAGGTTCTGCTAAGTTGTAAATAAAAGGCATTCTGGGCGGTTCTTCCACAATGATTCTTGTTGGTCTCTGAAAATGTGTGAAAATTCATTGGAGCATATTGTTGAAATGTGTGGATATTTTGATTTTTAGATATCTTTGCTGTCCTCTTGTCAACAGTTTCTTGTTTGTTCCTAACATCACTCTAGTGAAGGTGTTCATAAATGCGCTCTTCTTCTACTATGTTCAGGGCGGTCTTCTTTTAGCTTTGCGCTTATGTACGGCGCTTGTCACGTTTTTATTATAGGTAGTAGCTTTTTGTGAAATGCAGAGGAGGATAACTTCTCAAAACAAAGGTATATACACTCGAAATGCGATCGGAACTTTTACAAAACCGAAAAAAAGGTTATGCATGTTTTAATGATGATTTTTAAGGTTTCATATATTATTTTTGTTATTTTGTGAAGTGAGTTAAGTGAGTGGGAATTCGATTACCGTGGCCACTAGGCAAGTAGTAATGACCTCTGCTTGATGTGACAGCCAATGGGGTATGGTTTCGTACATACGTTGTATGCAGTTTATAGGCGTAATTTTTACGCACATACTTACGTTAGACAATTAACCGGCTTAGTTTACGTGTCAATCATTTGTATTGTGTATTTTAAAAAGTGATATTTAGTATTTTCATAGAAATCACAATTTACTTTATTTACGACATAAAAACTTACACATAGATAAGAAAGCTGATTTTTCATTCGTTTGTATAGTAGTCGACTTTTATCTTTATCCGGTTTAACACTTTTAAGGCAAGTACGTCAATAACTATATTTTGTTTTGTTGAAATTTTTTAAAATAATTTTACAAGCTATTACTATGTTTTCATTGAATCTAAGATTGTGTGTGTTAAAAGAAATTTTTATTTACTAAGAAGTTCTATCCGTCAGTAATAGCTTGTACAGGTGACATTTGAATAAAAAATCATAACATTCTGCAATGTGCTAGTTGGTAATATTATTTAATTTTATTAGCCATTTTCCCCCGACTTAAAAAAATTTACTTGAATAAAAACACAGTGCCCTATGTATTTAAATATTAAAAAAAAATTAATTCCACAGCAATTTTTAGATTCCTATCTCCTATTGTTTATGAAATTTACCAGAAAAATCTAATTGCAATAGTACATATTTCTTCTGCTTTGTGAACTACTTTTACCTTGACTACTTTTCATCCAACTCTGATTTACATGAGTGTAAAATAGGTTGATGCACTCGATAATTTCTCACTTGTGTTTGTCTGTTCTTACATCATGGTGATATGTGACGTGTGATAGAAATTTTTCGATATTTTGTACACATACTTGATATTAGAAATGAAAACAAAATTGATTCTCATCATTTACACTACAAATTTTTAAAAATTTGTTTATTGTTTTATTTATGGCAATAACTTTTTAATTTTAACTAAAACAAATGAGATCATTAAATTGTCGTCTCATAAATTACTTGAACTATACTTTTTTTTATTAAAAAATGTATTAAGTTTCTTGTAAAACTTTTACTTTCATCCTTATTTATAGATAAACTCTCCCTTTTAGACCTTTAACTTTTATCTTGATTTATGTGGAAATATCCAAATTACTTATTTTTATTTTGGATTTAGTTTTTGTTAATTATTAGATAAAACTATGATAAAAAATATAAATTAGTTCTAATAATTACTTTGTCTAAAAATCTGCCAAAACTTAAAAAAAGTTCTGTTTTATTTGTGGTTACCCAAAATTAAGTTAAAACAAAAAAACAATGAATCCGACTGCAGTTGTTCAAGTGGTGCTCAGTGGTTTCTAAATCTACGCGAGCAGTTATTTCATTAAAATTAAAATATATCCTGTACATCATTTATGACTTATAATATAAGAAAAATTATTAACTGAGAACAATGCTTTACAATACAGTATTTTTTGTTTATATTTGCTAGATCCAAAAATTATTGATTTTGTGAACGAATTCTTTTGAGTTCACAATACATTTTCCGTGCATTGACTGCAGTATTTTTTATATAAATTGGAATAGATATTCCAAAAAAAATTATTTTGTGAATCTTTTAGGCTCGCAATTTATTTTCCTTCCATCGACTACACACCATTGATCAAATACATAATGTATTGTTTACATTGTTTTATGAATGCTAAAAAAATAGAGAATTTGTTAAGAATAATACTGAAAATTATTCTTTTACAGAAAGCGCTACAAGCCAGCGAGCCCAACACACCGGCAGATCAAGAGATGATAAAAAAAATACTGGCAGTGAAGAGAACTCCACCCCTATTGGTAGCAGTGCGGTTATGATGGATAATGCCATTAAAACTGAAGAAAAAAATGAAACTACCAAAGAGTCAGGCATTGCAAGTAGTACTGAAAAGATTACTGCTTCGGTGACAGCTATTAAAGTTGAAGGTAACTAGATTTGCATATTTTACAGCTACATTGAGGCCACAATTAATTAAAATATTTTTATTCTAATGGTTAGGTATGTACTTGGTTAATGTGTGTGTATTCTTATGAACATTTTATTATTCAAGGTGAAACAAATGCAGTTGGTAGTAATTTAGTATCATCCACTCAAGAAGAATCATCGGCAGTTGTAAGTAGCTCAGCTAATAAACGTTCGATAGAAGCATCTGATTCAGCTGAAGGTGATGGCGTTGATGACGAAGCTGTAAAACGTAAAAAGCGTAAAGAACCAGAACCTGTCAAAGAAACGGCAAAGCCTCAGCAAGCTAGAATCAATGTTGGGAGGTATGTCTCATTCATATACATAAGTAAAATTACTGCATTAGGTTATTTAATAATTAAAAAATCTGTTAAAACCAATTTTTCTAAATATTTAATATTTGTTGGTTTACATTTTTATTAATTTTAATAGACTTTAAAAATATTTGAATTGCATGGGTTCATGTTTTACATGTTTGCATATAATGACTTAAATTCTTGTTTAGTTACAAAATTACAATAGTCAAATCGACTAAAGCGATGTGGATTTGAATACCACCTGTGTGTAGTAAAATTAAGTTTGGAGAATTTTTCATGTTTTATGTGTGAATTGTTATCTAAAATTATTACCATTCAAATAACATATGCATTCTTTTATTACTAGGGGAACTTTAATTGCGGGGAGCAAACCTCCCGGTCCTGCAAGTAAGACTGGAGTCGCGCCTCTGAGCAAAGGTGGTGGCCTTGTGCAGAGCTCTACCAAAACAAGTGTTAGTAGCAGTCAAAAATCAACTGTAGGCCTTCATCCACCTAATAATCAAACTAAAAATGTTACCAGTTCTTCTGGAAACCAAGGAAAGAGTTCAATTCAAAGTGGATCTCAGGTTGGAAAAGGAGGTGCAGGAGGACAAAGTAAATCTCAAAATTCTAGTCTGTCAGTCACTCAAAGTAGTGCTAAAGGAGGACCTGATAAAAAGAGTCCATGTCCCAGTCCAAAACCATCAGCATTTGTACAAGCCAAAGATGTTGATGCTGATAATGAAGAGTCTAAAAGTGTTGATTCTGGTAGCCTTAAAGTACCTCCGCTAAAGATTGTCATACCTGGTGGAGCTGGATCAGCAAGTGGCCAACAAGAAGGAGATGGTAGTTCAACTCAAAGGGGAAGTGCTAAAAACAGAGGTGGACCTGCTACTCTGCCATACATAATTCATTTTAGCATGAATTCTGCTGGCGAAGCAGTACCTACCGAAATGGGAGATGTCACAGCTGCTGACTTAGAAAAACGACAGAGTAGCAGTAATACTGAAGATAAAACAGGTGGAACCGGTCAAAGAGTATTGAGGTCACATAGGAATGCTGACGGTGTTGAGAAAGATAAAGAAAGAGGAAGAAGCTCCCCTCATACATCAGCACCTCCATGTAGCCCAAGCGGAACTCCATTGCCTACCAAAACTCCACCTCCATCTACTTCTTACCATCAGGTACTTTTAACAAGTTTCATTTTACATATATATTTTTACATCATAATTACCGAACAAAAGGTCTATTGTAATTTAATACAAAACTAATGTAATTCATAACTATAGGTATAAGTTTGTGTAACCTTAAACTTTTCTTTACTATTGTAAATATGAAAATAAAGAATTTGATAATCGTTTTAGTTGTTCTAACACTAAGCTTGCCAGAGGTGTCATTTTAGCCCTTTTCACACTTTTGTACACCTTTTACATATTTAAATGTTGTCACATCACTATTTACCCTTTGAGATAATATGATATTCACACTTGGTCAATTTTATATTATAAATACTTATTTGAAAGATAAAGTCCAGCAGCAATACCTAGGTGTAAATTTTGTATTTCGTACATGTTCTATGATGAATACCCTAAAAATGTGACAGGGTTCCAAAAATGCATAATTCAATCGAAATTGTGGTGTTCTTCTATAGAGTTGTGTGGGTAGGTGTTACATAATATCGCGTTCAACCAGAAGAAAGCTCAAAATGCATGTCTTCAGTCCTTTTTCACAGCTATGCAACGTCCTTTACGGCCTCCTCGTGGAACGACAACAAAAAAGAACCAGTAAACTTGCATCGCACCAGATACAATCTACTGAGGTTAGACTCACCATCCTTGAGCCTTTGCTGCATGCCACCCTAAGCCAGCTATAAACAGGGAAATGGCCAGTGAGTCTACTGCTGATGGAAAGAAGGTTGCTTATTGTCAGTATTTCATTTCCCTGGCTTCAGCCGAGGAAATGAGATATCGTAGTCAAATGACATATCCATGTCAGATGACATATTGACGAGATATCGACGACAAATGAAATAGTTAGACGTCAACGGCCTTATTTCCTGCAGGAAAGACAGCCATTGATGTCTTGCTTCAAGATTGGAGATTCTCCGCTGACTTCTCTGGTATTTTACGACCTTGATTGTTGAGACAATTCTATCTCACCACAAGCTATTTACAGCCGAAAAAGCTAGTGATGTTCTTCTGAAGAGTTGTGTGGGTAGGTGTATCACGATATCATGGTCAATTGAAAGAGAGCTTTTCGCTCCAGGATATATATAAGATCTGCCATTGACCACCATAATTAAATAGATAAAAGTAACAAATATGTATCGGGAACTATTAAATGAAAAATAATACAGAATTTGATGAAGATATGATATACCAAATGGCTTGAAACTAAGGTGTCAAATAAAAATCGTGTAGGTAGCTCCTCCGGCTATTCTTCAATATTCTAGTTCTAGCTGGAATAAATTCCTGGATTTTATAAATAAACAACGGAAGAAGAAATTTCAAGACAGAAAAATTATATTCCTTTAAGCGACAACTTGGTACTGCGTATAAAGAATTGTGGGAAAAAGAAAATGCAAGGAAACTATCAATGAATACAAGTTCAGATACAAACATTTGAGAATAAAATAATTTGTTAAAAATGTAGTAAAGTCTATGTAAATATATATTATATTATAGCCGAATAATATATATATATATTTATATACTAAAAAATCATGTGTATGTTCTTAAATGTAGGAAACCGTTTATGTAACTACCATTAATTTTTAATCCTCTTTCCAGTTTATAATTAATTGTATTGTCATTTTATTGTAATTGTTCATCTTCAATCAATTTGTTCAATATCAATATGTCGATTATCTGCATATATATACTAATTATTAACACTAACTTTTTTTAAAGGAGGGTTTATTTTTACCCATTTTGAGTATCAGTAGGCTTAGTGTCAATGCAATTTTTGAATTTGAATGCTAATAAATGTATCCACAAATTCATTGCAGCCGGAGAATGAGCGTGAAGGATCTTCACATTCACACGCCAGCACTAGTGCTAGTGGCAGTGGCTCGGGGACTTCAAGTCATGCCTCCACATCCAGTGCAGCCCCAGCGTCTGTGGAATTGCATCCCAGGAAACGCAAGTTGAAGGCTTCCAAAGAGTCCCATGCTCATGCCTCCACATCGCAGGAGCCTGGTGCTTCTGGTACCGGAGATACTCATGCACACTCATCACATCCCAATCCTTATCAAATGTTTTTAAACATACGAAATCAGGTAAAAACAATTCATAATTTATTATAATTTCAAGGTTTACACTATCCTTTTGTTGATTACTAGTACAGAACCGTGTTAACTGAATTGAATTTTTAAAGAAAACATGAGACATTTAAAACACGGTAATTCAGCTGTTTTAGTAGACATTCTATCTTATAAACTACTTTGTGTTCTAGATTGACCGTAAGCAGAAAAGCTTGTTCCCAGTGCAACCTAAGCCACCTCAGGGTTTTAAAGATTATCTACTCAATCGTTGCACCTACGTATTAGGAGATTCTAAACCTCTGCCCAACATGAATCCTCCCCCTACCATACCTCAGCAAATGAGAGACTTATTTATCTCTCAAGAAGAAGAAAGGTAATTATGAAATATATTCTAATTGTTAATATAAAATTCTTTCTTGAGGTGCAATTGATGGAATGAGAAAAGCATGAATTATAAATTAATTCTACCAAAGTAAAATTGAAAATATGTTGAGAGAATAATGTATGAATTTTTATCGCCTATTAGAGCAGACTTCTAACAATTTGTCATTTGAAGAAGTTGATTACTCTTTTAGTAGTAATATTATATTTACATTTGTATGAATATTATAAGTTGTATTTTTTAATATAAAATTTGACATTTTTAGGCATTACCTTCGCGTTCAACATTTGGTGGAGAAGGAAAAACTTGTGCTTTGTGTTGAACAGGAGATTCTTCGTGTCCACGGGCGTGCTGCAAGGGCTCTCGCCAATCAGGTATTTCATATTCCTAACAAATATTTAGATTTAATATTAGAACATAGTCAAATTATTTTAAATTTGTATTAATTGTTTTTTTTTTATGAATTCTGTTTATATGGAATATTTGATGAATTGTGATTCATGTAGCAAATATTTTCAAAATAATAGCCTGTTGATAGATATTTATGTGTATTTAAAAAATCTGTTTTAGTTTCATATGTGTTTTATTTTTGAATTTACACATTTCTTTCATTTTCAGAGTTTGCCATTTTCTGTTTGCACTCTGTTAATGGATCGGGAGGTTTACAATATGAGTACACCAGAACAGGAGGAGAAAGAGAGAAATGCACAGCGGTCACGTTACAATGGTCGACTCTTTTTATCATGGTTACAAGATGTTGATGACAAATGGGAGAAAATCAAGGTAACATCTTTTTCTGTTGACAAATGGAACGACATCAAGGTAAATTTTATTTTTTTTATTTTTTCACTAGACATAACACTAACAAACAACATATAAATATATACATATACATACATGAATATAATTATATATATATTTATATATATATATATATATATATATATATAAATATATATTTATATATATATATAAATATATTTATATATATATTTATATAAATATATATATACATGTATATATATATATATATTTATTCACATATATTTACTCACAAAATATGCACACTACAATACACCTTTCCCCCATTTACACGGTACACTATTTACACACTTTCACTTTTACACAATTTTCAAAAAATGGGATTTTAAAAAAAAAATTCATAATTTTTTAATTCCATTCTATTCTTTTTCTTCTGGTGCCTCTCCTCTTAGGAGGTTGGTGACCATTTCATTGCAAATATTTCTATCCTGGGCTAGTCTTACTAATTCGGCCGTACTTCCAGCCACTGGGGTAAATTCTGCATCCACGTAAGTTTCCTCCTTCCAATGCCCCTTTTTCCTTTGATTTTTCTTTATACAATTAGCTGTAGGATGCTTTATTTATTGTTAAATAAAATGTGGTCAGAATATGAGACCTTACGGTTTTTTACCATCATCAGGAGTTCCATTTCTTTGCGCATTCTGTGCAAGACTCTCATTTGTGACGCGGTCAACCCATGGTATTTTAAAGCCACATTTCAAATGCCTCAATTCTTTGCATTGAAGCTGTCTTAAGTGTTTTTATTCTATTCTGAAGTGACCGTCTTCGTAGCGTATATAAAGTTCAGGGTTAGGGAGTAATATATGCTTTCTAAGCTAATCGTAATAACAGATAGAGACGTTGAAGTGACTGAATTGCATGTTTTGGTGGATTGATTTTTGTATTAATTAGAATTAATTTGATGTAATAAAGTAATTCGTAATAATAGTCACAACTTTTTAAAACAATTCAGTTTGTTTAAATTGGATTAGAAGTGAAATGTGAAAGTGACATACCAATCAGAAAAAAAAATTAATAGTCTACTAAAGTGATAACAGTAATTAAATTGTTGGTTAAATTTATATTTCTTATTTTTATCTGTAAAATTAGTAACACACCTTTATATTTTGTCATTTTATGAACAGACTGTTTTTTTTTTTTTTAAGGTTTTTAAGATATATTTTGTTTTGTTATATGTTAAAATAAATGACTGAACTATACAAATTTTAGTTTGTTTTCGATTTACATGGTTTTCCATGGAACCTATCTTCAGTGTAAATCGGGGGTAGGTGTATTTTGGTCATAAATCAGTATTATGTACTTTTAATAGATATGTGTAATATTAAAAAAGGGTAAAAAACAGTCAAAAAATTCATGATGATAATGTGATAATACGAAATATGATTTAAACTTAAAAAGTAATTATGTAATTTAAACTTATTATATATAACACATTTTTATTTCTATATAATGAAATGTTGTATTTTAGCATTATTATTTTTATGCACTTAAAACTGACAACTAAACATAAGGGCCTCTATCTCTAATCTAAAGTTTTGATCAATATTGTGCGAAAAATCTACTACACCAACCAAACAAATTTCAATTCAAAAAGTTAGAAACATTCCTTCTTCATACAAGAGACTCTTTTTTTTACTTATTGATATTATTTGTGTTAGTGGGTGGTGTCCCTTTATAAACATTAACAGTTAAAATGCCTCGTAAATTTAAACAATTTTGCATATTGTATAATCTACGAAGCATTCCGATGTTGTCAGACTAATATGTTTTCTGTTAATATGTTTTCTGTTAAGTTCCCTAGAAATCGTTGAACAGAGGTATTCTTCAACTTGAATATTTGACCTGAAACAAAAATGATTCTCAGTTCGAACTGTCATTATTTTAATATTTCTTAGAACACTACACTAGTGGTATCTGTTGTCGTGTTTTACAGGAATTACTGCAAAGTTAACCCCCTCAAGAGAGAATATTCGAAATGCAAAGGAAAATACTTACTATTTTGATATTTTCAGGAGGGTATGGTTCGGCGCCATCACTGTGAAGCCGAAGCACTTCATGGAACCCAGAAAATGTTCTGGGCTTGGTCACTAAAGGATCTTACTCTGTGCGATCAGAAAAACATACCATTTATCGACCCTGTTCATGTTCCCATGGTCAACGTGTCTGATGACTTTGACTTGCTTCAACCCTAAGTCTAACCCATCAAAAGAGCCGAATATTTCAAAAGTCATTTTACCATTCCAAAAGGAAAGTCATATCTCTTATTAATATATCATTTTCAGTTCTTTTTTTTTAATAGAAAAATTTATTTTATTAAATATTATCAATTATACAATGTTTTCTGGTGAAAATAATTTTAATAAATATCATTTGTTACTTTTAGGATGTTAATTAAAAATCAATCAAATTAAAATCACTGTGATACTACACTAAATAAAACAAAATAGGAAAGCTTAAAATTAATATAATTACAACATTTTTATCTTTGCTTCAATCAATCACATAACATATTTAGTCTCTTTGTTATGATACCATGACTTTTGAAACGCCTACTTAATCAAATTAAGATTCTTGATTTAATTTATAATGGTCTTAAAGAAATAATCTTGTATCAAACAACATTAAAATTAAAATTTGGATTGTTTACTTTTAAGACTAGACTGAAAAATTTCTAATAGCTGTTTTTTTTTAGGTTATGTGTAACCTTAAAAATGTGCATTACAGTTTACTTTTTATTGAATTTTTTAGTCTTTTAGAATTTTTTTTTAACTGATTATGTACTGGACAAAAATGCCTTTATAATTTAAAATAGTTTAAGTTTTTTTTTTTCAATATCTATTAGGTTAGAACTAATTTTGATTTAGTATAATGCATCTCAATAGTACAAGATACTGTAGAAACATAAATTAGATCTCTATTATTATAAAATGATAATTTTGTGTATATTACACATGGATACCCTTTAGTCTTTTTCATTTTTTTTTAGTATTAAAATTGTAACTGTCCTTAAAAGAGGACATAATTCTCAATACTGTTAATTTTCTTTTCACACATTCTTTAAAAAGAACACAAAAAATATTTATTGAATTAAATATTTATTTTGCTGAGCATTAATCTTGAATGTGCTAAAAATTTCAACTTAATATACTATATCCATATAATATATCATAAGTTGAATATTTTTAATTTAATTTTTATTTTGTTTTTATTTTATTTTATTTTTATTTTTTACATTATCTAATTTACTCTTAAAGGTGACTAAAGGGTCCTTAAAATAGGCAATGAGTTTTTGATATTAGTTTATATCAATTTTTGTGAGGGTGTGTTTTGATCATTAAAATGAATTTATGTATACTATTATTATAGTTTGAATTCATGAGAAATCTTATAGATTACATAGTTTATTTGTGAATAACTCATCTAGAATATTCATTAAGATTATCAAATTATGTACGGGGGGCGTAATATCTAATGTATATATGTTATGAGACTTTCCCATTTTCCTCGATGGGCTAGCCCGTTCTTGGATTTTGAATTATATAGAGAAAAGTTATTTATTATTATTTGAGTTTTGGTTGATAAAGATAAATTGTCTTGGTGGAATAATATTGTATTTAACAAAGAGGTACAGTGTCACTACACATATTGTAGCTACTAAAATTATTATGCGGTCACTATACATCTTGGATTAACATCTTCAAATGTTTTCACCTAATCTTCTCTTCTTATTATTTATCTATTTTTTTGTTTACTTTTTAATTTTGCTTTTTTTTCTTTTTAATGTAGGACCGCATAACTTATATATCTCATTCAAAATTAATAATTTCCACAGTCAAAGTAATTTAGTAAATAGTAATGTACTTACTTGATTTACATGTTAAAATATTACTATTTTTTGATATTCATTACCATGTATTCTGTGTAATTACAAAATAGCCATGTAATGTTATTTAATACATTACATTGTTGCATGAAAATATGCCATCCTTAGTTAGGCAATCTTGCTTTTGTAAGTTGTAAAACATAGTTAACTTTAATATAAATTATATTAAATGAAGTTGATCTCTTAATGTTAAAATAGCTTATCGTTATATGAAATAAATATTTTCTTTCCATTAATTCATCTTTTACTATTTTTACCATTCTGATCCTTATATGTACCTCAAGTATAGTATAAAGAAAATTTGAAAGTGAAAATTTTCTAAAGAAAATTAATTTTATGGATAATGGAGGAGCTTACTCACATGATTGAACCAGGGTTCCGTGGATAAGATCACCTCTCAACCGGCTTCATTATGAGGTAGCTCCTAGCTCCATTTCATCCTCAATACACCCATACCAAGCTTTACGGCCTAGATACGTTCCACGAAACTTGGTCGCAAAGCGAAAAGCCGTATAAGGAATCAATTATTATAATACAAATTCAATGGGATCGGTTCCAAATTTATTAAATATGTAACACTTTTTACACATTCTGGCCATATTTTTTTCCAAACACGGTTCATTGTTGTTAATTTTAATGCCTTCCATGATTCACTGATGCTGTCAACAGCATCCTTGATGTTATAGTTTTTCCAAAATGTTTTGATTGAAGCTTTACCATCGGTTTCCCTTATAACATGGGTGGCCAACCTTTTTTAGCTGCCGGGACAAATTAATGAAATGAGATTGACTGTGAGATAGATTGAAATGAGACTGGGCTACTTCCATATATATGATATGATACGAACTACGCTCAATGGAATATTCTATTGGTGGTTTTATATACAATTAAAAAAAAAATGTTTTCATTTGCTCCACGGGCCAAAAATAAATAATATGGCCCGCGGGCCATGGGTTGGCCACCTATGCCTTATAAGTTGTCGGAAAGTTCAGCGTAGGTAATATGCCTTAAAAGTGGCTATTGCACCCTGATCCATTGGTTGGATCAGAGCTGTTGTATTTTTCAGAAGGTACTCAATCATGACATCTTCAGATAGCTCTGATAAATTAGTAGGATGCCCTGGTGCATTATCCAAAATTAGCAAAGCCTTGTTGCTTAAGTTATTGTCTCGCAAATATTTTTTCACTTCTGTACAAAAGTGATTTTTGAACCAATCCTCAAAGTAGCTTTAGTCATCCAAGCTTTCTTGTTGGATTTCCATATGACGGGTAATGGATTTTTATTTAGTCCTTTAAGAGGCCTTGGATTTTCGGACAAATATATTAAAAGTGGTTTTAGCTTAAAATCAACGGCGGCATTTGCACCAAGTAGCAAAGTTAATCGTTCTTTAGACACCTTATAACCAGGCGCAGATTTTTCGGTTTTTGAAATGTACGTGCGATCAGGCATTCGCTTTCAATAAAGCCCTGTTTCGTCAATGTTAAACACTTGTTCAGTTTTATAACCACCTCTTTCAATAATTCCCTTTAAAATTTTGGGATATTCCTTAAATGCAGCCTCATCGGCGCTAGCTGCTTCACCTTTCATTTTCAAATTATGCAAATTAAATCTATTTTTAAATTTTTCAAACCATCCTTGGCTTGCTTGGAATGTGACATCTTCAGCAGATTCATCGGTATCTCCATTCTTCAAATTTTCGAAAATACTTAGTCTTTTCCTGGATAATCATTTGACTCATTGGCATTCTCCGTTTGTTATTGTCCTCAATCCATATAATCAATAGTTAAAATAAGTTTACTAAAAAAATACACATTAAAAAAAAATTATTTGTACATACATACATATGTACTTACGTACCAAGAATGTCCCTAATTATTTCCAATTTTTCCAGTTAATGTGTAACAATCAGTAATAAATATGTACATAAAACACTCACAGACACACTGAATAACGCTCGTAAACAAAATAACATTGAAAAAAAGTTTTTTGGCCGTTATAGCAAAACATTTTAGGCCGTATATCGAAAATGTGCCTTAATTGAAAAGGATCGTTATAGCGAAAGGCTGTATAAAGAGCGGCCGTATAGCGATGTATGGGTGTATTAAAATTGAAGATCAAGAGAGATGGAAATCTTGGGCTTAGATATGATTTCAAGGTGTTATAATTTCATATTATAGGGCACTTATGTGAAATTATCTAGGCTTAGAAGAGTGAATACCATATTATTTTGAGCAATCAAATTGACCGTCAGTGGTAGTTAGAACCATATATTTATTAGTTAGGTCACATATATTTCTCCGAAAAAAAAAAAACTAGAAGTAATACTAAAAAATTAATTGTTTTCAAATTTTAAGAAAAACCATAAAGTTCTACTGTGATGTGATAAAAGTGTAAATTTGTGAAAGCAATTCCAAAATTTGAAAACAGTCAAATTTACCGGTCATGGCAGGTTTATCTGTTAAATAATATCTGTTCAATTGCCATGTTTGATATCCAAAAGATGTCGAAAATGACTAAAAATTGTTCTCATCATAGCAACCTAGATATCAAAGTATATTTCCAAACTTTATTGTAAAGTCATTTGAAAAGCAGCACTCTGTCTCATATCAAATATGATTGCATAGAGCAGATGATTAGGGTAAGTTTAAGTAGTGCAATTATAAAAATATCCTAAAAATGTGCTGAGGGTTGCATACGGGAGTGTTTGTATATGGGAGTGTCCAATTTTTAAAATGACCCTAATGTCAGGCAAATTCTTCTGAATACCTCTTTTTATCGGTTTTATATTTTTGATATTTGTCAAAATAGATTTGATGACATACAATGATATTAAAACCTAGTTTACATGAATGCGACCTGAAAGGTGTTTTGAAAGTCTGGTCAAATGGTGGATCTATAAATCTATAATTTATATCAAATAATTAAAGACATTAATGATCTTTATACTTGGTCAATTATTTCACGAAACTAGCAAAATAATGTTTCATGCAATATTTGATAAGATTATATAATAAAGTTTGAATGCTCGGTAATTTTTGTTTAATTTTGTAAACTTTTTGGGATTTGGATGCTTATGTTATTATAAATAATTTGTCTTGGGCCTCAGAAAAAAGTCAATGAAAATGAAATCTTAATTTGGCATACTTATTAAAATCATTTATGTTATTATTAGAATATTTACTAATATGATTAGGCACATTAGTTCATATATAGAAGACGATTTAAAGAAACTCTCAGAAAAATATCATCGTGATTTGTGTGGGATCCCACACAAATCACGATGATATTTTTCTATGAACTAATGTGATGATAGTGAATAACGATGATATTTGGTATATGAACTAATGTGCCTAATCATATTAGTAAATATAATAATAAGCCCATAATGGGTAATAAATACGCATCTGATTGACTGATCCATAACATTAATTTATTAGAATACCTATATTTTTATATTTGAGAAGTGCGCCTCAAAATATATGCCTTCCAGGACAGACCGCCCCATCAACCCCTTCTAGGTACATTATTGATTGGAGGGTATTGTTTCATTTCGAAGTTATTCTTACACAGTTGCTTTCTTATAAATTATAACTATAATTTTTTAAATTTTATTATGTTTCCAAACCCTCTCCTCCGGACTATAGCTACCTGATTCTATTGAATAAGTCTCAAGAAAGTAAATATTTTCACTGCTCAGCACATTCTATCTGTCGAGTGGCTATGGATCAAAGAATATATATTTTTTTGCCACGACAAGGCTTTAAATATTATTTAGGAAGTTTTTAGCTTTTCATTAGTTAGACATTAGAAAGGATTAGGTTTATACGTCCTCACAAACTCAAAAGCAATCAACTTTCAAATCCAAAACAGATAATTATGATAAGCACATATTTTTTATTTGTACAGTATAAATCATTCCATAAAGCGCGCCACACACGATGTGATTTATCGCATGGTTGTACCAACATATTGTACCGACAACTTGCAGTCAGCCAATAGCGTCCTACATTTTAGGCAAAGCCATAAAAATAAAGGGACGCTATTGACTAGTTGCAAGTTGTCAGTGCGATTTGTTGATACGTGTGTAGAGCGCCTTTTTTGATAAACATATTTTATTTATATTAATATCAGCTAGGTATGTTTGTAGGTTTTGACAGCCATCAGATATTAAAAACACTATATGATAATGCCAACGTAAAAGGTTGGCGAAACTGGTCACCAATAAAATAAAACATGTGGAAAAATCATAAAAGTATTTTATCAAAAAAATATAAATAATACAATAAATACATGCATAAAATAAAACACAAAAAATAAATTATGTCTTAAATAATTATTTTAAAATATATTGTTAGAAACATTACGAATCATAGACATGCATGACAATAAAATCATGGAGAATTATTGGTTCTCCTTCGCACGCATATCAATCAATCCTTCCGTCTCTTTTACGCCATTTTGTAGAGAAATATGCTAGCAACAGTCTTAGTGGTTTGTCACATTTGTATAAAATGCTCATCAACCCTGATCATTCATGTCTTTCGTAGTTTTATCGTATAGAAGCAAGCTATGATAATTTTATAAAAAACCACTGTAAAAAATCGTATTAGCGCGAAATTCTAACCCACTATCATTGTTGCTCAGTAATTTTTACAGTTCTTATAAATAATAAATTACGAGAAAATACATTACTTATCGTATTTTTACTATATGAGTAATTTAATATAGTTCAAAAGTTATCGGTAAATTATCGATTACAAGGACAAACCACCACTGATACACTTCCAACCACTGGACTGGAGAGAAACCCATGTACGCTACCACATAAGCCACATCTTGTAAGCCCTACAATCTGCGCCAGGATCTGGAGGCAGCCACATATCGTATTGTAGAGATAACCCTAATAACTATTCTGAATTAAAATAAAATAAATAATCTTGTTTTTTTTGGTATTTATAGACACTTGAATGAGTGCCATTTTCTCGGAGTCTTGTGTAGCACTGCACTTCGCCAGGATAATATCTACAACTGTCTACATTTCAAAAGGCATTTATTGTAGTTAACTAATTGTCATGTAGGAATCAAATATTCAAACCAACCATCAGATAAAAGCCAGCGAATACGAGAAATTATTTCGTGATGCATTGCTATGTATGTGAAGTTGACGCGCATGAGGTTCCAGCAAAGTCCTCGTTTTAAATATTTTAGGTTTATCTAGAAGGTTTGTGGCTTCATTCTAGTATCAAATTCCATACTCAAGGCTTCCTGATTCCAGCTAACAGGTCTGCGACAGAGGGATTTGAGGTGGCGTGCTTCTCTCCATCCGTCCGAATCGTGTTGTGACGGCGTATGAAATGGCGATGATACGACCTCTAGTCCGCGATTCGCTATTTCCGCCAATTGTGAGAGCTCATTATTATCGATGAACAGAATGGATTGTGCATTACATGAAGAGTGCAGGAAATGGTCAGTCATGTTTCCAGCGGATATTTCAGGCATCTCTCACAGCAGTACGAAGGCTTCCTTACTTCTACTACGCAGGCTCTGGATTTCGGTCTAGTGAGCCAAAGTAAAGGCAGATTAAAAAAATTCAAGATTATTTATTTTATTTTATGTTAATTTACAATAGTTCTTAAGGCTATGCTCACAGCTATATCGGTTCGTGAAATATCGGCACGTCTGATGTCAGCGCGCAGGTCTTACGGTTCCTGTTAATACGTAATCTTGCAGTAGATGTTCCGTTTGTTAGATTTGCCGATTGCAGGAGATACAACAGGAAGCACGTCCGTTTTGATTGGCGTCCAGCAAAAAAATAGGGAGAGCCTTCATGAAGACCATTACGACGCTGCGCATAAATTGACGATGTGATCTCAGACAATGGTCTAAGATTGCCACACACTCGCTCAAATTGACTAAATATTCAGCAGAAAAAAAAAACTTCCAGAAAAGCAACATTCATTATTTTACTGTTCCTCGGTTTATTTTATAATCTGAATTTTCTATTAGACCAATTGTAAAATGGATGTAATAATTATCAGATTGTGGGGCTTACAATTTTGTGTCTTAGGTGTTAGTGTACATGTGCTTCTTGCGGATGTGGTTTTGTTTTTGGTGTAAGGGAAAATATGTGTTAAAAACTCTTTTGTAGCATGAGTTGAAATAATTTATATAAATATTAAAACTAGTCAACATAACAGAAGGGGGGGGGGGGAGGATAGGAGTAGCGAGCGAGTGGGTAAACTTAGTGATTTTACTGAGTTTACATCAGAGTTTCATTTTACTGAGTTTACAGAGACAACATAGTAATAACAAAGGAACAGTAACTGACTTATTTGACTGACAACACATATTGTATTCGATTTAAATTATTTCAATGTTAGGGATGGGGTACAATAATCATCCCAACATTTCTGGTTGTGGCTACTTGGCGCTCCTTCTTATACAGAGTGCCCCGGGAGCCGTCGGAGACCGTTAAATTGTCACCGGGAATTTGTGCCTGTAATGCACGAGTAGTGAATCGGGGGTGTCAAGTCCAATCCCCTTGAGGAGGGGATTATTAGATTCACTGATTGACTTGTAAAGTCTCTTGGTGACGTGAAGCGTCTGTGTGGCGATCGGCGGGACCTTGGTCTGGTTGCAGATGGCGGTGGTAGATGTAGTCTAAAAGGCACCTAGTATGAGGCGGAGGCATGAATTTTGGGCTGCCTGGATGGTGGCGAGATCTTGGGGGTTCGGGTTGGGCTATACAGCCTCGACATACATCATGAATGGTCTGCTAATGGAGGTATACAGTCTCATTTTGTGTTCGACGGGGAGGGGGCTCTTGGTGCAGACGAGCGGGTAAAGCCCGTTCTTGCCTATGTATGCCTTTGTCCGCGCGGCGGCTATATGGGGGCGCCAGCTGAGGCTCTGATCAAGGTAAGCTCCAAGGTATTTCACCTTTTTGCGCCACTGGATCGGGACCCCGTCTGCTCGTATGGGTTCGGAACGTGTAGGTGAGGGTAGCAAGAGAAAATGATTACCTCGGTCTTGCCCTGGTTGACCTTGATTTGCCTTGGTCTGCCAGCTCCAGGACTTCAGTGACACGTGTCCGGATGCCGTTCGCGCTCCAGTGTAGAATCCTCAGGTCTTCTTGTGCTGCCATCATAGGGGCTTCTGAAGATGGATGTGGCTGCTAGGACGGCCGCGACCTTGAACTTCGTTGTGCATTACTGTAGCTGGGTTTGTATCCCCATCAGTGTGTTGTAGATCCCCATTATTTCAAATGACTGGGGGGTCCGGGGGTTCAGTGGGGCCCCGATCCAGGGTCCGGGGTTCGCTTGTGGAACCGGCGCGGGTGAGGGCGGGCGCGGGCGCTCGATGTTGGTTGTCCGTGGGCCGGCGGAGGGGGCTTCAGGGCGGTTCGGCTATTGGGGGGGGGGGGGCATGCCAACGGGGTGGCCCAAGTCATCGGGGCGGCCTTTTTGGGGTAGGCTCGGCCATGCGTTGGGGGCGGCCGCGGGCGTGGGGCCGACTGTCCGCGTGGGGGGCTGGTAGCGCCCCGGCGCGGTCTTTGCTGGGGCTTTGGAGCGCTGGAGTCCGGCCACGTAAAACTATATTTTTGAGCACTCTCTGAAGTTGGCTGGATGCGGGCCTCCGCAGTTGCAGCAGGTCACCGTGCCTTGGGTCCGGTCTTTGTGGGCGCACTGAGAGGTGGTGTGGTCCCCCTGGCATTTGACGCATCGTGGCGCCCGGCTGCAGTTCGCTGCAGCGTGTCCGAACTACTGGCACCTGTAACATTGCGTACCTGTGACATTTGTCGTTTTGTACTTGGCCAGCTCTACCTTCTAGTGGAGATTGGCGTGCACGTCATTTTTGACTTTTCCCATGTCCGTGGACTGGGAAAAGTGTCTCAGATAAAGAGGGCGTGCGCTTGCGCCGAGGCGGGAGCGCATGTCTACCACTTTGGTAGCCGGGTGGCCCTATCGGGTAAGGGCCTCCTCGATGTCGCTGGCCGGGACATCAGGGAGACCTCGGATGACCGCGCGCTTGGCGGTCGCTGTCGCGCGTTTAGATGTGGCACGCTGTTCCGGGGTTGGTTTGGAGCACGGCGAGTGCCACCTCGTGGTCGGCGATGGTCCTCAGGGTGACGGAGGCGTCGCCTGAGCGCAGGTATTTAATCGCAAAGGGACCACCCTTTGCGGGTTTTTACGAGGATGGCGATGAGGCCGTGATGAGGCAGGTCTTTGGTGTCGAGAACGATGAGCGGTACTCGCCGATTTCCCGGCTTTGGCTGTGCGGTGGGCGCCACTGCAGGGGCAGAGCTGGTGGTTGAGGCGGCGGGCAGGATAACTTCAGTGGGGAGGGCGGCGAACCTGTTTGCCAATGGGATTGGCTCCACTTTCGCCAGTTTGGCCCAGCCCCGCTGGGCTTTCGGTGGGGCGGTGTTTCCTGCCGAGTTAGCGACGGGCCGCTTCTGCCGGCCGGGGACAACGTTCATCGGTGGGGGCAGAGGCGGGGGCAGGTGGGCAGGCGGAGCCGCTGGGAGAGCGGTCAATTCTCTGGTGCGGAAGCGCGCCGATGACAGAGACGCGTTCTTCACCGGTGGCGGTACGTGGGCGCGGTGTAGGTCCTGGGGGGGCAGGCATTCCTCCTTGCCTTCTCCAGTGCTTCTCAGATGTCGGTGACTTCTGGCGAGATGAGGGTCCATCCTTGGGCCGGTCGGCTCCTGCGGGGGCCGGCCATGTTGTCAAGGGGGTCCACGGGCAGGGCTGGTGAATGGTGGCCGTGCAGGCACAATCCGGGCGGTGAAGATCGGAGAGAGGCGCGGGGTGTCTGTTTATATAACACCCCGAAGCATCCGTGGATAACGTAAACAGAAAGAATCTCACGTCTGGGGGGTGTTTCATTACAAGGAAGATTCACACGAAATGCTATCGCGGTTTCATTGACCGCTTATCGTGGATCGAATAGCACATTCATAACACGTGTTCCGATGTAGGTACTTGTAGGTAACAATCCCTACACTGTAAAATATCGCGATCTCACTCAAGTATCAAACATTACGGCTCTACAATTCTTCAGCTCTAAATTCACGAAAAACTGAAGAATTGAGATGAGCATTTGGTCAAGATCACATACGTGTAATTAAATTCCAAGAAAATCTACTCTTTAAGACAAAACTGGAATCAAATGCTAAATCTCCAGTTCTTTTTTCTGGAATGTGGAATATATTATATGGCATTCCGACTATACAGCCTGAGCACGGTATCAATTCGTTAGGCTTTATATCCAGCTTTATAGACAGCTAACCATTGCACAGAATTATATTGATGGCTTATGACGCAAATATACATGCTGGAAAAAGGGTTATCAAAAATATTTTTGGTAAATGGACTTCGAAAAAATAGTACTTTAAATTTTATTACAAACATTTTTTCATCAAAGGTTTCAATGACTAAGAAGTAAATTACTCCGTAGATGTAATAACGAAATCCTTCATTTCCTAGATACATTAAGATGCTTGTTTTTATAGGATATTACTAGGTAAGTAGGTAACTGGCAACCGCGGTCTATCATTCAATTATTTCAACCAAACACAAGGAAGCTAAGTGCACACCAGACGTTTTAGGTACCACCATGTCCGCACAATTCCACCATAACTACTCCTTTGGTAAATGAATACGAACTACGATCGATAAAGTATTAAATTTTCTATAAACAACCGTTCATACCTAAGGTGTTCTCAATGTTAAATAGATAGAATTTTTAACACACAATACTATGTATTTTCACAATATTTAAAATCAACCCAGCTTTATCTTTTCTATTAAATTCCAAGACAAATAGAAAGTTAGTATATGTGGTGTAAAATATTTATTTTATAGTGTAGGAAGGTAACTGTATTTTAAATAAAATGTCAAAAGTAAATTATAATGCATGTTTAGTGTTATTCAACATTTGGTATAAATGATGGTGCAAATTATATCAGATCAGCGTGAAGATTAATTACCCGCGAAATCGAAACTTTCTTTTACTTTAAAATCTACCACTTGAATTAATTTGAATGAATTTAAATATTCACAATAACGCAATATATATAATATGAAATAAATATTCACTGAACAGTATTGTGTTTATTAGAGCATAACAATGCAACGCAAACATTTTTTTATCTAATCTGTCATTTAAGAAGTTTGTTTTTATATATTTGACAGTATTTAAAATAAAACATATTTTGTTATATATATATATATATATATATATATATATATATATATATATATATATATATATATATATATATATATATATATATATATATATATATATATATATATATATATACATATATGTCTATATATATAAAATACAAAAGATGTTTGTGTGTCCGTCATAGGCTTTGAAACCATCCAACCGATTTGCCCCAAACCGGTTTCATTTGATAGGCAATAATACGAAGAATTTTTGTGACTATTAAAAAAATGCATTAAATACATTCGGTCTATTAATTAAGTCGATTTTAGACATTTTCCATACAAAAATTTTCAACATTTGTAAAGTTGAGATCGTTTCTCGCAAAAATTTGAAAAAAGAACATTGTGAAGATCGCACATAAAACAAAATCACTATCTGTCATTCACTACAGAGAGTTTTATCATGAGTTTGTCTGTTTATATATGGGAAAAAAAAAATGAAACAGAAATATTCGTATTACAAGTTTCATCTATGGATTATTATGCATATCGCATTATGATAAGAGCCTAACAATCCAATCACATTTTAAAATTTTCTCCTTTTAGTCAATTCTCGTTATTAAAAGTGTGGCTGTAACGTGTGCGAAATGACAACCGAGAAAAACCCCTTATACTTAATTCCCAAGATATATACAACGATTTCATGGTATACCTACTTATGATTGCATTAATTATCCAATGCCTTGTATAATTTATTGCTTTTAGCCTGTAATTAATAATTTTAACACACGACAATAAAAATAATTGTTGCTGTTGAAATTGGTTACCATTGATTACTGAATATCAGTAGGTGGAAATATTCTAGTTGAAACAGTATTATTTTGGTAAATTTATTTCGATATTTATTTTAAAAGATTTTATTATCTATATTTCCAAGTGAAGCTTGAGTAATTTTTCGAGAAGCTAGAACTTGTAATATTAAAAAGGAAAACAGTACGTATTATTTGTAAATTTTCGTGACCCACAACGAGGCTGGAAAAGGGTCAGTGTTTTTGTTGAATGTGTGTGAACGTCAGGGCAGGCTCTTGGAGAAATTTCAATGATTTATATATATTCACTTTTTTAATGAAATAATCAATAATTCGAATAAAAAAATCACTAGTGCAGTCGACCAAGCAGTGTGTATATTTTTAACGAATTGATATTTCTGAGCACCTGGATTTGCCGTGCTCCTGAATGAGTGTATCTTAAAAATTAGGTTTACAATGATTGATTGATCACACAATACGAATTTGTTGTAAATAGACTATTGTATGGCACCAACTTTGAAGATGACCCTTCATTATTTCTCTGAAGTTTATTGAATTGTTGCAGCGCTGTTAATCATTGATTGGGAACACTGAGTAATTTGTTAGCACGTTCAAGTCGCTCCCGGCGAAGTTGGTATTCATTTGATTTGTTTAGCATAAAAAGGGAGTCCGCGCGCCGCTGACAAAAAGGCTACGAGTGCAGTCCGCCGTTATCCGCGTAGCCTTGGCCCGTCTCCCGTCTCGTTGCCTCATCGCTCATCGGATCGGTTACACAATCATCACGAATGTACACAATTACTCTCATTGTGTACCTACATTCTGTCGATGCCACAAAAGTGTCGCCAGGCCGTTTGGCGCGTAAAATATGAACCGGGAGGTAAAGCAGCGCGCGCGCCGCGTGGTTCGCGCCCCGGCTGGCGTATTGATGCTCGCGGCTCCGGGCAGGCGCAGCTGGCCTCGCGATCAAGCCGCATCGGTACCAATCGGTACTGTCAAGGACTGCGTGCGTATCGTCAACAAGCCGAGGCGCCGAGACAGCCCGCAGCCCGCAGCTCGCAGCTCGCCGCCCGCAGCCCGCAGCGAGCCGCCCGCCGTCGCCGCCCGCAATATCGCCATCCACAGTGCAGAGGGCCGGCGCGAGATGTCACGCGGAGCCCGCTGGGTCTACATTTAGATTGATTTTCGAGAGTAGTCGTGTGTATTTATTTAAGGTACGGGTCGGCGGTCCGCGGATGAGTGTGTGAACGCAGGCAAAGTGCAAGTGACCGCTTTATCGGTGTGTAGTCGCTGGAACCGGTGCACTGGATTAGAGTGAAATGAGCGACAGGGATCGGTCGTCGCCCTCTCTCATCGACACCCCTCTGAAGACGTACATCGGCCGGCACGATGACGACTACCCCCTGATCGGCGGCAACGGTGAGTACCGAGATGCCGCCCCGATCATATGACCGCCCCGCGCCCCTCCCGTCCCTCCCTGTCCGCCGGCCCTCGGCGCGGCCGCCTCGCGCCCTCGCGGGTCCGCTCCTCGCCTCGAGGACTCCTCCGCGGCCGCGGTCACGTGATGCGCATTCAGCAACCTTGCGTTTTCGCAACTCTGAAATCTTCGAGCGCGCAAAATGTGAATCAACCGTCGTCCTCGAATGAAACGATGAATGTGTTAATAATACTCGCGCACTGTAGAACGGAGCGCGTGTGACGCAGGGCTCGGCATCGATGTTGGACAAGGCACGGTCTGTTTGGATCTCGCAAGGTTAATTCCGACCGGATTCTGATCGCATTTAGAAATACTTTTCTTCCTAATTTACCCGCGACGAATGACATTGGACGGTATCGAGTGGCTCGGCGAGAGCCGCGCTCGGGGCTCGCTAAATCACCGGGTCTCCGCAGCGCTAAACTATACTTTGAGGTCAAAAAGGTCTCCGCTAGTGTATTCCGGAAAACTAGTATCACTTTATCTAAACAAGGTGCAATTCACTCGTCGTTCATAAGTTCGCGGTTCGTTCTGCCGAATGAACTGTGAAGTGCATTTTCGGATCGTACAATATTTTGGTTTGAAACTCACCTCAAGGTTAACTCAATTATCGCACAATATGTTGATACCGTAGCCGATTATTTATCATTCTGTGCAGTATCGTTCTGTTCATTATCAATTAAGTCGAAAAAATCACGCTTCAACTCGCGACTGTAAAATTAGTGTACGAGACACGATAACGTATCAGTCAGTCATCGCTCACCTCAGGCCTGCTCGCGAAGGCGCACACATCCACACGGAGTATTATTTTCCTAAATATCAGACAAGGTAATCTCAAAGTAAACTGAGAGTGCCGCGCCACAATGAACATATATATCACTGATAGTTTTACTTGATTTATTTTTTATCGAAAATTCTCTTTAATTTTTCCAAAAACATTCAGAAAATTCAAACGACGATTTGAGTAGATTAAAGTTTTTGAACGCGGTATCGGTTTTCTTATTACTAAATGAGTGCTATTTATATTAAGTGGCTTACATTATTATGCCTCAAGGGGCGAGTAAATAATCCAATAAACAACAAACGGCAATCGCGCACCGAGATCAGTTTTCTTTTCGTCGTTTTCCACGCGGCTGCAGAGCAGAGCTGCCGGCCGCTCGGAGCCGCCCCGTCCAGGTCAAACTCCACGACCGGCTCACCGGCACACCTGCCGTGCTGCCGTGCCGCCGTGCCGCCGTGCCGCGCCACACAGGTGCTGGCGTGCGCTCGTTCTCCACGAGCCAGTCGATGCCTCTCATTTTATGCTTCATTCTCTGAACCGACCGCCCTGAAGACCGACCGCGACTGAGGTCAGGTCCCCGGGTCCCCAAGTCCCCGGTCCCCCGGTCCCCGGGTCCCAGGCCTCCGGACCTGCGGGTCTCCAGGTCTCCGGGTCCGCTTCCTCTTCGAGGCGACGCGGTCCACGACTGTTATTATTTTTAAACTGCTCAATCAGTTAGTGACAAAAGACAAACTTCGCATTCCATACTTTGCCTCTGCATCTCGTAAATGTGCACAGGGAGCTATTCCTGGCGCCCAACACGCCGAGATAGGCCGCCTGAGATATTCAGCATCGAGTTTATTTTTAATAAATCACGTGCTATTGAAATCCGCAAAATACTACATCGCGTCTCAAAGAAATTCTCCACACGGTTACGTATTTATTTATCAGATCCATTGAACATTCACAAAGGCGACGGTATTGAATCTATTTTTTGCATTGATGAATTTCTAATGCTGTGAGTTTATAAAGAAAAAATGTATTCCTGTGAATAACGCCACCGCGAATAGCAGGCCTGTCGTAAGCTTTGCTCTGGTGAAAATGAGTTTTCGTAATTTTTGTCTACAGACTCCAACGCGTGAGCTTTGCAAAAATATAACAATATTTTGAATGATACTTATTTCTATATCATAATGTTACACAATAAATGCATTTGAGGTTATCAGGCAGTCGAAACTACATCTCTCCTGTTCAGCGGATGTGCCATATAATGAGAGGTGGAATGATTTTAATTAGATGAAGTGTGTACATCTATGAAAGCATTTTTCAATTTACTGATCATATTAAAACCTAGGTACTTTAACCGCATAAAATACACAAACTTGTGAATAAAAACATAATTTAACAACTTTTTTACGCAAAACATTAACTGTTTAAAGTATAGTAATATAAAAATAAATAGTTTATAAAGACATGCATATATTAATGCGCGTGTGTTTGTGTATGAGAAAGTGCTTTGGGCGACATGGTGACCAACGTCTTGATCAATTTGAAAGTTGTCGATTGATTGTAATCGAGAGCAAGGCTTGCAGTCTTGCAGTGTATTACAAATAATACATATGTCTATAAACTGAGGATAATAATTTTTGTTTTTTGTTATGACAAATTACAATTTGTGATTACTCTATTCTCTCTATCTTCAAATTCATAAACCAAAACATTGCGATTAATTTGACGAACTGTGACAGTATTTTCGTTGATTAGGACGCTCACAACGAATAACATTGCAACTCGAAATAAAATAGAAAACCTTTGAATTACTTACTGTCAGAATTTGGGCGGTGTGCGCTGGATTGACCAAACCTGTTCTAAAAATTGCATTTTTAATAGGTCTGACCACGTGTTTTAGAATCCCATCGCTGATAAAAAAAAAAAAAACTGGATAAACTTCTGTAAGAATAAATAGACTCGATTGATTTTTTGTTGGTTGCATTAATGTTTCATGTACATATAATATTTATAATCTTAAATAATTTACACAAAATTTCAAATGATTACAGCATTGATAATTGACATTAAAACTACGGGAGGACTCCTGCTAATTGTAATATCAAATTTCCGCTTCTCTTCGTGAAGTTTTTTTGTAAAGATGCCATAATAATAATAAATAAGTTTCATTATGCTATTTTAAAGTATTTCTGCTTTGTGTAGATGCCATGGCTTTTTTAAATATATAAATCAATATTTATTTCTTGTTGATGTTGAACTACAGTGTATTTTTCTGTGGATCTTATATTATAATTATGCGGAAAAAAACATAAATGTGATTATAATTATCGTTTTATTTTGAAGTATGTATCTTTTGTTGTGATTTTTAAAAAAGTTATTTTTATCACCCAATAATAACTATATTTTTTTGAGGCTATTTACTTCTTGACCTTAGAAAACACTATGAATTTTTAAACATATATTTTTAAAAACGAAAACTTGACAATTTTAATGTAACAAATTCAAAATCTTTATTTTGAGTTATATTCATTTTTATGATTTAATTTTGATATGCTATGAAAATACTATTTTAGAAATTATAAAATATTATTTATCTAGCATCTGCATAGAAACAAGAAAAATTGGTTGTATTAACCGTCATAGTAAACTATCGACCATTTCCTTTTTGCTCATTTACTATACAGCAGTAACTAAACATGTCTATACATTTTCAAGCTGAAAATATGTTGACTGCAATTGCTACAAATTCGGCAACCTCAGGGCTGTTTAGAATTTCTGGAATTGAGGCCGTTGCTGACGATTAACTTGTATGAATGAATATTTCAAACAAGTTAGAGCAATCCGTCTACACCACTCGTGATAAGCAATAACACCGTAATATTTGAATTGAGCGCGTGTATTTCAAGCAGCCAAATCACTGAGACATACGTGAAGCCGAGTGGTCATTCTGCGGCTGTCTTCTCGGGGCTCTACAACAGAGTTCCCTGGCTAAGCCACTCAGTTTATTACAGTAGGTTATCTGCTTGCCCGAGTGAAGTCTGGCCCGTGAACTCTTGCTCGGTTTGTTCACTATCCTAGATCTTATTGCTGGAAATGTTTCTCAAATTATGATATGTAGCTGAATTTAATCTAACAATGTTCTCAAAACTCTAACATGTTCTGCAGAAATATGTTGCGCCCTGTAGAACTTAAATGATTGAATCGTGGTAATTTTAGAAATTTATAAAATAATGTTTTTCAGACAATTAAGAAACTAATATATACAGATATTTATTGTATTTTATTTTTAAGTTGAATGTATGTATATTCATAATTATTGAAACTATTTATTGTTTTGCACTCAAGCATCCAAGACTAAAACAAAAGTACATTAGCAAGTCTTAACTTTTCAATTGTTTATCAAAGGAGATATATCGCTTTTAATTGAAGACCTCACACGCCATTCAATAGAAGCATAATTTAGTTTTGACGAGAAGTTCATATGAGTCTTCCATGAAAATAATGATATATTGTCTAGGTAATATTACGTCAGTTTGAAGAGTATTTTTTTAAAATACCAAAACGTGTTATTTTAATAGCAGATGCGATAAATTTTAAAACAATCTTGAATGTAACAAAACTGCCTCGAGCCACTTCAGTTGGGTTAAAAATATCAGAAAGAAGTCGATACCCGTGCGGCTAGAGCGGCTGACTATTGGTGATTAGCAATTACATTCCTACTTGTTTAATTTCAATCGTGGCACTCATGTACGTAGTAATATATTACACACTTTTGTAACATCCTGCGTTGCGATGCGGCATTGGATCAGGCGCAATTTCGTCGACTTAGATTCGTTAATAAGTGTAATCTTCCATTACATTAACTGTTAACATTAACAAAAAGAAGCACGATGAGAAATGTGAAAAACGACATCATGGATGCATTCTTAGGTGCGAATCACCACTGGCAACTGCAGTGTATTGTGACTAGTAGCAAAAGGTGAGGGCTGAGAGCATTTATATATATATTTTTAATGATTACTGGTATGAGTCTTTAGTATTTTTTTTCGTCAGTGGTAAATCAACAAAATATTGGCTAACCGCGTAAAAAAACTATTGGCAGCGTGGTTATTATTGGAAAAAATTCAAGGCCAACTATCCGAAATAGATTGACTAACTAATGTCTAAAAAAATGCCCGTCAATCATTCACCATGTTTTACATTGAAGCTACTCGGGCTTTTCGATTACTTTCATTGCCTTAAAGTGAACCAATAAACAGCAAAGCTATCTCTGATGAGTGTTATGATGCACTAATAATTTATCAGTATAACGTAAATAGAGGCACTTTGGTTTTTCAGTTCTCTATAATATCTATAGCATAAAATACCCAAATTTTGGGCTGTCTAATTAGTCGCTTACATTTCATGTCTACCACTCAAAAATTTAAGCACGTTATTTATTTTATTTTACAAACATTTAATTCGTGGCTCTTGAAATGCTGACTTATAAAATTTCTACATTAGTGTGCCAATGTTTGTATTGTGTTTTATGAACCTATTTGATTGATTAAATTATACAATCATTATTAATCGCAGGATCGAAGTGGATGAGATGAAAGGTCTGTTTTTTATTTGCGTGTTAGAGTAACCTGCTCATGAATACTTCGCTCCGAAAATATATAATATACATATATAAATATAATCAGTTAAACACGGAAAAGGGTTTTTATACACATATCTTTCCCATAGAAATTCATGTGGTCTATCACCTAAGCCGAACCTTGTAAACCCTTCAACCTGCGCGTAGGATCAGGTGATAGCCATAACCGTATTGTAAGCATTGTCCTAAGAACTATTGTAAATTAACATTTAAGAAAGTAAAGAATCTCGGAGTTTAATTTTTTCAATCAATTGAACAGCATAAGAACCAATTTAGATCTCAGAGTCACAGAATTTGATGAACTTGCGAACAATTTGACATCAAAATATTCTCAGAATATGCGGATGGTTTTTTTTTAAATTAAGTATGGTATGTGCATCTTAAAACAAAATTATATATAAGTAATAAACAAAAATAATTATACCTACTTTTATTTTTAAGACGATATCTCTGTCTTTCAAATAAACAATACTATTTTTAGGTTTCCTTGTTTCACATCATAAAAAAATGGTTGCATATAGTTGTATACTACAATAGTTGCAGTATACAACTTGATACTTTGGGTTTATTAAAACGAACACGGTGCTAAGTGTTAAATAGTATTTATACAATAATTTTTCAATATTATACCTATTTTAAGAAGTAAAATAGTAAAAGGTTTTGCTGTTTTTCATATGGTATTTGGTCAAATAATAACTCAGAGTTAAAAAAAAATAATTCCGTGAAGTGACAAACTCCACTGATGCCATGAAGATATTCGTGACAAAATATTTTAATAAACTAAATTTGGAGCATCAGTTTTGAGTTATCTTGGAAGCACCTCAAACTTATCACGGATACTCAGGGAATATTAGGATAAATAAATAATTTAATAGCAATAAACTAATTAATTGAATTAGATAAACCAGTACGAAAATTTAGAATTATGTTTTATTTATGTAGTATTGTAATTCACCCTCAATTATTAATAGTTAAACATCAATACTATTTTAAAAAATGTATTAAGAAATTTATTAGAAATATGTATTTATATTTTATCAAAATATAACGTTGGAGGTCTTTACCTTCCCTTTAATATAACTATGGATTGTTTTTTTTGTTTGGTTAAGATAGGATAAGGATAGGACAAATCAATAATTGTCAAAAAAACTTGTTTATTCATAAAAAAATAATTTAAAGTATTGCACTTGAGGCTTTGCTTCGAGACCAGGCTCGGAAGCACGTCTTTTGGCTTCACCCGGAGCACTCAGGGTGGGCTTCGGGTTGCGCAGGCAAGGCCAGGAGTGTTTTTGTGTTATTGAAGTTTCCGACCCGCCCGGAGACATTACACTGCCGGGTCAGACTTTTGGGCAATTATTTTGTTTGCCTAGACGCAAACCGCCCCTCGCGATCGATCGGGTCGCTAGGCTGGCAAGCCCATCCGACACGACAACGATTTTCATTCCATGGAATTTATTTCAGAGCTAAATACTGTACCTTTGGCGGTACCGTCTGCTGAAATTGTGTACAAATATTTTCAGAATGTTCTTTCAGTAGAATGCATGGCATATTTATATAAATGGATGCAAATGTGATTTTTGGTATATTTTATTATAAATACACCGAGGAAAGAGTATGATAGTGAATTTATCTAAAACCGCTAAATATAATGTTTTTTGAGTCTTTGCAACATACAAAGTATTTAGAAATACAATAAGGAATATTTTCAATACATAAAAAGTCTATTTTTATTATATATCCTTTAAAATAAGTACGTGTATTTTTAAAACAATGTCAAGGTTTGGTTCAAACGATTACAGCAGACCTGAATGACGAAAAAGTCAAACAGTTTGATAATGTTGACATCCATTTATTAAACTGATGACTGTGCATTTTTATTTAATAAGTTTTGATAGTATAAATAAATTTCAAAGTAACGAATTTTTTTTTAATAATATTTCTTTTAAAAGCAATGTTAAGCAACTAAAACGCCCATTTCGCGATGTTGTGTTGCAAAAGGTGTCGCAGCTTTTCGAATCAGAGTGTCTGAGTTGGAGGC
This sequence comes from Atopsyche davidsoni, assembly GCA_022113835.1. Lineage (NCBI taxonomy): Eukaryota > Metazoa > Arthropoda > Insecta > Trichoptera > Hydrobiosidae > Atopsyche > Atopsyche davidsoni. The sequence continues at coordinate 9,769,920 of JAILWY010000010.1, forward strand.
ATGAGGGTGCTAACTGAAAGGTTGTGTGCTAGGCCCGTTAGCCGAAGCTGGCGTTTAAAATTGTTATTGCGTCTGTAGACGTGTTGTGCGCCGAGGGATAAATATTGCATATTGATATTGCTGTGCGATTGATGCGTATGGGCGTAGACATTTCCTTTAACACATGAATAATTAAGCATTTTAACCTGTGTTTGTATAATTGAATAACTTAACAATTGAAAAAGTATTTAATATAAAAAAATTCAGGGGGTTATTCATTGACAGTTAAACTAATTATTTTCTCGTTAAAATCAAAATATTAAACGTGTAGTATTAACTACATAGACACTTAGTATTCATGAAAATTATTTAAATGTCGGGTGGTTTGGGTTTTTAAACGGTTTAACTCACATTTACTGTAATTTGTTTGTATTGTCTCATTAATTGCCTAATAAATTTTAATATTTTTTTTTTCAATTTAGTTTCTTTATTGTGCTCTGCAATTTGATTTTTCTGATCTGTGTTGATATGCATCCTATAGTCAACATGGGGGGCTTAAAAGATGAGTCAGTTGGCTTACCCGTTACCCCTGTCTGCTTTTCCAATTTTCGCATGTGAACGGCAGAAATATGTACACTAGTAGGGGTTTGTGTACTATCTATGTATGAAAATCGATATAAGATTCAGCCTTTGAACTTTGAAGCAGAACTTCAATATGTTTTACTATAATGGAATTTAACGCGAAACGCGGTGCATTGTTATTTATATATATATATATATATATATATATATATATATATATATATATAAATAATAAATGAAATTGCATTTTAATCACCTGGCCTTTTTTCGGATTAACGTGTTTGATTAATATAAAACTTACATAAACAGAACTGTAGTAATCAAAAGAAAAACAGTATTTTTAAACTCTTGATTATATTTAAATAAGAAAATAAAACTCTAAATATGTGTGAGAGGTAATTTCCTAGCATTACTAGTATAATTGTAAGTGAATTTAAATATCTGAACGCATCTCACGCACTTCATCTGGCATGTAACACTGCTTTACAGTGTCGTCGTTGACATACGATTGGAATACATTTCAATAAATTTATTTACTCATGTCATAGAATATAAAATAAGCTCAATAAAAAAATGTGATCTAAAAAAATCCAAGATTCTTTATTTTTTATTATATTAATTTACAATAATTGTAAGGGCTATGCTTACCATTCGGGATGTGGCTGTGCCCTGATCCTGGCGCAAAATAATGTGATCTAGTGAGTTTAACATTTATACCAAGAAATGTCGTAAATTTGTTAGACAATATTTCTTGACACGTCGTCATTCTGCAACTTCTTTTCACATAGTGATAAGTGGTCACACCTTTTTTGAAATTTCGACGTGACGTAGTATCGGTCTAGAAGTGCGGTCGTGTGTAACGGGCAGCTGGCGTCAAGTCCCTCCCTGCACAGTACAATGTTACTATATGCCGCGAGCGTCGCCGGCCCCAGACGTGAGAGCGCGTCACTTGCAGTCCATATTAAGGCACGTTTACACAGTTCCTAAAGTTTTAAGTTCTGATGATTATATCATATTTTGACTGAGAACATCTGTAGCGTCCCACAACCTGCGCGCAGGACCAGGGGACAGCCACACAGCGTATTATTTTTAGCACTAACTATTTCAAATTGACATAAAAGAAAGTAAACAATCTTGAATTTTTTTTTTTGTACATCCTTAGTTGACGCTTCTCCTGTAAGAGAAATATTATAGTTTTAATAGAATTTCCTATGCTCTCGCAGTAGCGGTAGGTCTACAATAATTTTCATTTTCAGTGTGCCAGATGTTTTTTTGTTTTGAGATAAAGATTGTAAAAACAACTTAAAATATCCTTTGATCAAGAGTTATATTTTGTAAATTGTTAGCTTATGTTGATGCAATGAAGATTAACAGTGTTTTCTGAAAAAAAATTATATTATTAATACGAGAAATGGAGAGAAAAGTGTTTTTTTTTTATTCATGATTTGTGTTTAAATGTATTATGTTTTATGTAAGTTTTCCTTCAAATAAAATAATTTGTTCTTTTTTTATTAAATAAAATAAACGAGTTTGTATTTTACTGGATTGTCTTACGTATAAGTATTTCGACAGCATACTAATCTATATTTTAACAATGAATAGATATTTTAGCCAATTGACAATGTTTCATAGAATACAGTAAAAACTGAAGTCATGATTTTTGGATTTTTCATTTGTTTATTCCGTGAAAAAGTAGTTTTTTGTATTTAATTAAATGATCAATTGAAATTTCCCGGTAATCTAGTTATTTTTCCTTGATTATTTAGCTAATGCGAAATCGATGTTAGATATTTTGAGTGTGAGCGCTGCTTTATATTATGATAATGCCTAATATCTGTAAAGTGATTGTGTTCTAGGAATAAGTACAAGCAGACGCTTTGTGCACAATACAAAATACCTTACAGTTACTGTACGCGCATAGCTAAATTAAAATTTTATGACATATTGATTTTCCGTACTGTGAATTTTGAACTACTGCGGAGGGTGCAATGAAGTCCTTGGTGTCTAAGCTGTTTGTATGTCATGCATAAAAGCTTTTAAAAACTAAAATTTAAAAAAATATATACTGATGACTATTTCAATGTTTAAAATGGGACTCAAAGGGGCTTTATAATTTGTAGACAAATAATTTGTTTTTAATCGTTAAACAATTAATAAAGGCTCAGGTATATCTGATACCTATTTTCTGCTTTTAATTATGTTTGTTGGGAATGTACGCTGTATAAATCTCAGCTTCGGTCTTTTTATTACACAATAAAGGCACTTGTATGACAAAATCACTTGACTATGTTCTACATATATTACAACCGAGCCGACAATGTTAATTTTACCAACACACTCTCACCATATGGGACGGAGCTCTTGACAATGAACTTGCCATTTTGACCTTAAATTTTAGCTTATGAGAGCTAAATTTTCGCTCTAAATATTGTTGAGTAAAAGCATTTTTAGAAACTGCATGCAAGAAAATTAAATGCATGATGCATGCATATATGAATAACTATACGTTGCATTAAACCATTTCATGCCATAAAATAAATTAAAATATACTCAAAAATATTATTAATTGATGAACAAAGTTATTTATGGTAAAAATTAATAATTGGTAAAATAGATCTTGTTTTTCTGTGAGGCATAGTGTTATAATTAATATGTCATATACTCTAGTTACGGAGATACACCTTCGTGACATGAAGATTATTTAATAAAATATGGTTGATACCCACTACCTTTTAACAATTATAAAAGATATTTTACTTCTGACTACAAATATTAATGTACACAGTAGCTCTCCTTAGAAGATCTTAGATTGAAATTTACGCTGAATGAAGACTTAAACGGTCCTTTTGTATGCCAAATTCGTACAATGAAACTCATTTATGAACACAAATCAACCAAACAAACTACATACATTCAAAACTACTATTTTCAGGGTCATCGCTGCGATAAACAAACAATTCATATTTTACGGATCTCTATAGTAATCACTGAATTTATAATATTAACTTTTGAAATATTTATTTGCTCTTTGCAGAGCTTTCCCAACGCTGCTGGTATACACGTGTTCTCATTGTTGCGATGTCACAGTTCAAGAAATTTACATGTTGCTACAGATAAACGCACCTTCTGAGTTAAAAAAAACGACTCGTTCAGCCTCCATGGTTTTAAAATGTCACTTGCTTAAAAAGCATACATCTGGATGTTCTGGGAACAAAACTAATAAAGTCTACGTACGAATATATATTTTTTTGTCGGCACTCTGTGTCAGTTTAATAAAAACTGATATAAGTGACATTTCATGGAAAAAAATTAAATCTATAAGAAATAATATTCTAGACACGAAAATAATAAACGGAATTTTAAAAATATACACGCTAATTTAAAATTCAATCGTTGTTATTTTACCATTGCTTTACTTACAGAAGAGCTCCGGTAAAACTCTTTCACTGATAGCCTATCGTTTATTATATATAGGCCAGCTGTGCTGAGATATCTAATTAGTGTAAAATCATAAGTCACGCACGTTTCTCTTTCGTCGTCCTGCACTCCCCTCGCTGTGGCATGTGTTATCTGAGCCTTGTATATCGCTATAAGCCAGCATTCCAATCCTCTAAAACAAAACACCCTGTGGTTCATCCAAAATGCTCCACCCCACCGCGACTCCAACACTCCACTTTTTACCAATGTTTGCTTCTCTCTCCTCGGTCTCTAGCCCTACCACAAGAATATTCCTGTGCCAGCCAAAAGCTTCCCCCGACCAAACTCGAGCACCCTCTTCCCCGACAACCTTCCACCTCTTTCCTCAACCACAACTAAGCACGCAGTGACATACGTCACTGTCTGGGTTACAATACAGAAAAGAGACGGTGAAGTTTAGTGCAATTGCTCTGTAGTGAATGCAAATATTTTATGCTTTGGCTTATGCTCTATAGAAAACACGGTGCTCAAAAATTGCCTTACATGCTGTCACATGGTTTTTGAAAACAATCGCATTTTGGCGCCCTACCATTCTTTGTTCAACATATTCCTCAACAAGAAAAATCGATTCAATTGGTAAATGTCATGAAATAGCAAAAGTATGATGTTAGTAATCGATGCCAACACTTGGCTAATTAAATTTATTGAAATTTAGAATAAAAATATGAATAATTGTTTATTGAGTGATTATAACTTGACTCGTATCCGTTTATGGGTGAATCTGATACTTACGTGGATTTATTGCTTTAAAAAAATGGATACCTTTGTCACTATGCATAATTACAAAGCATATAGAATTCTTATACCATATAGATGCAAATTCTTCAGAAAATATACCAATAGCGAAGTTATACGAAGGCAGAAAAGCGGAATTAAAAAAACAAAAAAAAATGTTTTATGACAGCTTACGAGGAAATGATCGACGCAGAAAAATCCGCGTATCGATAAATACTTTATTTTAAAAATTTTGACATCTATTTTTAAAAATGTTGAATATTTTTTGATGAACGATTTTTTCACTTTCTGGTTTGATTGCCGTTCACATACTGTAGTTTCACAGCAGCAACTGACTCAGTAACTTGTGTCTGGAGATGTGTGAATTAGTTAGTGGCTTACGTACATTTCCTCACAGCTCTCTAAGCGGTGGGTACTAATACACTGTATTTTCCTTTTGAATAACTTGCCCATATGCTAAACAAATATATTTTTTGGCTAGTGGTTGAACAGTTAAAGGCTTTATTAGGCGCCAAAGAGTATCAAAAGAGTTTAAGCCCTAAATCTGTGCTTCATAATCCCCGCTGATAGTGTTCGAGTCTACTTGTGATTGGGTAGGCATTGTTTATTGTACTGTTTGCAATAAATCGCTTTAAAAACGACCAAGAAAGGCTTGCAAGAAACGTATGACGTTATTAAGGTTAATCGTTATTAAGGAGCTCAAAAGAAAGAACAATACTCCATATTTCACCAGGCAATGGTCAACTCATGTTAATATCTTGAACGCCTAGCTAACTTCATCGTCCTCGTTTGAAGTTTTGTTTTTGAATGAACTGAGCCTGCGTCAATGAGCTCATTCTTTTAGTATTGTGCACTCACAAATGTAATAAATATTTTAGTTTCCCGTTGATGGTTAATCCATCACACGGAGATCAAATGTAGGTACTATCGGAATTTCAAAATCCCAAAGCATATATAGGTTTTATTTTTGCTGTTTTCTGCAGTCTTAATTTTAGGGAACTAAAGTTGTCATGCATTATCTGATTTATTTATGGTCGTAACAATAAAGGTGACGTTCATTAGTAGTAATTTATATTATACTGCGAAAAATCTAAAAGTTTATTCTTAAAAACGTGTTCAATGCATGATTAACTAAATAATTTTTTATGGGTAAGCTTATCTTTAACATTCAAAACAATTTAAGTCTGATTGGATTTCCCGAAAATATGATTAAAATGTATATAAGAAACACCTGTATGTAATAATAGCATCTACATATGTAAATATGGGTGTATGTATTATAATTCGTATGAGAGTATTTCAAGATATTTAACCTTGTCCGTTGTAAAATAATTTAAGCCGATAACAGTTCAATTGAAACTTTGATCTCAGTACATTAACGATATTAATTTCAACGACCACCGATAGATGTCAATAAGCTAAATGTAGCTCATAATTTAAACCACAGATGGCAATGCTCATACGCACAGCAAATTGTAAAAATAATCACATGCCATTGCGCACAGAAAGGCGTTTCCTCGTGCCAGTCATGTGATGTCAGCCCACATGTGAAGCCCAATAGTGCCATCTATGGGCTGGGACCCCAGCAGTCGGAGTACAATAAAGCCAGCGATAAACTAGTTTTAATGGCCACGCCAGGGTAGTGCTGCCATATCTGATGAGCTCCCAAAGAAACAACGCTAATTACGCTGCCAAAATTATGTAGGACCTTAGGATTGATGAGTGACAGTGACCCCCTCTTCCGTTATATTCCCTTGTCAATGTGTAAGTAAGTAGGCTTCAACCCACAAGTGAAAAAATAAAAAAATCTTTCGGATCAAAATATAAAATTAGTTTAAGCGAATGGTTTTTAATTATTTTTTTATCTCGAGTTTTACTTACAACCGTATATTCAATCAAATTAACTTTTGAATCGACAATATAATCTACATAGGAAATCAATGCTTCTGTCATTTTTTTCTTCTTATTTTAGAGAATAGACCTGAGAGTGAAAGTTGATGAAACATGTTTATTTTTTATGTGATACCTGAGAATAATATAAGGTACTTGAATTCAGTTTTTATTTGTAATACAAAAATGAACTAATTGTTTTTATCATTTTTTTTATTATTTGTACAATCTTTCTTTTAGTGTTTTGCTTTTCATAGAATTTCTTACAACATTAAGTATTAATTATATATATTTGATACTTCTTTAGCATGAAAACACATACGAAGGCAACAAAATCTCTGGAATTGATTTGAAAGATGAAAGTATACTTATGACATATTTTATTACAAAAAATGATAAAATAATTATTTACTATCGACGCAAGCCAAAGCTCATTGTATGCTAAAAATCTGTTTGTTCTTGGCTATTTGCACGGAAGAGGTACGAGTGATTTGCTTTACATCATGGGTGGCCAAACCGCGGCCCGCGGGGTGTTTACTTTTGCCCCGCGGAGCATATGCTAAATATATATATATATGCATATGTTTTACAAAACATATTTGGACAAGGAGAAATATCCTGCATTATACAAACATTCTCTATTGATGATTTAGCTATTTGGAAACACTTACTCGTGTAAACTTTTTACTCGAATTAAGCATATTAAATCTCATATGAGAACACGAATTACTGATGAGCATTTGGAAAACTGTTTGCGTGTAGCAACAGCATCAATCTTTATCAACAATGATACACTTATTTCTGACAAAAAAAATCAGACGTCTCACTAAAATTTATTATATATTTTTTTTTTATTCATTTTTTTGTATTGCCAAACACTAATATAATAAATATGTTTGATTCACATTTTTTGTTGTATTTTCTTCAAAAAAAGTATTTTTTGCTTACTTTGTAGATTAAATGAAATGTTGTTGTACGGCCCAGTAGGAAATCTCATTTCATTAATCTGCCTTGACAGCTGAAAAAGGTTGGCTACCCATGCTTTACATGGTAGCAAAAGCGCAGGTTTATAGCTTTTGTAATTCCCACTATTCGATGTTTCCTGTTTCATGCATGATAATCAACAAATATGAAGATTTGTTAGATATGCCTCTTTCAAATATAAAATTTTATAAACTTAAGCACACTTGCTGAAGATGAAGTCTATTAATAAAAACGCAAGATTTCAATATCATAAAATGAAAACGAATTGCAGCGATAGTTCCAAACCAAGGGCTAGTACCTTATATATATATATATATATATATATATATATATATATATATATATATATATATATATATATATAACAACAATTAAGTTATTCATTATATGTTGACCAAAAATACCCCTACCAAAAAATATATTAGTCCATAGGAGGTTTAAAAGTCAAAATGTTAAAAAATATATAGAGAAAGAGAAGGTAAACAAAAGGTTCTAATACCCTGAATGAATAGATTTATTTACATGTTTTAGATCAAAGGTTCCCAACCTTTAGTATTGACTACCGCCCCCTTGACAAGAAAAAAAAATTCTAACGCCCCCCTTTGCGCAAAATAACAGTTATAATTTTTTTCTGTATATTATTTATTGCTGCCCAGGTAAAAAAAAATGTTTCTAGATTGTTAATCTGCATTATAAAGTAGTCAAGATGAGGGGAAAAGCGTCGGTAGTAAGATCCCAGCACTCCCCGGGTGGTAAAATGACATGTAAATAGTTATGAGCTTATTATAAGTATATTTCAATATTGAATGATCTTCATTGGTAACTTACATAAAGTATGCTGTAATGGTGGTGGGTAAAGTTGGCGGGCATGAATATGACGCACTGTTTTTGCTCCAGGATAAATTGAATTCAATCAAATGCACTCGACAGAGCTTCTCTCCACCCAATGAAGCCTGTTATATCTGCCATCGACAGGTACTTCTTATTAGAATATAATAAAATTATGATTTTTATAATTCGTATTCTTTGCGAAAAGTTTGAGTACACCAACTCAATTGTTTATTTATTTATAATAATAAACTCTACTTTAATTCTTACAGTATATATATTTGTGTCGTAAGTTTTCTGCTACATTAAACCCCATTAAGTACATATCTTACGCAAGACCTGATCCCCCTGTCAAGAAAATAAACAAGTATTCAATAAAAAAAAAAACAAAAATGGACTAAGGTGACGTGCTTACATGATTATAGAAATATCTAATTTTTTTAAATATTTACTGAGGTCCTGATACTTGATATTTTATGATCATTTTCATTTCGAACTTAATACTATTAATATTTAATTATGCTGCCGTTATTCGTAAATAAAAATATATAAGTGGTTCAATAAACTTATCTATTATCTAAATATTAAGGTCCCGTAGACCTTTTTACTTTTAGTATAAAGAAGGTCGCCAATTACCTCAGCACTTGCATATCCCTTCGTATTTGGTTTTTCTCCAACTGTAATGTTTTTACAATACAGAAGTATATTGTAGCCTCACGTACGCTTAAGTATAATGCTGGCCAGCACTTTTTTTACCATCGTCAGAAGTTCTCTTTCTTTTTTCTATTAAGCTCAGAGAAAAAAAATTAAAAATCCATCGAATTGAAATTTTGTGATTTTTCAGTAGCGTTAACCCAGTGAATTCGGTATATGAAAGTGCACTGCGTGTTGCGCATCGTGCGGAGCAGTTCGGGATCTCGGGCAGATTCCGCTGATACTATTACTATACTCCCCAGTTATTTATTAAAAATTTTACTTTAGTTCAATAAATCATTAAATAGAACTGTAGAAACATATCAATTCATACTAATCGTTGGCACTTATTTTCTTTCATTGTTGCGTATTAGAGTTTATTGAAATATTAAGTACATACAAAAAATCTATAGTTGCGTTGCTACTTGGTATTACTTATTTTTAGACTCGCAAGTGATCTGCAGCACAAGTTTAGCGTGTAAACGAAATACTCCGAACATGCGTATCAAAAGTAATTTATATGACCATGTCGTGTTGTGTTACCTTAAACCTGCGCCCTGAGCATTGTTATCTATCAGTGACCTAGTAAAATGGAATTTTTGATAAATCTCTTACCTGATGTCGATGTCTTCTTAAATAGTGGTAGTAGACATCGGTCGGTCCGCTCGTCCAGATGTCCACTGCTGAAGTCGCATCCGTGCGTATTGTCCGTGTATATTCTCGACTGGCCCCCGCCCCCGCCCCCGCGACCCCGCTCTTGCTGGCACCCAGCCCACCTGAGTTTCCATGACGTCATCGATCACCAGGACCAGCCATATTGGATTCCGGCTGCACTTTCGATCAAATTAATTATTGCCTACCTGATGATTCATTCATTTCTTATTACAGAAATCGGAAGTAAAAATACCATTTCGTTGTAATCAGCTGAAAGCCAAGGTCACCACTGTACCTTCAGTGCGATGAAGGCAGTGTGCCAAGCGATCGAGCATGTGCAAGCACGTCAAAAGATGTACGTTTATACAATTGATAGCTTTTCAGACACGCGCCAATACATAGGCTTGTGTGCAGGGTGGAGGAAGTAAATGCTACAGCTGCAGTTCAGGCATAATAAACCGATATCCACCAAAAGCTTTACTTCAATGAAGACCTCAAAGAAGGCTTAGTAAAATTGACTTTTCCGTTATCACCTGTCTTAGATGAATATCTAAGAATTAGGTTAATTTATTGTAGATAGTGGAAAAACTACAAAATGACTCTGAATACATTTTTACAGCCCAAACATAAAGAAAAATAGATAATTTAAAAAAACCAATATCATCATAAAATTACCATATTATAAAGCACCAAATCTCTTGACTAGTTTTAAAACAAAACAAAGTTTTTGTGACTGGTTCTAGACTGTTTATTTATAAAAATACCACAACGAAGCCAATGCAAAATTCTTATAAAGTATATACTATTAAATAACACACATTTAGTAAAATTGTAATTAAACTGTACGCTTTTTGAAATTTATTAAGTAATATATTTTGATTTTATTCAATATTTTCTCGTTAGAGACAGACTAATCAATTGAAGTACCCGGCTGGGCTCCGACGGTGAAAGCTGTTTTCAGAACAATATATGTTGCCTAGAGGACGTATCTTGATCATAATTTGAAAAGAAAAAAAAGTGAAATGCGGTAATCGCTAATAACGTGAGTAATAGATATCATCCAAAGAGTATTATTGACTGAAAACATATATATGAAAAATAATATTTTGGTGTACCAATGGTACCTAGTTTCCACTAGTTATATTTTCAAAATTTAAAAATATCAACAGTTAATTTTAAATACATTATGATTTTGCTTTAGAGATCTTTTTTTTCATAAATGGTGTGATTTCAATGTTTTTTGGGAAACAATGGCCTTCACTGGCCACTGGCGGCAACCTCTCGTCGGTGCTAATCGGGAGCTAATTACAATCCTACCCTGAACTGATGGCATTAAACATTAAGTCTGAAGCTCAGCTCGTTAGGGTGAACAGTTTGCTGTGATAGATTTCGTTGCGTTATCAAACAAATGTTTATCAGCTAATTGACGTTATTAAGAGGTAAACCTTCCGAAACTCAAAACTTTTCCACCCACAAACTTTTATTAAGTTTCACAAATTTACGCATCCGTGTTTATGTATTTTTTGTGAGCACATGTTCTTACTAGTGCAATGCATGAATCATATTTTTATTTTATTTTATTCCAGCCGTCAAATGCAATCCTGTTTCGATATGATTAATTTTGAATTCGCAGTAAAAAAAAGCAAGTATTTAAGCTTCAGTCCTGAAAATATTTATGATAAACCATTCCAATATATGCATGTTGAAACATGCACCAATATCACAGATACGTGAAAAAAGTTAACTTGAAGTAGATAAAATAGAAATACTTTTTTGAGCCGAATGACCGATAATGACAATTAAAAATGAGAGAAATTATATGATTCTTTATAAGAAAAAACAGTTAAAATTAATACGAATCCAATGTCGATTATAATAAATAATTTTAATTGTTTTAAAGAGCTATAAGGTGTTAATTTTAACAGCTGCATCCGTTCGAGAGCTCGGCTCATAAATTGACAATGTAAACGAATTTATACTCTGTTTAATTTTCGGTAAATCAACGAATGAGATTATCATTGGCTTTGTTTGATAAATAACTCGTCGATATTCGGCGGCGCGGCGTTGATTGTAAATATGTTTTATAGAGCTTTTCTCTATTATATAGTCATAATCTATTGCAACCAATTGGGAAAAATAATTTAGTAGCGTAAAAATAATATTACACAAACGGAAATAAAATTCAGGAAAAGATTTTTCAATCAATGCAAGAGTGATAATTATATATTTTATCATATCCGAAGCCCGCGATTGTTGTTTTTGGTTGAGAGATTACACCCTGATAGATGAATTCCTCTTATATCTGACTGCAAAGGACCGAAGTCAACGCTTGTGACTTCGTATGGCGCTTTTGTATTTGCAACTTCACTTTTGAAAGGTAATCACTAACATACGTTAAACTATGATATTTAATTACAAATGATATTTAATTACATGCATGACGAAAGAAATGCATACGTTCTTCTGTGTACCATACAAAACATAACAGTTAAACAAATCGATAAATTAACATCTTTATGAACATAAAATTTTAAATGATTTCAAACAGTTGAGTAGTACTAATACCGCAGGATTCTTAAAAAAAAACTCCAAGTAAATAAAAGAAAAAGAAGAAGTAAATAACGTTCTTTGTCGTTATTTACTTCTAAGTGAAATTTTGAAAGTTCGGCAAATATTACAAATAACCCACTATGACAATTTAAATAACAATTCAAGTATCTCCTGATTTTAAAAATGCGCAATGCTCTTGAGACGATTATACTTAACTGGTCTTAGTCACTTTGTACAAATCAATGTAAATGCATTGAAAAAAATATGTGCATCTATATTGTTAAATATTATTTAATCATAATTTGAAAAAATACGATAAAGATAGGAATCTAGCGTAAATAAAAAATGTGGATTATCGTGAAATATTAAGTTATACACTGTATATAAGAACTAAGAGAAATGAAAAAGAATTACTTGAATAATGTGGCCTATTTAAGAGACGTCGTGTTTTTCGATGTGGCAAAACCACCATTGTTCAGTATATGCACATTGCCTACATAATAAAATAAAGCAGGTATAAACCAATCAGACTTGTCAAATGCAGATTCTCTAGTCGATATAGGGGATACAGAAGATATTTGTATCCATAAATATAGTTTGCATGCATCTATGTACAATAATATAATTCATGAGAATCTGTATATTTATCAAATATCAAGAGAAAGAAATTTTAAATAAAAACAAGGTAAGAAGTGGGGAATATGATATGCTCGTATTCAAAATATCAAACTAGATATTGCATCGTACAATTTATTGGTGTTGAATTTTGAATAAAGAAAAAAATATACCACTGAAAAATAAAAGTAATATTCGTGATGTTTTTATAAATTACCAAATCACGCAAATAACGTACGTTAAAAAATTATTCCCAATTTTTCTTGATAACTCAACTAAAAATTATTTTCTAAACAAACGAAGCAGTGGCGAACCGAGTTTTAAAAGCAGGACAAGATTTTATGAATTCTTAACGAAACAACCAAATGACGAAAACCAAAACAAATTCAAAAGTGTCAAAACGTCAAAATCAACGGGGATCAGGGATGCTCCTTAACCCCCAAGAATCATATTCCGATACCAGCCTCTGAGGGGATCTTATAACTAGGTTAAAAAGAAATTAAAAAAACAAAACTTACACTTTGATACTCTGTAATATTTTCATTCATTTGCAATTTTCATACAATATTCATGCCCATCAGCTTACTGCTTCTAGAAAATGAAACAATAGTTGAAACTATTTATCTATCAACAAACTGGTAAAACAACTTATGAACACAATAGAAAACAAGAAAAATCAATTATATCGATAAACTTTTGAAAAATTCAAGAAAATTGCAACAACCAAGTGTTTTTTTACAAATAAATATAGGTTTGTAACTAGTGTCATACGACTTCATTAAACACCCTAGACGTGAGATTTTCTTCAGAAATTTAGACTTTAGAACGTAGAATTATTCTTTTGAATTCTATATTTAGTACATATATTTGTAAAGGACTAAAATAAATATGCTACGTTTTACAAATTCGAAATAAAGAAACCAATTTCTTTTGTGTTAATTTTGGTGAACGACATCCGAAAATATAACTCCGTTTTCAGCCTACGATAAAGATGAGGTTGACATTATTACCGTACACAGCTGAATCCCCATAAAAAGAGTTTATTAAAATTATTTTTTCATGAAAAAATTTTTATTTAAATATTTATTTAAATTTTATTTTAAATTTAATAATTAAAATTTATTTAAATTTTATTTTAACCCATTTATTTAAATACCAGCACGTCTGAAACAATACACATACATTTGTGCTGTTATATTTTTAAAAAAAATTCTTTTTTCGTTTTACAGTATATAGTGCTACTAAAACGCAGCTCGCTGTTAGTGGGTGTGGCCTGATTATTCACACTCACACACATATATATATATATATACAATGATATATATATATATATATATATGTATATATATATATATATATATATATATATATATATATATATATGTATATATATATATATATATATATATATATATATATATATAGATATATGTGTGTGTGTGTGTGTTAATAATATATATGCTATCGACAGCAAATATATATATATATATATATATATATATATATGTGTATATATTTGTTTTTGTGTTCGTTTGCCAATCCGTTTCACCTCTTTTGAATTATCCGACTATATCTGCTCGATATCCTGCTGGGGGTACATTTCATTGCTTAGGGGTGTTCAATGGGGGAGGGCACCGGTCACGTGTTCGGATCACGCGGCCGCCGCAGACGCCATGGCGACGGGTCGGCACGGGCCGCTACAGGCGTTGTCTACCCGCCCTCCGCTAACCGGCTATGAATAGTGACAACCCCACCCCGTCTTGGACACTAGAAGATGTCAACTAGAGAAATCTGCGAAACACAAAATATTTCGTTATTCTTAATACAGCACCCAGCATCACTCGAAGATGGGACATACAAACATTTAATTTATAGTACTTCTCATATTAATCACTTGCAAGCAATCACAATGACAAGCATTGCCATTTACCGATTTAAGTTTAAAAAAATATATATATAATAGAGAACAATTTTATAGAAGTTTTCCTTTTATATTAAGTAATCTTTCTTGATTATTGGTCTCTCTTTGTACGAATGATAGGGAAAGAGCAAAGCGTGCATAGCAACAACCTGTAAAAGTGCCCAACGAGAAATAAAAACAGCCGCACATATTTGGAGTAACTTTTACACTCAACGGTGTCACGGCCTGGGCATGTGAGTGGGCTGGATCTTTTCAAGATAGCCGCCGTTGCTTAACGACGTACTAGGGGATACATTACATGAAACTGCATATTGGATATATTTTGTACCTTTTATTAATCAATGATTAAATGATATATTTGTTTATAATTGTTTATTCAAAAAAATTATGGATGTTAACCGAATCAAAAAAAATATTTTCTATTTACTGAATCAATATAACTGTTTTTAAACCATCTGTTCAGGACTTAAAATAACTTTCACATTTCCAGCTTTGATTGAAAAGTTAAATGCGAGAAAAAGAAATAAGACCAAATCTATCACATTTTACTATAAACCCAATTAAGTAACATTATCTGTGATCTCACTGTACTGACTTCAAAAGTAAACATTTTATTCATGTGAACTTTGTTGAAAATTTTTGTTGTAGGTTCTTTTTGATGTAATTAATATTAATGATCTAAACATTTTAAAATTTTTGCAAAACATATCATGGGCTTCAAATTTTCCAAAGCATTGGCTCCCAAACCTTTTCGGGCCACCGCCCACTTAAGAAGACTTTATTTTCTTATTGTTGTAGGAATCAATTGAAAAAATGATTTAATATATTATTTTAAATAAAATATAACGAATGACCTTATAAACACACTTACAATCTTAATTTTATATCTGACAGTAAATTTACAACTATTTCGGTCAAACAGGATCAATTTTTAAATGATTTCACAAACAAAAAATAAAAATGAAAAAAATATCATGTATGAATTTAAAGGCAGAATTTGTATTTAATATGATTAACTTATCGTAAAATCAAGAATACTAATTCATCTTTAACTACACACCATTTATTTTTTCGATAAGGAGGAGCCGTCCTCTAGACCGCCTGAACGTCCCGCAAATATGTCCAAATTCACTGTTTCCCTTACTAGAAGGCTTCAGCGCTCACTGGGTACCGCTGATACCGCTCACCTTGGGGACCTATGTTCGTCAAAGTTTAAATTGGATGCGGTAGCAAAAAAAGAAAGCACCATAAGGCAACATTTTATCACTAGATATATCTCTAGTTAATAAATGTTATGTGACAATTTTATATATTTAGTGCATATTAAACCAGCACGGTTGCTCACGCTTGTTTCATTTTGGATGGAGTAGAGACAGTGCAGGGTCGATGGACATGAAAGCCTCTTGTCACAAACCGCATACTTGTAACAGCTTCTAGTCTAACATAACTCAACATAAGACTTATAACGAGCTATGATATGCGCTCATGTTAATACAGAATTTTTTATTTATTTATTATCAGGTGGATTTTATATTGATGAAACAACTAAGTGGCTGTTGACGGCTCATATTAACAAGTTGACAGATGTATATATGTAGAAGATATGTAGCTCTGCGGTATAATCAGGATGTTCAAATACTCAATTTGATGCTCTGAAGCTTAGTTGAGCAATTCATGCTGGCGACTTGATATATCGTAATGATGAGCAGCGGGGTCACTCCTCAGGGATTATCTACGGAGGATGTAAAAGAAGACTGTGGTTAGTATTTATAGATGAGCAAAACCAGAATAAAAAGGGGAACGACATTTCATTATTATTGCTCATGCTCCGATTATCAATGTGAAACAGAATAAGTCAACCACAAACCAAAATAATTAAATTTAAACATAATTGTGTTTAAAAAATATAACTACAGTCAATGTAAAATTAAAAAATTTGAGGTAAAAAAATCTAAATAAAATTTGAAAAAATACAATTTTCAATAGAGTATTTGAAAAATTCAAAAGATCGAGAATGCGTTTTATTGTTTTTCGGAGAAAGAATATAGTGTCCACTTATTAAATTTACTACAATTTATAATGTATCTTCTGGCTGCATTGGCTACAGTGATTCGATTACATATGATACACGCACACAATCAGTCTAGGCAGAGAAATAAAATATTCAAACAAAAAATTCAAAAGAAAAAAGAAAAATAAGTTTAAAAATAAATTTAACAGTCTTCTCCATAGAAACTTGATGGGGCATTGAAACTTGCAGCCCTTGGAGTTTTGACTTTGATATATAAAAAAATATTTTCATGAACTTTGGTGTTTGAAAAATATTTGTTTATCGACATTCATAAATCGTTGATCAAACGCATATTGTTCTTTTTTTTCAAATCCTTTTCTTTTAAAGAAAATGTTGAAATATTAAAAATTAATGCGAATACTATTCAATGGAGTTCTGGTGTAGTGCCTTCGAAGTTAAATAACAAATTTACTGTACAAATAAACTCAACTTTACTTGCAAAATTACGAAGGGCATTCGACAATAATTACTTGACTTTCAATATAAAAAGTGTGCTTTTATCCTGGATAGGATAAAAGCAATGGTGAGTTTTAGTATATTTTCCAAAAGCTCTCTCTTAAATTGTTATTGACATTGTGTTCAGACTTTTTTTTGTCCTAGTGCATTTTTAATGGCTTCAATTGTGGCGCGTTGGCCACAGCCTTTGAAAATATAAAAATGACAAAACTAAACCCTACGCTAGAATATATATTTATATTTTAAAAACCTATTTGTTTTTCTTACGTTTGTTTTTTTAATATGCATTGATTTAATTAAAATTAATTTGAATGTTTTTTTTTTCTAGGTAAGATGAATTTCCTACGCCAAACTAATATGCTTCAGAATTCACAATTAATGTAAGTATTTTTTCATATTTTAAAATAAAGTAAGGTGGACAAAGTTTACTCATTAAATTAACTTTTCAAAATATAATTCCGTTAGTTAAAATTAATTTAACCTTTAAATAATTAGAATTAATACAAATAACTTTACCTACCGATTTTGATTTTTTGTTTGTATATGATTTTTAAAATCAACAACATTTCAGCTCATGTCATATCACAATATGCACTCTGTTACCAAAAATGTTTTCGATTTTATTGATGTTGACTTAGAAAAGCTATTTTTTTTTATTTTCATAACTATAATTCCAAAGAAATTAACAGCTTTTAATAATTCTCTATCTCAATATATTTATTAAATAAAGAATATATTATTCATAAAATCGAGTATGGATGTATTCACCAAATTACATATTGAAATCAGGTATCTCTACTATGAATTTTTCTTCAAAGCAAAATACATACAATTACTCCTGGTGTATATCGTGAATATGATTTGAATCCACTACAATATGATTGTCACTAACGTTACTTTTAGTTTAAGTAGATTGCGATGGATAAAATGAATTAATTCATCGCCATATATTTTCTAAAAAAATTAAACTCATGTATATAAATGAATCTACATGATTAATTAATTTGTATACCTACACAATAAATTTTAAGGTTATCGATTCACACACAAATCGACAGATTTTATATAAAATTATAATATGGTAGTTTCTGAAACGACATTAAAACAGAAAAATCTGAACACGATAATATATTTTAAAATCAATGAAACATGCAGAAGTGTAGAATGGAAATAAATAATATTTTATATAAAAGTATAGAGTGAAAACGATTTTAGATTTATGTACCTGCACCTCTATGTACTTTTTGCGCGTATTGCGTAAGGTGACAACACAGATGTATAATATATTTCCTAGATATGTAGTTACAATGTGATAACAGGGATACATTATTATTCAATGCGTTTCCAGTAAAATATCCAACATTATTGGTAATCCCTACCGCGCTTCATTATATTGTCATTTGATTAAAATAGAAGTGTGCAGATTGACAGGTGATTGATATTGTAGAAAGCATAATTTTAAATGAAAATATTTGAGTTAATAAATTAACTTTTTTTTTTTTAATTAAATACTTGAGTGATTTTCCACATGTTCGTTTTTATTTGTGACCGTATTTATTTGTGTTGGCATTATCAAACTCTGTTTGATAATGCCAACGTGAAAGGTTGGCGAAACCGGTCACAAATAAAAACGAAAATGTTGAAAATTACTCAAGTATTTAATTTCACCAAGTACTTTCTGTCAAAAATATTGAATTTCTTAATAAATTAACATTGATGCTGTGCGTTCTTGTTTCTCTAAAATATTATTAAAAATGCTTTTACATTTATCTAGTGGGACATTTTTAATCTAACGATGGTATTATATACGAATTATGACGTGCAGGTGAACTTGGCATTGTTAGCGAGTTATCGTAAGAAGGAATTTCATTAAATATGGACTGGCCTGAATATCAGCAGATTGTGCTTTTTATGATAGATTTTTTACTTTCTCCCCGTTCCTAATATTATTATATAAAAGGACGGCTATCTTTTAGTTTTCCAGGGCAGCAGTGCAGTTTTTGTATTTGTTGGTAAATTTTAATTCTGACGTAAAAGATATTGAAAAGTGTTGAATCTTTAAAAAATAATGTCCATAAAGTGAAATATTTATATTATAACTTTTGAACAGTTGTACAAATAATAATAATAAATCAATAGTGAAGCATGATAATATTTCATACATTTTGAAGCGTAAAAATAATTTTATTTATTTATTTTATATTCAATGTTGTTGAAATATTAGTAATGATTGTTTAAAACCGAAACTGCCAATAATTGAATATTACAAAACAGTTACCAATGATTTATATAAGCTTTATACTTAGTACAAAAATAATTTTCCAAAATTTTTAATTATAAAATATACGTTTGTTTTAATTATTATATATTTATGTAACGATGAATAAACATACAATGGCATCCCGTTATATTCATTCATATTTTTAACGCATTCATGTTTCTGTTTAAAAAATTATTTTTAACTCAAAAATATAGGTTTTATCTGGTATATTGCGAGTATAAATTTAACTATATGTATTAAATATTTTGATTATTCTTAAAATTCTAAACTTATTTACTGATTTTCACATTCATATATCTCCCTGGTCTCTGTTTACCTGTATGTTATTAAGCCGACAGTACTAACACAATGGCTTAAAAGTATACGTGTTAGTTGTTAACACTAACGACAAGAACACGATGTCTACTTGTGGTATTAAAATATTAATACAAATTGATTTTTTTTTACAACATTATTAACCAAATATGTATATTATAATATGTCTGATTAATTTATTCGGGGATTTGCGGTTTTCTTTATAAATAATCAGACACATTACATAGCAAATACAGTAGAATTGTCAGTTAGTAAGTTGGTTTTTTATTAAAAGATTATTGACAGTAAAACGTTAAGGTAGAGTGGAAAAATTGTTAAGGGTCATTAAAATAGTTTCCTGAACTTGTAACAACAAGTAGTATATTGATTTAGCACAGGTACACTACCGCGAGGAGACGGAGTGGAGTGCTCGAGAGTACTCGGGGTCCCAGGGACAGGGTTAGTCTGGAAAACCCATACAAACGGACGCACACCACAACATGTGCGCGGAACGATTTGGCGTCAGGAAATAATATTCCTGAAAAAAAATATATATTTTTTAATACAACATTTGAATAACAAAATAACTAGTGCAGTGTTCAGTTTATGTGAATATTGTACCAAAAAATTTAAGAATGTCTCAAACACAGTGTTGAAATAGACTGAGGCTGACTATTCTGTTTTTCATGTATACGTATATATTTCTTCTTCATCACGTGTTTTTCCTCAGAGGAGGTTGGCGACCATGACACTGAGTATATACTCATGCTTAATGTTTTCTCTGTGGAAAATATAATAGTGTAGTGGGTTCCCGGGTACTTTCTACACCGCAGTTTTATTTTGGAAGTCTGCGTATTGCTGCTGCCTTACGTACTCTTTCTTTAAAAAGCTCTGGCGTTTAAACCCTCAGAGAACATCCCTGCAGAATCATTCCAAGTCCGATCCTTAACCCACGCTCAGGGTATAGAATGGCAGCCATGCACAAGCAACAGAATGGGGTGAGCGGGGAGGAAATATATATATATATATATATATATATATATATTTATAATAATGAATGATCGATGTCGATGTTACTTTAAATATTACACTAATGCACTTACAACAAAGAACAAATTTTGATTTCTGAAATACGCCAAATCGTATATAATCCTTTACGCTAAAGCTGTTTAAAACGTTTTTAATGAGGATCACGCGGTAATTTGGCGAAAGTGGGAATAGTTAGCGACCGGCGCTTTACGCACCGCCGCCCCGAGGCAAACCGGGCGCCCAATTAGCCGCGCCGGATCGCGCGCGGCGCCCCGGCGGAGGGCTCACGTTCGCGGACCCGTGCGGGCGCACGCGGCGTCCTCGTGACCGCCCCGCGCCCCGCCCGCGCGCCCCGCCCGCCCCGCGCCCCGCCCGCGCGCCCGGCGCCGCCACCCCTGCATCCCGGCCAGTCGGTAGCCGGCCTGCGTCCAGAACGGAACTGTTCAGTCTCGCTCCTTCCAGTCGCCCCTTGCTACTCTCGATCCACAACTTTCGGGAAAATATTCGCGTCCGTCATTATTTGTATCTATAATCTGATCGATATTATTGTGTACATGAAAATATTTGCATTTCATATTTGAGTTGATATAGTAATTTTTTGTTTTTGATTTCGCCAGTCTGTTTTGGATTCTATTTGGAAATTTATTAATATATGATATTTGTCAATTTCGTTTTGATTAAAGAAGATTGAAATGGAAAATCGATTTATCAAAACTCTTTTTTCTATTGAACATTTTTTTTCTAAATAAAATATTTAATTATCTTAATTTTATATCATATAACAAATTCAGCGTATAATAAAAGTAATTTATTAAAGTAAAATCATTTAAATTCCCGTTTTTATTTAATCAGGAGCTTTTTGTATTAATTAAACTTTTTTGGGAAGATTATTAATAGGCTATTAATTTCACATAAATAACAAAAATTCCTTTTTAACCTATTTTTTTCGCATTGACTTCGATCAGTAAAAATCATTTTATTATTGGTGGATACACATTTTTAAAATTTTTATTATAAATTACCGTATATCGCCTTTAAGTACGCATTTTAAAACTTGTGCCAGATTTCCTATACTATAAATTTTATTAGTGAGACATTAACAAACTGGCAAATTAATCAAATGTTACCCAACGTTAAGGTTGAGGTTTACTTAGTCCTGATCAACTTTTTTTTATGATGTAAATACATTTATTATTTAAAAATACATAAGGTTTAAAGATAATCTTTGTAGATTAACTAGAAGATAAAGGAGTCAAATTTACAATTTAAATAAATTTATTACGCATCACTCGGAATAATTCTATAGATTATTGTTAAATAAAAATATTTCCTAATTTTATTCGTGAATGATATGTATATATAGATAATTAAAAAAAGTATTGATATTGCATCAATATTTTATGTAAACGTAATACCACTGAAGTAAACAGTAGCACATTCTGTTTTGTGAAAAGGCTTGTGACCGGTAAAGAGCTATCAAAACGATTGTATTTTTAGAAGTGGAAAATTCTTAGTGCACTGCGAGTGAAAAACAGATAAGTTTTTTAAAAATTATTTAAATTTTTAATTGCTTCAAATACTATTTGAAGATATACTTGATTCTTTAATTTTTTTAGAGGTCCTAACTTACTTTTGAATTATATCAAAAGCTTATTTTAAAATCTTTGATCGGCTTGATCGACTTTTGCTACAGTTTTCAGACTGTAAACGTTATAGGCATTATTTTGCTCTTCGTCAAATGATAATGTTTAAAATGAATTAAAAAATAACCCATTAAATATGCTATACTTGTAATCTATTGAATTGCTAACATTCACAGTGAGCGCCGATCTCGCTTTCAAATTAAACTATTGTTTAAACATTCAAAAAATAAAAATAATAAGGAAAGATATTCAAATCGAACATATTAATTAAAATGTATACGTACTGTAAATTACAAATTATGCTGTGTTTATGCATTATTATCGTACTACAACATACCATAAGTCAATTTTATGCAATTTTGATTATTATTATTTTTTTGAAGTCAGATAATCAAATTATAAAAGCACGGGGTCTTACTGGAAGAAGCTTGGTTGATTTAATTTATCGCATTTGTATTGAGAAATAGTATATATATATATATATATATGCATGCGGAGTAAAAAAGAATATTTGGAGTATTCGAGAGAGCGAGAGCTTTCGACAAAACCTAACTAGTGAAACAAGTTCAAAATAATTGAATCCTCAACTCTTAGGGAATTTTTCTGCGTGATTCTATTCAAACGGACGCCTATTGAATTGTTGAAAAAGATTTGTACTCCCAAATTCAAATCACAGCAACGATGTTGAAGTAAAAAAAGAGTTTAAACTCTTTAATATAAGATAAGCGCTGAATTGAAGATAATTTGAAATATACAGATCGGAAGAGCTCCACAGCAAGCCCAAAGGCACCACCAAACAATTGGAACGATACTTCCAAAGCTTGCATATTAATGCAATCTCAACATAATTCGTAATTGAGAAGAATTACAATCCTGATATAGAAAAATATCCGATTGAGAAAGCAGCGAATAAAGAAATACACATCCAGTGGTGATCTAAACATACAATAAATACGATTTAAGAAAATACAGAGTCTGGAGATCGTGAAGACGTGGTTCGCAGTGGAGCGGCGGCACCACACGTCGGTTGGTGGGGCAGTGCCCCAAGGGTGGCCGCTGGATAAGCACGGCTATCTGGACATGGCGGCGGACTCCCTGTACCCGCTGTGCGAGGGCCCGCCACCGCCCTGCCAGCCCTGCCAGCCCTGCCCGCCCTGCCCGCCGCGCCTGCTGTGGCCTCACCTGCCCGTCACCCCGCCCGTGGCCTTCCCGCGCTACCACCCTCCGCACCCGCACCCGCACCCGCCCCATCCCCAGTCCAAGCTGTTCTACATGCCAGGTAATGCACTCATCCACCAAACCACTCATAAGATATATCTATACATACTGCACTCCAAAACAACTACTTACTATTTGAAAGAAAATTGCAATACTCCGTTTTCCATAGCCGCTTTTTGCACACCTCAATTGGCTGCATATAATTTATTAAATATGAAGATGCCTCTGCAAAGAATGGTAAAACTGTGTATTTGGCTTAAAGTTTTTCTAGTACATCGCGTTCATATCAAAGTGGTGGGAGGTTTTTTTAATTTTTTTATTTACACTGGACTTCTCCAGTGTAAACGACAACTCCCACATGATCGAATAAAATTATTCGTCTAAAGTTTTACATTTTTCTTGGGTAACGTCAAACACAAAATAAAAATATTAAAGGAAAAATATTTCATAACAGTTGAGATGCATTTATTAATACTGTAGAGACACAAGACACGGCCAGATTTATGCTGAAAAGCTCTCGAACGACAGAATGTCAATATTTAACTCGATATTTTTGTTTGTTACACGAACTTCCTTATCTGCTGTCGATATGACATGAAGTCTTTTGTAGCAAGCAAATTCTTTCGTTGAAGACGCTCCCGCAAATTCCGCCATGATATGAAATACCTTTACATCCGTGTGAGACTTGTTGCTTTTAATATGAGTTGAATGTATGTCTTTGATACAAAATGTATTTATAAATAATATTCAAAATACAAATTTAGTTATATAGGTAATAATGTTACAACAATTAAAATGACGTGAAAATTAATTGAATTACAATTCGAAGATCAGTTTCTAAAGATCGATTGATTATTGTTACATTATTTATTTACTTACAAATAAAACATGTATGTTCTAGCGGATGACATTTTTGTATATTTTATGATTTTCAAACCTTATGAAAACAATAGAAAAAATTTCAAATTTAAACAAATAGTTTTATTGGTATAAATCACTTCAAAAATATGTTTTAAATAACTTTCAATTTTATCTGATAACAAATAATTTCTTTTGACTGACTTTTAAGATTTGTAATCTTAAACAAATTTAACCTGTTACCCAACAATTTAAAAAAAATATTGTCAGGTTTTCTTAAATAATGAAAAATATAGGTCATTTTTGTTGTTAGTAGCGCACTGCTTTATGATATGATCGATACGTTTAATATTATTTGAGCGTTACGTGCACGAGACTACAATCCGTGAGTCCCCGAGGACCAATAGTCTAAAGTAAATTGCTTTGTAGGAAGCTACACCGACAAGATTCATGGATATTAAGTGTATTAATCAATTTTTATGCTAAGTGATATCAACCATAAAAATACTTAATTACATGGAAAACTTTGTTGTTATTTTTTACAACGTTTAGGCTATATATTATAAAGTACAATCCGTTTTCATTATTTTGATGCTGCAGCCAGAGGCTCTTGACGTAACTTCTTTGTTTTACTTTTTTCTACTTTACTAGGCTACTACATTCTACCGTTATCGGTACATCTAACAATACCGGCGTTCGTTGTTAACAACCGGAGCTTACCGTCCAGCCATGCCTCGTACAGGCTTTGGTTGCTCTAATTGATTAAGCACTTGTTTGATCGGTACTGATATAGACAAAGCCCCTTCTTTAACTTTTATGCAGAGATTTGCTTTTTACAGTATCATTGATCTTGTTTCCTTGCTTTAAGTATTACAATTAGATTGCGTTTAATCTCAATGTGATCGTTTATAAATCGTCTCAATATAAAAACAATATTACAGTTTTTTTTTAATTACTAAACAGGGAGTAGTTAATGATTCTTATGAGCCTTTAAGTTTGCGGCTCAGGTGAAGCGACTTACATTATTTTTTGTTTTGTTTTTCTAAATTTGTTGCTCCTCATAACAAAAGCTCGTATGATATATATTATGCACTTAGGCTTGATTTTTGTTAAATACATTTCAATCACTTTGTATGACATCGGTATTCTTCGTGTTTTTCTGCCATAAATTCTAAAGGTAAATTCATATTTTGATCACGTGAGTGCACCTAAGTCAATTCTCTAGAGTGGAGTTAACATTTATTTTATACATTGATTAAATCATTTCAATTAAGTGAAATATTTCGATGTTGTCTCTACTGTAAATTAAAACAAAATAAATTTTAGAATATTAAATTGAAATAAAGTTATGTGTTTTATGTGACAATACATTCGCAATCGAACAATCTACGTCAGAAGCCTTAGCAGATTTGGTAGAATCAGACGCTTGCCGAAAGATAATAAATATAAAAATTATTTTGTATTTTTTTATGATTTAACACACTTATTTAACGAACTCTTCCATATCGTATATACAGAATCACTAAAAATGCTCATTGCAGTGGCTTCTTTCCCAAAAGGTTTTTATTTAAACTTGGAGACAATTTTGAAAACATTATTGGCAATTGCTCCAAAATTGAGACTCTTCATTCTGTAAGTTGATATGCTCATCACTTTACTGAGAAGTTGTTATAATAAACCGTTACATGTGTATACCAACACTTGCGTCTTAGCGCTGATGTAATAATACATTAAATGTCATATTTCAGATTTTTTTTAAATGGATGCTTATAAGCGGGTTTAACATCATGAACTTATCATATTCCAGACAAATCTTTACCATTTTGCGCTCTTTAACATCTGTATTTGTAAGTCTTTATCGTGCAGGGAGTTATTGTTTCCTTAATTTATTGATGTTTAGTCACATCGTATGTTTGATACCCGCAACTAAGTGAACTCGTCATAAAGGAAATTGGGCCCACGGCCGTGATGAGTTTATCTCACCACAATTGCTTCATAAGAAGAGTTTGAATGAAAGTATTTATTATTCATCAAGTTTTTTTGTGTTGCTAAATATTGGTTATTAGTGTGGGAAGTACATGGAAATTATAAGGATTGATTACAATGTTTTTTTGTAATAGAACCTTTAAGTTGCCCGTTACCAGGTTCCGGGCTCTCATCCGAGAAATTATAATAAATGTTATCTCCTGATATCAAGGTTATCTATTAGTCTCCTCTACAGACAAGACTGTTTCCAAGACAAGACACAGGCCGGGCTCTTTCTCAGTTGCCTCTGATTTTCCTTGGGGCCTCTTATTTTCATAGAACAGTGTAATTTATACACCTTTAATTTAATAAACCCTTCCATATTTTTTTAATTTCAGTGTTTCTCACTTGTGGAGAGAAATGTAACGAATTAATTTGTAACAATATCGGTAAATTCATGTCTAAGCATTATAAAATAGAACCCATCGTTTCCATTTACAAGTCAGTATTATATTATATATATATTACATTAGGTTTTATATTTTTCAAAATATATCAATGAAAAAAGCCTACCTTTGATCAAGTCTAATCATAAAACAGGCTTAGAATACCAAAATTTTGCGTTTTTTGTATAAAATATAGATATCATGAGATATTATATAGTAATGATAAAAATGATATATCTGGATTTTTAATGATTTGATAAAATGGTTGAAAAGTGTCTGTAAAGTAACTATTTTCTGGTTTCTAAATAAAGTTAATCGATATGGTTTTTTCTCAAAAAAAAAACCTACTACATTGCTTTAAAAATAAGAAACTTAGAATTCCTATTAGTATATTCACCAGATCTATTCCCGTTTACAAAATATGTTTACAGCCATGATACATTCAATAAGCAAATAACGTTTTAAGTAAACACGAACTCATTTTTGTGCTAGATACAGAACGAAAATGAACCTTGTAATAAGTTAAGTAAAAAAACTAGTAAAAAAATAAAGCTTTTACGATAATCGGAATGCTTCATTACGTGCTTGCTTCGCTAAAATAATCCATGACTTGAAACCGATTTCAATTTGAATAGATATTAATTTGTTGCACTATATGGATATTTCAGTCAAATATATTAATTTAATTTTATTATTAAAAAAAAGTTTAGTAAATACAGGATTTATTGTTTTTTGGCAAATGAAAATAAATTAGAAAACGTAAGTTCATCGCATAAATTATTAAAAAATGTGTATGATAGCATTAAAAAAATCAATATTTATGAGATTGTATTTTCTCTTATTTAGAAGGTTAAAATGAATTTCAATGTGTATTTTTATAATAAAAACACACATTTGTGCCCCAAAAATGTATTATTCAGGACAAAGGTTCTCAAATTTATATGCTCTACTGTAGTCAACGTTATAAATAATGTGAATTGAAGTTTTTGTAATTCTATTACTTTAGTGAACAACTCTTTGTTATATTTTATATCAACTGTTCCCTCTGTTTATTGAAAACTTACAACATTCTTAAAGGACTTGGATTGATAAACAACCAACTCTTTAACTTTTTAAGAAAAAGTGTGGAAGACAGCCAGTTGGTGCTAAATATGTGATACTTTAGTGTCTAATGAACAATTTCTACGATGTCTGTGAATATGTTAGTTTAATGAGTTGCACCACTGCACTTTCGACTCGAGTATGGTTGAAAGATGTTTATTTACTCGGCTTCTATTTGGCTACTTATGAAGCGATTTGTAAATGAAGATATTCTCTATTCAACTATGTAGAAACATTTCCTGTGTTCGAATAAAATTTTGCGTTTCCATTATTCAAAGGGCATTATAATCGAAGTGCGGAGATGTTAGATGCAGGCGCCCTGAGTAACTATCGTATTATAAAATCTATGAAAGAGTTAGGTAAACAGATGCAGCCACTCTGTATGATAAAAATATTAAAATGACTTACTGAATACCGGGGAAATCTTTTATTTGCCCTTTAATAATATATACAGGTTATTCGTACCTTTCGTAGTCGTATATACTATTTAAATAATTTCGAGATCACATTGAATACGAAATCTATACTATAAAGTTAGGGAATCGATTCAGATTACTATCTAAATGTGATTAAAATAAGTATTAAACGTGTTATATTGAACGAAACTAGTTATTTACTTAAAAAATAAATATCATTAACATAAGCCCGTAACCTGTCCTTCAAAATAATCCCAAAGGAGATCTTGTTCTTTAAAATTTTAAAATAAAATTCACATAAACTTAAGGGTTATTTCATATTGACATTGTTTTAATGTTGATGTACGGTAAACAAATTATTATTTGTCGTAAGCCCAGACCTGGAAGGCGAGCTTACTTAGATCCTCAGGGAAGTGGTCAGAAAAAACTAGCAGCAGATAGTGTACAGATACACATTGAACACTGTGTGGAATGGTAATTTTACAGGTTTTATTTCTTCACGTTGATGACGGCTTTTAATTGCTTTTCGATAAACATGAATCGTCGTGAATTTTTTTTTTTAAATATTGCCATATATTTATGATCGTAGTTAAATTTGTGATACTTATTTTTCCATTAAAAAAACTATTGTCAAATGCTAAGAAATCAATACATGATATATTTAAATACAATTTTTATGTCGCGATAAAAGAGAACAACTCTATTTTTAGCAGCGTTTTCGCTATACTATGTTTATTGAGTACTTAAAAAATTAAAATGACTATATCATAAAAAATTAACTTAAAAACTGGTTTTCATTTATAGATTGGATTTTCGTTATGAAAGGGGAGATATTTTTAGTAACTCGCACATTTTTTTAAAGCTACTATTTTGTTCGCGGGAGTTGCTTGTCGCTTCTATGCTTCAAATTATCCTTGAAAAAGATATTAACTTATCTCCGAGAAAAGGAAAACCTGTTTTATATACTAAACTAAATATCTTGGTTGACTTGAACCATGAAGTAGATTCTAAATCCTTACACCTCTCAACATCTCACCTGTGTCATTTGTGAACATTTTTTCCTATATTATCAAATATATTTGTACATATATTTCTTTATGATATTAATTTAATGTCTAATTTGAATAAATGTATTGCCCCTTCAATATGTTGAATAGATTTTATTGAAAGAAAAACACATTTTCACTAACTCAATCACCGAAGGCTAAACAAGCAAATCAGAATCAGGATTTTCTTCTAGAAATTTTGTTACCACCCTTACTTTTATAAAAAAAGTGCTCTGGGTTTACTTTTCTTTACAGCATTGCAAGCAACTTATTATTAACTAGTTTGTATTAATAATGATATTTGAACCTATACTGCGAAATTAATTGACATACTGTAGTTATTTTTTTTTATACGAGTACATTTTTATATACATGGGTACTATTGTTTTGTTGAGATTAAAAAATATTGAAAATGGATACATTTCAGGCTAATTGAAAGTCATATAATATCAACTTTAATTGACCATGAAAAAAACAAAGAACAATGAATATTTTAAGGTTTAAATGTGATAGTCTTGTCTATTTATCTTAATAAATAGACAAATATTCACATACATATAGCATAATATAATAAAATATATATAGCATGCACTTTTCGCATAAGTAGTTGAAAATTGTCGAAAAGTGCCGTTTTACTATCTTTATATTAAAACATGCGGTTTAAACTAACTTTTAAAAATAAAATTGTAAAATTCTATTGTAGTATTTTACTTGTAAAATTGTTACTCAAACTTCTATTTCAAAATCTTATTGCACCATGCACAGCAAAAATTATAATGTCATTAGAATTTATTAAAATGCTAAAAGTTGTGAGATTTAAGATCCTGATTTTGCCCATTCAAAACAACCATGTTTGCTTGTTTGTATTTAACATCTCGAGGCTTTAAAATGATAGCCAACTTTTCAAATTATCAGCGAGTAATACAGTCGTAGATTTGTTAATTGACTACCACCGTACATATTGTAAAACATTGCGATTAATCAATAGTTGATCTGTTAAAATATTATTAACATTTGTTTCAATTGTATTGGTTGCGATTGATTACGACATTTTCAGTACGTATAGTCTTTTTTTTCAACATACAGTATTTTTGTTTAAGTCGAATCAAGACATTCTTAGTTGGTGCTTATTTTTATTTCGTTCCTGGCGACTGTCAGAATCCCGCGAGCTGGTCAGGTCTCATTCCCAGCTTGTACCTGCAACGATTGCTCTTGATCATTCGGAGTTTCTTGTGTGCTGGTCGGTTTGGTTGCTGGGAAGGCCGCGGCTGTTTGCCCGGCGAAAGCAGCTGCGCTGCGGTCCGTCTCACGAATCCGCCGGTGAAAGGGACCCGAATATCACTCAGCGCATATACAACGCCGGCACGCATAACATATTATCCTAAAATTCATTATTTTATTTAAATTTTTTTATCATAACGCACACCAGTTTGAATAGAATATGATATACAATCGATTGAAAGACGTCAGAGATTTGTCAGAAATTTGGTAATTCTACCTTATATAATATATATATATACATAGTAACTGTAAATAGTGAAATCAAAGGTATTGCGTATGTTTATCCCAACATGAAAAGATCATTAATATAAGGAGTTTTGAATAAAAAAATTGACTTGGATATAATGGATATAGTGAAATAATGACATTGTGAGCTATTTTATAAAACTACAATAAATCTTAAATACTGATAACCTTAATACTAAATCTGTAAACATGGAAAGTAAAATAACAATGAACATTTTGAGAGATCAAATAGCTATTAATAAA
The DNA here is from genome assembly GCA_022113835.1 of Atopsyche davidsoni. Taxonomy (NCBI): domain Eukaryota; kingdom Metazoa; phylum Arthropoda; class Insecta; order Trichoptera; family Hydrobiosidae; genus Atopsyche; species Atopsyche davidsoni. Next base: position 9,801,422 of record JAILWY010000010.1, read on the forward strand.
CAAATAAATTTAAATCTTAAAATCACAACGTAATATTGTATTAATTCGCGACAACATGTTGGTGTATTAAATAATGTTATTTACATAAAACCAGTTTTTTTTATATTAGTGATATTTTTGATAGTAAAAGTAGTATAAAATTTATAAATGGCGACATCAGCGAGTGCGCACCGCGGTTTGGCATTCGTCTGATGATAGGATTTTACTTTCGGTGGCCGCGCGATATAGAGACTCATTACAACTACCATATTATTCAAAAATTACAACACAGCAGAGAAATCACGTTATTGTGCTATTCTAATGGCTTATTATCTCTTCCCGCTGCACGGACTCAGAGAGACGAACAGAAATCACAATTTGGACAAATTCATAAGTTGTATACATTTTTATAATAATTTAAGTGGAGTTTATTTAAAGACGTAAAGCTTTTCCAATACAAATAATAGACTATCTGATCGTATGCCTTTTTCCCAAATTAAAAAATATACTAATTATCTTCGGGCATACCGTTTTTTTTTATTTTGTCTAAAAAATCTCTATTATTATTAGATTTTAAAGATAAATTATTTTTTGAGACTGGTTGTGAAATAATGAAGTCATGATTTTCTTAATATTAAGATCAAGAGTTGTACTTTGCATTTTGATTGCATAATTTCTGGTTCCTTATTTGTATGATATGTATTTAACATACCACTGAAAACAAGTTCAATCATTATCAGTTTCCCCTTTTTTGTTAGTCTTTGTCGCATTTTCTTCATAAATATCTCTATTTCATCATTTTATTTTCATAATCGTCATGTGATCTAAATCATAACTTCAGGGTAACAGTCCAACGATGGCACCACATTCAAACAATAAAGAGTACCCAACAAGGTTTATTTTAAATTTTAAAAAACACAATACATATAAATAAATGGGGTAAAAAAAAAATGTTTACTTCAGCTTTGAGCTAAGGCAACATCGGTTTTACTTCAAACATACAATAAACAAGTTTTAAATTCAAGTTAAAACACGTACCACAGCATGATGAATTTGCTGTGTTATTTTTTATTTGAAATAATGATTCAATATACTGTTTTGTTAACTGCAAGATCAATGCATGACACCATTTTCGTTTGCAAGTATATAAAATGTACAGGTATTAAATTTATATGATGAACTATTTTTCACATTGAAAAGACGTATTGTGTTTCTATAAATAAACGTTGCATTATACTCTATAACAAATATTGTATTATGCTTTACTAATGTATATTGAATTCATATTTTCCGACATATCCACCGACCTAAAATGAAATAAAATCGACAATCAAGTTAAATTAAATTTATTAAAACTGTTTGGTTTTGGTTAGAATAGTGGGTTTTGGATCCATAAATGGAATAATTTTATGATATTTGTCAACTTACAATCTGGCAATTAATAATCTCGCTTAGAGCTCGGGACATGCGTAAAGTCGATCTAGGCGCAAGAAGTTCACAGTGAAGACCGGCCGCAGATCTTACAAGGCTTCACACGACGGCTATGCTATAAATGTTCGGATGAATTTTATCAAATATATTAATATACCTATATTTTACTGATAATTACCGCTTCTTACTGAGGCAGTTCCTCGAATTCTAATGAAGCTCATAAAGGGACACGCTGAGCCTAAAATAATTGAAAAAAGTATTTGTACTTTACATTTGTTATCATATTAAGTGATCTTGAATTATTGGGTACTGTGCTACATAGTTCAAATGAATATGGTCTCAATACCTAACACCCAAGAAATCCTGAGATCATTGTGTGTGTATTTGTATAGCTTTGATGAAACTAGTCAGATTAGACTAAAATTACGTGTATCTCAAAAAAAATGCAACAAATATGTTTTAATTTTGAAACCTAGATAAAAGTTCTTATTACTCTTTGATAATCAAATCGCAATCAACTTGTCAATATCATCAATAACACTAATAGTCAGAATAATTTTTTTGCATTAGTATCATGTGGAATATAATGAATGATGCTTACGGATGCATTTCAAACATGAATATTACAGTGGACTAAGAAGCGTACCGAAGCCAGATCGACAGTACTCGAAGCGGAGAGCGATAGTGTGTCGGCCGTAATCTAATCGGCAGACCAGAGTTCGAACAAAGCCAAATATAAAATAAAATACGAGGCCTAGCAGCACTCCACTGCTTCGTATAAGCATATAATCCTGCAACTACTTTAACCATATATCCAATTAGAGAAGCCCTTCACAATTTCATGTCTTATGTGCTGTACATTTTTTTATTTCTGTGCCGAACTTCAGCACTTGGCGTAAACAGAATTCTAACTCACTGTTCACATTCGGATGTTTGCAGACAAATTGGTTTATGGAAAAATACGCGCTTGTCAGAAAATCATGCTTTCCTACCACGAAGAGTCGAAGTAGAACATACGAAAATCCGCTGTGACTCGAGTGGCAGTCTACCGGTGTTATTAATTAAACATTGTCGCAACCAGATAAAGATCCATGTTTTTTTAGTAATTTAAAAAATAATAAATACTTTGTATGTTGTTTTTGTATTTAAAATGAGGTTTCGTGTCAATGAACGAATGTTGTTATTTTCCTATAGTCTTAATATACTATTTCATAGCAGTGCAAAGTGTGCTTCATAATATGATTCTCTAACGTCGGAGGCTATTTTTATTTATTTAGAACACAACAGCATTTTATAATTTTATTTTAAGTCCCTTGAAGAAAATAACCGTCAGTGGCACTCGTAATAAGCTCCGACGACTCGGGAGGAGCTCTGTCGAGATGAAAAAGTCGACAGGGCAAAAAAAGTGTGCAAAGTGAAATATTTATAAATTTTTAAAAGTTATTTATTTCTTCTAAAATTCACGTTATTAACAAATTTTCAAATGAAAGTTATCCCGATCATTGGGGTTCAAAACGCTAGTAAAAGAAAGCTTCCCACAATAGTAGTTTCTTCCCAAGTTTAGATTAGTACTTATCATTAGTTAGCTATCACCATATGCCAGAATAAATATACAAATGACTTTCCTGAATATTTTAAATGCTCTTCATTTTTTTGCCTTCCTTGTTTTCCAATAAAATAACTATCGATGTTAAGCCTTCGTTTGGTTTTTATTTATTAACATATAATACATGTGAGCTAAAAACACTAACGTTATGTATTTTTTTTGTTTTAATTAAAATATATTTAATAATAGTACAGTAATAAGTACGATGCGTTTATGTGGAAAACGATAAGTTCTACTAGTTCTTAAGCTAGTAAATGTATACAAAGCAATCCTATTTGCTGTTTGCATGCTGCTAGGGAGTTCCTAGAAATCCTGCTCGGCGGCAGATGTTGGGAATTCTCATCAATTTTTATAACGCGCTTCCATAAATAATATCTTTGATTTTCTTTACTATCTAAAATCCACTGAAGCTTTGGTGGTTTTTCTTTGCGGTAAAAAGTTTGATGAAGACCTGGAGTTAATAAAACCCTAGATTAATTTCGAACAATTAAAATGCTGTAAATCAATCGTATTTACTTTCGTATTAACCGTGGATAACGTATAATACTTAACTTTATTCTACTATGTCCTTATTTTTACTGTTTTATTAGGTTTTGGACTGACCGATTAAATAATCTAGTACTGGCGCTAGCGAAGTAGGAAGCCTTTCAAATAGATTTTAGTGATTATTCGTAAAATGTCGGGAACAGAAATAAAACAAACTACGTTACTCTCTTTTATATACTTATTATTTACTGTGAAAATCATAACCAAGTAATATTATATTATTGATTTTAAAAGTTTAATTTTTTTTCTATTTAAATGATACTTATCAAGGTGTAAAAATACTTCACACAGATAAACAAAAGATTTTTTTTATTAATAATTTTAAATATATCAAATTTATAAATAATATCTAGTTCACTTAGAAATTATTAACTATAAGTGAAGTAGAGAAATACTGTTTAAAACTATGCGTGCAATATATTTACCGGCTTTTCAACCATCGTTTTCGTTGATTTCTCTTTCAAAACCGGGTGTAAGTCTTGTCGTCGCACCGCTGTGGCGCGTAAATCACTTGCCTTATCTAAATATTGCCATAGGCAAATAATTAAAAGAACGTCTTATCTCATTGTCGTTTTGTAATTTGCTGCATGTTTTATAAATTGCACTGATCTTACTTCTTATCGTTGAGTGGTGTTTATGAGTATCGACTGTATTGGTTGTCCTTGCACTTTCTGTGACCTAATAGCAGTAAATATTTCAATCCAGAAATCTGATAAAAGACATCAGCTGCGGACGCCGCGTCGATCTACTTGTGTCTGAAGGCCCTCCCAGTAGACGATATAAGCCTTCGCCAGAGGATGAGGATTCTGGTCCCATCTGTCACTATAATACTATCGAGACATCTTTCCCGTTGATATATATTGTTTTCAAATATGTAAAATGTCATGGATAAAAAAAAATTAATTCCATAATACATAAGAAAGTTATTTTTGAGTGACAACTCCAGCCACGTTAGTCATGACACAATCACTCCAGGAGGGAAATGCTCCGTATGCGTATCGCGGTGCGCTACTCTGATCCTACCACCGCACTTACCCACTCCTCATATTATGGCACATCATTAATCTATCGAGCTCAAGGAGTCGCGATGGGTTGATGAACATCCTAGAAGACGAGGTGACATTTTTTATCCATCGGTGGTGCTATCGTTATAACATCCCAGATGTTTTACAATCTACAATTCAAATAGTGTTAAATGCAACTGTTAGCGCGTATATTTAAAGTACTGATAATAATATGTAAAACGCTTATAATTTGTGTGATATTATTGAATCTAGGAATGTCTTATATTAAATAGTTTGTTTTATTACTTCATTCGAAGGCTGTTTGATACCGAAAGGTTATCAGCGCTTAAGCAAAATATTGCTCGATGAATACTGAAATTAGAGAAGAAAAAAAACAATCGTCTTATTTACAAATAAATATTTTATAACTATCTCTAGAAATTCAAATGTGAAGCAACATCAGGATTGTTGAAAAAAATAAACAAAACCAACATATAAGTTTGATGTCTTGAATTTAATATAGTTCTTTTGTTTACTACAATATTAGATTTTTTTTAATTATCAAATGATTTTATAGACGTTAGCCTGTTTATTTTGAAAACACAGAGATTGCCAAACTCTGATCTGATCGTCCGATACTGTGGAACAGATAGTTGAATAATATCCTTTTTCGTAACTCCTTCGGGGACATGTGGCCGTGGGTGACACTTAAATTCGCTATGAGAGTACGGTCACAGTAGTCGTCCTCAATGCCGATGCTCCGTCGATGCGGTCGCTCTCCGCTGGCTGCGTGGGCGCGGATGCAGCATCATCCTCTCCGTCGTCCCCGTGCAGCCGGTTGAACCTCACGCCCCACGCCTGAGACCCTCATCTCGACAGAATGAACACGCAATGTCCATGTACACCACAACTACGAATCATTTAAACGTGTATTATTTAAGAACCAACAATACTTTTCACAACAAAAACAGAAAATTTTGATGTTCAATATGTATTGAAATATATAAAACTCCCTACAGACCGATAGAATTTATATTTAAATACGACATACAATAACCGTATCTTAAAATTATCTTCACACATATAGTTATCTCGGAATAGGTTTTTTGTCTACTCTCAATTGAAGATATTTCTTATCAGCGACATAATTATGTTTCATTTTCAATAGAATCAAACTGCTACCTATCGCGTAATGCCTGACCAGTTATAACCGATTGTTTTTTCGCATTGTATTATTTATATCTCGTTAATCAATTTTTTCTCATTATATTACATTAAACGTGTAAATAAGTATGATTTCAACAAGAGCGAAGTACCTTAAAATGATTTATAATATGATTTCGGATAATAATTTGTGTTGCAAGATAGGGTGTTGGACTACATTTTCATTTATTGGCATCAACGACCGAAATCATTGAAAGTATACTAAATTAAAAGTCAATAGGAAAAGCGGTCGGTTCAATAGAAGGACTCGGTGTTGAGTTGTGTACCTGTAGATTATTTTTACCGGGAAACAATTTTTTTTTCTCAAATCAAGTGTATTCAACGATAAAAATCATCAGGATTGATAACTTTGCTCAAAAGAATAAAATAAAACTCCGTCACCCCTCGAATGCGGGCGGAGGGGGGCGCACAGGCAGCGGAGGCTTAGCGGGCCGGCGGGGCGGCGGGGCGGCGGGGCGGCGAGGCGGCGAGAGTGAGCGCCCAGTGCAGGCCGGAGTCCCGCCGCCGCCGGTCGTCTGGTCGTCGCGCATGGTCGTCGCGCGAGTCCCGCCCGCGTGAGCCTCATGGAGTACACGCACGGCGCCCCCCTGGGCCCGCCGCCGCCGCCGCCGCCCCCTCAGCCGCACCTGCCCCCCGACCAGTACCACCACTTCTGGAGGCAGCACGTCTACATGAACGGTCAGCTTACCTTTACCGATCCGCGAGAGTGTCCCAGTGCGACGAATAGTGTGTGATGCGCTCCTACGTGGGATTTGCACCCCTAATTATTCCCAGTGACGTATTTGGTTCCCGGTTCTCTCTGGGATGCCTTTGAAGTATTCTATACGGAACTGGATAATATTGTCATACACTCGAAACATGAAATAGGCAGTGAACGCGTTTGAATAACATCACATTTGTGATTTGTTTCTAAATTAAATTGTGGTATTTTCTTCGTCCAAAACCTGGTATTATCACTATGACTTTTGCCCAAAAGTATGCCGTTATTATGTATGTGATGTTTCTCATGGTAGATTAAGTGAAATTTAAGACATCCCAATCCAATAAATACAGTTCATAAAATAAAGAACAATTCCAATGTTTTTTCTTAAACTAAAATTCTTTATTATTCATGTTGACATATCCATAAAATATGAATCAAACCGGCTCCAAACGAGCATGTAGATTTCTAAAAAACAAAAATTGTGTTTTAAAATACATATTCATAATCAAATGCAATTCTGGGAAAATGCTATTTTTTCATCACTAAGTTTCTGAGCGTATCTTAATTATTTGTCCGGATTAAAAGTTTACTCAATGTTCTATGACAAGTGTTGGACTTTCACCTGTATACAATATTCCATGTAACCCGCCAAATAATAATGCCACATACCGTCTTATTATATGTATGCAATAACGCATTATTTTAACGGGAACCCTGCTTGAAAAGAAAGAGTGAAATAAATGTGATCGCCAAAGCTGCGTATATTTATTATTGACGCGAGTGAAAGTGAAGCGGCTTAAAATTTTGCCCGCGGAACGATCTCCAGGCGTTCCTACGCGCCGACTATCTCCGATTTGTCGGTTCCGATACTCGGCGGACGCGATCAGAGCTGCTCTCGTCTGATGGCCGCCGGTCACGAAAGGGCGAAGACACTTGCGGCTGCAGCTCTGCGGACTCCGCACTCAGTCGAATGCTGGCGACTAATGCGGATATTACACTTTTATCACTTTCTCAGACGCGAATGATTACACGCGGGAAGTTCAATTGATAAGAAATCGAGTAATAAACAATCGTTTTTTTAATACCATTGAAACAATATATCGCAGTTGATATTCATTTATTAAATTTTAGTCCATTTAATACTCTCATTCGAATTGGCTATCAATAATGTTGTAAACTTATCATTTTAAACTAATGCGAATAAAAAATTAACGAAGATCGCATTTATTTTCCACTGTTATATTACTTTATAACATCTCCAAGGTATTTTTTTTTCATTAAAAAGATAGTCAATGATAAAACGTTTAAATGTCAGCCGTAGCTTATATTTCATTCAAAAGGCATGACAAAAAATACTTTCACTTTTATTATAAATATTTTAACTTACAATTTTTTGAAAAAATAATTGATTCAAGTATATAAAATAGTGTATTAGTACAATATTATTTGTTTACATTTGATAAATCAGGGTATTGGTATATTATAAAATATTTTATATTAGCAACCCCGAAAGAGCGACGATTCTATTACTCACTCATTAAAAGTGAATAATTCGGTGCTTGCGCCAGAGGTTTGCAACTTCTGGCTACGGACACTACTGCCGATTCGTAAGCGAGAAACAAAAAGAAAGTAAACTTGTTTAGAAAAGATTAAGGGGGCAAATTCAGATACCACTTTCACTTTTAATGTATAAATGCTATGAACACGAATTCATCCTTGTTCAGAGGAATCAGTTCTTATTTCGGATACCTGATTATTTTTATTGCGCATTTGATAGTATCGTCAACGGTTACGGTAGAATTAAATTATAACGTTTTGCAGGCTTTGCACAGCCCCACTCTGAGAACCTCTCTCGACATGCATAGACAATAAAACGATAAGCACATTATACCCTAAATTATGATAGATAAAAAATAAATTCAAATTATAATCTATTCGCATAGAAGAAATTGCACCCATCATTTAACACGATTGATAAAAACAAACAAAAGTAAAAGATTTCGTGCACTTTTGAATTATCAATATTTAAGTTATTCTATTGTATATTCTTAATTTTTTATAAGATATTTATATTAAAATATATATGTTTTATGTAAAATTGTAAAAAAAATGTGTTTAAGTAGATTTTCGTGAAGTTCTTTAAATATTAGTCAAAATAAATCATTTAATTATTAATTGTAAACTCAAACGAATATTTATATATTTTTATTTTCTGCACCCTCGAAACAATTTATTTTGACACGAAAAAATCATAATAATATTTTATTTATTTAAGCTTATATCTTTAACCACACAAATTTTGAACTTTGATGATTTTATAATGATATTGTTTGCAAGTCAAATGACTTGGCGAGTCACCCACACAGAAGTGGTTATGTCCTCCGTCAGGTGTTTAGAAATCCGATTGGACTTGTTCATAAATATACAGCAACCTTTTTTAATACTTTAAAAGTGTTAAAAATGTACACATGATGGACGTGTTAAGAAACAAGTTTCAGACTAACGTAGCAATCTTCTGAAGAGAATAAAATGTATTTATTAGTTTAAATAATTTTGATAATACTATTAACATTACATAAAGCATTACTTTATAATTTTTAAATACTTAATTTATAGTTTTGGCTTTATGAAAATCGTAGGTTAAAGAAATATATCTACTACAATAGAATCCGGTTCTTGAAAACGTTCGCGTTCATTTCTCTCTGTGTTGAGGATTCAGTTTAAAATATTCGTGCATGCCTTATCACGTCTATGAATCTCTAAGATTTTTTTATTAAAAATCCCAACAATATTCAATACAATTTGTTTTATTTAGTTTTCTCAAATAATAAGTTTAAAAATGTGTGGTATGGTTTGATTTTTATTTGGAGCTATACAAGACATGCAGAATCTGATTTGACTTCTTTGAATGTGTAGTAAACAAACATCGCTTTAACCGCACTTTCAAATATGATGGACAAAAAATTACTTCGAACCGCGCTTACGAAATGGACGCCATGTGCATTTTTTTCACTTCATCTTTTCTGTTGGTGTAATCGAAGGCAGCCTCAATCATTACTCGCACGTTGTAAAGTCTTGCCGGTTCTCGGCCCGTACTTGTCTGCCCGCGGTCAACGACACACTCAAGAGCATGTTTTCCATGCCGAAATATTATTATCATAAATAGTATAATATAATATACTAATTTTTATCAACACTTTAAAAAAAATTACTTTATAAATATTTATTGGGCTTAAACCATATACAATTTTTAAATAATATTATTGCATGGTTCACTTGCGAGTTGAGGAGTACGATGTCAAACAATTAGAAGTCATGTATGTAATGGATTCCATGGCCGAAAAATTATCTCAATACTCTTTTTGCACCTGACAGTCGCAGGATATTATCTTTTCAATATTAAATCTCACTACGTGTTTCAGTGAAGTCACTTTGCTTGATTATGCACAGGGTAGAGGCTCGGAGTCATATTTGACATATTTTTTCAAATTTTCTATAGCGTATTTCAAATTGTATGTTTGTAGTTCAATAAACCTCAATCAATACATTACAGTACATTTCCAAAATTCAGATCTAGTGACTCAGCAAATTATTTAAAACTTAATTGTTATTTAAAATTTTGTTGATTTTAAGCAATATCAAATAAATAGTAACATTAGTGGGTAATCGAGGGTTTCTTATCTATCTGGGTAAATGATTGACAATATTATCATCATTACAATTTGTTATATATGCCGACCATCGAGAATAAAAATGAACGATGGAAATCAAAAATTTCATACTTTATTAAAAACGTCGAATCACTCAACTTTACATTAACTTGTAATATTATTTAAGAAAAGAATATATATCTTATGTTCAATTATATTCATCCATAATTTAATAATGCAACATAAGACTGTCAATTTCAAACTCGCACAAAACAAAACAGTTCAGGTGCATTTGTATTGACAAAATATCTACATTACCTAAATCATTAAAAAAATTATCATATCATAACTGACGATTTTACTTCATTTGTAACAAAAAACAACGTGAGATGAGAAAAGAGATGAAAGCAGCGCCCTTCGTACAAGACACTCCTTTATTATCTAGAGAAGGCTTGACGCCAACACTAACAGAAAGTATTACATTTAAATGAACACATTACACGTTTACTTAATAGCAAATATTTTTAGATTGCTATAGTTTTTTTATTGTAAACTAATACCCACTTGGTGATGTTAAGCTCGTGAGGTTTTTCGTGGTACTCAGACGTTTTCAAGATTTTTTCACGAAGTCAGACGTTGAAATTTTCTTATCGAGGTAAAAGCCAACCGATTGATATTAATGCAACACTGTCAAATATTTTATTAATCCGTACTTAAACTGACTCATAAACTAGTAGATTTGCATCTGTCCTAGTATGGACACTTAATTCTATTGGTTTTATTTACTTGGTAGTAGTTATTTTAGCAATTAGGGCACAGCTATATATTTGCCGACACCCTTCTAGCCTTCTATGACCAGAACCGGTTTGGAAGATATTTCTATGAGCATCAAATTAGCACTGTTGTATCCTAAGAATTTTCGCAAGGTCACCTGTTGATAATTAGGTAGGAATCATGTGACTCGCTTAGAATAAAGGTGGACATACACCTGTAGATGACTGAAAGTTAACTGGCAGCCAACAAAATATTGCGCACATAATAAAGTATTCCCTTATGCAAAACTTCATTGCCCGTACATCGATGTATCAAAATGTATAACCTTTAGTTTGACTTTAATTATTTACGAAATTCATGGCATTGTTGAATTATTAAGGTGTTATTGAATGTTTAAAAATGAAATTGAGTTTGCACGCTTCCTGACAACTTGATCGTCTCTATAACCAACCTATTAATTTCACAGTTCGCTTTAATTAAAACATTTATTTAGACACCTTTTGGCTGTCTCCTGGTGTATGCCAAGCTTAAATGATTAACAAGAATACAAATCGAGTCTCAGCTTGCTCATTAAATTATTCAAAATTGTAAAACTAACAAATACAATAATATTTACCATTTTTATGTTTTCATGCAATGTTAACATAGGTACTGAGGAAAAATATATACATGAGAAGTTTGTGAAATTGTTAGTTTGCAATGTGGCAGGTTCGCAGGGTGCAGCAGGAATGCACCCCGACGCCGCCCCCACCCCTGTGCGGCCAGCCATCGTTCAGTTGTCAAGCGACACGAAAACGAGCTACATTCTCGCTCAGTTTATCGTACTCAAATGGCAATACATTAAGTTCAATCATATTTTGTACCCATAGTAAAGATTAAATTCAACATTTAACTGTGCATTATTATTATGACTAAATTAAATGTAATATAGATATCTGCTTGTTATTACAATATAAAATACTAGTTGTTAGTGTCAATGAACTATTATTAATAATTTTAGAACATTGTGAATATGTTTGGCACAATGAAATGCTTTTTTAGCCAATTTGATTCTTAACTAGCTTTTATTCAAGTCACGTGGCGTTTTAGTTCTAGTAGTTCCATGGACCTACTACACTATCTATATATATATATATATATATATATATTTCCTATCCTTATTTCGTTAATGCTGAGAGTGATTTTTTTTATAAATAGACTAGTTTTATTTTACATAATTTAATATTTTACTAAATACATATACTTTAAATTATAATGTAAATCGAACCGTATGACAATCGATTACGTAACGTAATATGTATTTCAATTTATCTAATCCATGTCATATGTATTTTTTTTAAATTTATCTTGCAGAGAAGCATTCAACTGATATAAATAAAGAAACCGACCGACTGAAATCCTCTTATCACAACAGAAGTCACTGAAAAAGTGATTAATACTAGCTGACCAATCGCACAACATGAATAAGCCGAGTTTTATCATTTACATTCATATTATTACAATTCACAACCTAGCAAAAAAAGCGGCTCTTCGACAGTACAGACGAAAATGATTCCCCTGATATCGCGAGCTGCCCCATGCTGCAAATTCTTACACAACCTTAGTTTTCAAATTCATCGTCACAGCAAAATATGATTTTAAATTTTGATTTTCTCAAAAAGTATGTCATAATATGGGGTTAATTATGTTATAATTTTAATAGCGACTTTTTTTGTAAAATTATTGATATTGATACTTGAATTATTATCAATATCCAAAAAACACATAAGCAATCTTTGCTGCGAAAAATTTATTTATCCAATGCAACATTTTACAAAATAAAAAACATATGCTTAAAGGAAGAATTTACAATTATTATCATATTTCAAGCGTTACTATTAATATTTGCGACAATGTGAGTTTTTTTTTGTTGCTTAATCTCGTACTACTGTAAATAAAATTCCTTGCATCATCGTGTTTCATTCGTTTCAATATAGCCGAGAACCTCTCATCGACTTTTCAATTTCTAAACTCTAGCAGCATGGTCACACCGTGAGGACATTATTATTTTACAGGCTCGGTGAAACAACTAATATTGAAGTTGTCAACCATTGCCAGTTCAGGAATGACGTAAATACTCGACAATCTACCGAACTCAGTCATTTTTTTTAAGCTATATAAACATTAGTCTTATATCAAAGTAGTAAGTTTACAAAATATTGCTTCAAGTTCAATAGCATTGACATGATTCTGTATTGGTGATGTTACATGATAATTTTTGTTTTGAAACAATTCAATGACAATAAACTATTATATATATAATATATCAATTTTTTTTTTAATAATTTTAATTACTTTATTTTTAATAATTATTTTTATGGGGTACTATAAAATAAAAATTAAAAATCTGCAAAAAGGTATGATTACGTATATTTTGACATAAACAAAATATTATAATAAAAGATAAATATTTGCCTTTACATAGATAATTTTTTTAGGCCTGAAAATTTAAATATTTTCATGGCTGTGTATATATTCATGCACAGACTGCTTGCCTAATGCATCAAACAAATGAGGATGTGTATTTATACATTAGTGATAGCTTACAGGCGATCGTACGTAGTACGTAGCGAGTACGTAGTGAAGTAATTTCTCTACTACTATTATTAATAATGGAAAGTGAATTCGTGCTATTAAAATGTCGTTAAAGATTTTTTGATAAGTTTTTATAACATTGCACATGTCTTGAAATATATTTTTTTTTTAATTTTCTATTTATTGGATTGTTTTCTCCTTGTACATTTTTGATAACGACAGCATCCTTCGAACCGAAGAACGGCGCGGCATGAAGAGCGCGGGCGGGTTTGCGTTTGCTTCTTGGCAGGCCCGAAATCTGAAATACCAAGCATAATAATTTCTGCTGAACAGAAATCGTGGTAATTAATTTGGCTGAAAGCAAATATGACAGTGAGCAAACAGCTTTTCTAGTACTTAATTTTGGGTGATTGGTTTTCATTAATGAAATGGTGATTCTTTAGGCGTGCGCCGGACGCTTATCTCGTGAAGTGATGTCAGCGGCAACACAACAAGAGCTCTCTGCTTCCTCTATTTATTACGAGAAGTAGAGTCGAAAGGTTACATTATCTCAGCGATAAAGCATTATGGGCATTAGATTTGACTCAATGTGACATTTGTATTATTACAAACGTTTTGACTTTTTCGGACCCTCGACTATTTTATTACTAAACTAAATTAAAAGTCCGTATTTATTACGAAGAAACAATAATACGTTAATCACGTAAAATATAACATACGTGTGATAGATAAATGTGTGTGCATTATATTACTTTCAATTTAACAATTATTTATTTCTTCACAATTTTATTCCATTTTTTTGTTGCATACTTTTAAAAACCTTTATTCATCTGATATAATAATAAATATACATTTTTATTTTTAAAATAATAAAGTAAACGTCCATCCGCATTAATCTCGTATCTTAGCAAGGGCTAAACTACGTATAGGGTGGTTTTTTATTACAAACCAAAAATATATCTACATATTGAACGTATAGAATATTAATGTATTTCGATGCTTAGATTTGGAATTACAAAAAGGGCTTGCTACTCGAATGTAAAAATAAATCTGTGTGCACACTTAAGACAATAATGCAGTATAAGTGTAATACCATAGATTACTTGTTGCAATGCATTATGCTTTATGTTTCAAAACAATACAAAATAATACCTTTAAGCACATCATGTTTGTGATATACATGCAGTATTTAATGCTACTTGCATTGCTTATAGATTTGCTGCTCGCCACTGATATATAATCTGATATCTTTTCATGTATAATTTATTTTAAATATAACGATCACATTTAAAAACCAACCTGTGCCGAATTTGTATGCACTTATAAAAAAATATCAAAGCATATATTATACTTCTATACTAAAAATATTAACGGTATCGAATCAGGATTTATTTTTAACCGGATTCTACACAATTTGCGACAGCATTTCATTTGTGTACACCATTCGATATTTTACAAATCGATATCAATAAAAGTTGCATATAGTGTACTCATATACTTTTTAGCCTTCTTAACGTAAATGATAAACGTTAGTCACTTCAAAGTGAAAAATAAATTACTCGTAAAGCCAATTATTATACCAGAAATATTATTCATGCATGATTTAGTAAATTTATCTGAAGAAAGTTGGCGACTGGCAGGAAAACTGTCGTGAAGTGCGCGCACGGCCGTACCGCAGAGCGGCTGTGGATATTTTGCAAAATAACGCTACAACAATCCAAAGATACTGTGTATAAAAAGTTTCCCGAAAAATTGTATGTAAAACCATAATATCATGGCATCATTTAAAAAAAAAATTCAAAAAATCTTGTCTATCTTAAATAATTCTCATTAAAGCTTCAAAAATGAACGATGAAAAATGATATATTTAATAACGCTTCATTGTAATATGTCTGGTATTTTTAATCATTTAAGTAAAACATATTGCTCGAAATTGTAACATCTGAAACATCGTGCATAATTTGATTCGATACCGTCGCGCAAGTGCATATTAATGATTATTAAGTAATCGAGATGTTAAGACTGCTACCGACGGAACACAAACCATGACAAACATTTTAGCTTACATGATCGGTTTTAAAACTGTTTATTCGTTTTTGGATTGTTCGTACTGAAAAAATTTAATTCTGTTGCATCGCAAAATACAATCGTAGGTTTGTTTATTGTCACCGTTGTCGTGTTCAATAAATGTTTCAATCTGTGAATTGGATATTATTATTTTTAAAAAGACCTATATAATTTTTACGTTTATGATAAAAAGGAAAATAAAACTCAGGTATTAAACGTATCTCACATATAAATAGACTTCAAGTAAAGTAAACGTGTATTTGCAGTATGTATATAAATACGTATATACCTCAAGTATAATTAAAAATTTGGACCCTTAACATTCAATCGCTCCATTAATTAGACACACCACAAGAAATAATAGATAGGGTAACTTTAATTCATAGTTTATTATTGTAATTGCACAATATATGTAATTGCACATAATATTTAAAATATGACAATGCTAATATCAAATATTTTTTTATCAATTACAGTTATAACACTAAACAAATATACAGTTGTATATTTGTTTAGTGTTGAATTTTTAAAACTGATTTTTATAAAGTAGTCAAATATTTAATTTTTATAAAAAAATTACGATATTTATTTGTTGATTTTTCCAAAATCACAAAAGAGTGCTATAATTTTTAATCTGTTAAAAATTTAATCAATTACTAATAATTCGATTGTTAATTATAAAAATATCCGTTGAGTGCTGAGCTAAAACCAAAACCATCCATCATCAATCAATCTGTAAAACACTGGAATTGGATCTATTAAAGCAATAAAATTAGTTTTTATAAAAAATGCAATTCATTTACACGTAATATAAAGATTTTGCATGACTTTGCATCAAAATTGCAAGAAAATAGATATTTGATCATGATAATATTTTACATAATTTTGATTTATTATTGCGTAATTATATCATATGTCTGATTCACTACACGATTCAGCTGTAAAACTTATGATATTGAACGTCTTTTACTTGGAGTAGGTAAAATATTGAAATGGGAACAGAAGAACACATCTCGGCCATCGCGTCGATTTCCACCTGCACCAAAAAAACAGCACATTTCTCATCGTTTAATTGTTGAAACAAGAAGCTTCGAAAGGTAAATCGGGTGGTTCATTAAGTACTCGGCGATCACCTGTCTGGCCCGGGCCGGGCTGGAGCGGCCTGCTCTCGCCGCGGAGCCACGAGCCACGAGCCACGAGCCGCCCGTGGCGTACCCGGATGTGCGCGCTGGCCGGGCCGGCTGCTCGCGGAAGGACTCGGCGCTGCAGCGAGCGCACTTTCTCTCGCGGACCCGCAGCGCTTTTTTGCGGTCTCCAGGGGCGGGCAACCGGTGCCGCGCGGCCTCTCTCCACGGGCACCTCTTTACGACAAAATTTTTGCGACCATCAAAAACGCCTCACCGTATTACATATTTATCAGAAGGCGAAGCATTACATTCCGTCAAAAAATGTATAATTACTTTTTTATGGTTGGATCACGTAAATTTAGATTAATTCACCATTTTGTAATGTGTTAAATGTATTAAAGAAATGTTCAAAAATAATGTTAATTAGCCAAAACTTATGGACCTTGGTTAGAAGATTAAAAGAATACTCGCGATCTCTTATTTGAAGTTCTGTTTTCACAATTTTTTAAAAATTATAAACTAACCCTCTACGGGAAGAAAAACATCTGGAACGAATAATAATTTCTGCGATACGAGCTTTTTTATTATGTTCCTGCAAAACACTGAAGACATAATAAATGTGATCAAATGGCATTTGCTTTCGAATGTGTATTTTAATCCCGATTAAATAATGTCGTTATTATCTGTCGTAACTTAAAACTGGTGTAACATTTATTGATTTAGGTAAAAAATGGAGCACAACATTGTGAAGATCAAACATTTTTTTATCATATAGATTGAAACATTTTTTAAAATTCTTCATCAATAATTTTAATCAAATAAAACTAAACGATTCAGACAAATGATTATATAGTCAATAACTGTAAATACACAAACATAGTTGATGAATATTTTTCAATTGCTCGATGCAAATACTCTAGCCTTCTAGCTCCAGAAGATGCCTGACTTATGTCCGCCCGATATGTGCAAATAATGCGGTTCAAAACCAGCAGAGATTTCTCGCTAGCCGGGCCTGCTTGCGGTTTGATTTTCCTGTGTGATAATCAAGAAGAGAGAATGTTTACACCGGATCGCATGGAAATATGATTGTTGATTTATTGATCATACACTATCAGTAATATTAACAAAAACCAAAAACCATTATCCCACTGTTATGATATTTGAATTAAAATATGGATATTTTACACCAAAATTATTCACTACAAGTGGGTTATATTGACATTCTTTCAATGCTATAATTTTATTAATTTCAACAAAGAGTGCTTTATCAATAGTACCATTACAATTTTTACGCGTTCACTATGAAAGCGCGTGTGCTTACATATTCATAATGAATATTTTAAAGGGGCTGTTCATAAAAGATTTGTGATTTTTGCAATCATTTTTAAAAAACTCACGATTGTGTTAAAAATATAATATATGTAGCCGCACGGATGAAAATAACGCTGAACTATCGAAAATACACGATGAAATTCAAATTTTAAAAAAACCAAGCTCATGTTGGATATTAAATAATTCTGTATTAAAACAGTGTTGAAACGAACAGATAAGTTTTCTCATCTATTCGGTGCACTGTATTTTACAATCAATCATTTAACAACGCATTAAAATGGCATTAGCAGTTGCACAATTCATTATATGTATTAAACAGAAAATACCATCTTCTGTTTTATTAGTATTTTTAAGGCTTTATCAAATGATAACAGTAAATAATGAGGCTTCAAGTGATTGGTTGATGATTTTTTGTTCTACGAAAACAATAATTAATGCCTTTGATGGTTTTTGAGTATTATTTTTGACAAATCTTAAAAATCAATAACTAAATCTAACTAAAACTTTTATTAAACTATAAATATGTTTTAAGGTCAAAGAATTTATTTTATTGTATTGACAATTCGTTCGTGCATATTATTTTCTCAATTAATTCGTGAAGGCAAATTCAATATTTAAATTTTTTTCTATAATTAATTGGAATGATTTAATTTTGTGGGCAAAGATTACGCCCTGTACAACTTTTAGTGTATAATTTGGCTGATCCTTTCTTCCGCTTGGGTCCAGCTACGTTCTGCTTGGAGGTCTTCCGCATCAGACTCCCATTGACTTTGGCTTGGCAATATTATATTTGTTAGTTTTATCCTACGGCTTTACCTAAATACACATAAATTCATATGCTAATTTCTTATTTATTTTTCAAAACTTCGTTAAAACTTCAGATATTCAGGTATTGAGTCCTTGTCGCTATACTAAAGTTATCGAGCCCAATAGAAAATCTGGGTTTTTCGAACTTTAGTGTTAACATGAAGAGTCGTGACACTCAGACATGAAATACGCCAAAAGGTTGTTTCGCATATATCCGTAATGAATGGATCTGTGACGCGTCGTGTAATAGTCAATATCAATTGTTTCTTATATAAATCAGCATCTCCAACACACAATAAAGGGGCAATATTTCTGTTCACGGTTTGATATTTACCTTATGGCTAAAAAATAAATATTTTATTATCTTTGTGAGCTGGCCACAGATGGTGCAAAATGCTGCTCCTGCACGATATGCGTATATCTCTGGTAATGGAGCCAACAAGACCACGTGAAATGTATGGTACATTATAAGGCAAAAAAATTGTATACCATTATGAGACTCGTTCTTTATGTATTTTTAGCCAATGCGCTTTAAAAGCACCATATGATTATTTGATTTTTTAACTGTTGAGTTCTAGTGTCCCATAAAGACTTAAGACCTGTGCAGCAAGAGATTGACGCTACAATGCGCCGGCAGGTTTGCCGGACGTTTTTACCGATGTATCTGAAGCCAAGCGGCCGCGCGGGGAATACCCGAACCGGGCACGGAATATTAACTGCAGAGTACGCACCGGCGACCTTTGCGAAAAGAGAAAATCTGGTCGAAATTATTCTCCCGACTCGCTGCCGACCGAATTACAGAGAAAACCATCTGCGGATGTACCTTGCAACTGTGCCTTAAAAGTGCAGGCGCGCGGATTAAAAAATGCCTTCATTGCTGAGAATCGCTCAAAAAGCATTCTGGAGGATGTACTCAGTACTCTATATTTAAACAATTCATAAAAAGACAAGAAAGTCACAAAGTCCGTATAAGGTAAAACAAGACGAAAGCCAATAAAAACATGTTTTAACTTGAGCCACTTCTCATGTTATTTCGAGTAAAAATCTTCATTTCGTTCCCATTAAACTACATTTCACTTAAATCAATCTTATGTTTATGTTAATTGGCCGAGAAGGTGGTCACATATCGCATCTGTCATGTCGCTTTTTCATAAATGGTTGTCTTTTAAATATTATTGAATGTATAAATTGAATGTTTAGCGAACAAGATTTGTTTATCTTTGACGGAATGTAGTCTTTTAAAAAAAATTATAATTAAATTTCACGGTATTTTCACCAATTGAATCACCGTGATAACTGAGATCTTGTCAATACTTCGGGACTCAATGTTGGACTCAAGAACAAGTTTTAATGATGGGGAGCCGCAGCGTGCCCGAGATGTTTACAAAATATCGCCATCGTCGTTAGATGCGATCCGCGATCGTTAAAAAACTTCACAATTAATTCATAGGCCTTGGCATTCAATGACCACAAAATAAGCATTAAATTATGTATGGAAAAATGAATAAATTTATGGAACAGATAATAAATTTTTACTTCTTCAAAATATCAGGCATTTTACGAATTTATTGAATTTCGTATAACTTTTCGTTAGAGCGTGATTGAAAAATATTTATGAAAAATTTAGGTGCTTTATTTGTGTATATTAAGCATGCAGTACTTATTCATAGTAGTCATATTTGCAACGGTTCATTCATGACTTTTCAATTCAGTTATTTTTTTTTAAATAATTGCTTTGCTACTCATTTCTGCTGCTCAGTACAACGTTAACAATTTATGATTTTATATATTGGAAAAATCACTTTATGCAAAGAATACACACGCAAAATGACGAGGAAAGACTCGGAAAATAGTATTGCAAAGTCACCCCCGGGAAATTAAGACACGGTGATTTTTATTTTGTAACCTACTAATTTTTTTACAAAGTAGAGAGTTTCAACCAATATATCTAGACACGATTAACGAATGCAGGCCACTTCAATTATGAAATTGTATGGTGTGTTCAACTACACCAGAATTCATTGTAAAACACATCGAATTGGTGTGTCAATTAATTCATGTAAGGCCGAAATTTGGGTCGGGAAGATAAACCGTATTTCTTTATAAGACGATATTTGTTTAAGAAGAATTGACAAAGAATTTTATTCGAATTTAATGTCAAAATATGTTTTTATAAAGTGTTCTGTAAATTAGGAAAAATAAAACAATAATCAAATAACATTTATTTTTAAATCACATAGTAGCCACTATTTTAGTAGGTTTAAATTGAAAAACAATTTGTGTATTACTTTTTTAATATCCGCGTAACTCAAAGAATCACAATTGCAATTGAGTGAAAACCTCGCGTGGATCATCTTCTGGGAATAAGACAAAACCATTTCTAAAATCTGTTACACGACCTGAGGTATGGTACAACAAAAAGTCCGTTTAATTGATTCAGCTTTGATAAGTGCTCTTAAGCTCTTAAATACTCACATAACTTAAATATCAAATAAATGTATTGTAAAAAAAAATAATGAAGTAGAATTCATAATTATCAGCTTTTCAACAACAATACGTGTCAGATGTGTGCAAATTGTGAGATTATTTTAATAAATTGATTCGTCAACTTTGTTTTTAAATTTTCTATATAGGAATATAAATGTATGTATATATATATATATATATTCAGGATAATATAAATTTATTTACTATGAATTATTAGTAAAAAAATGTCTCCACAACGAAGGATGTAAAAGTTCAGAGTAATGAAGCACCATCTTTGTCGTATCGGTCAAGGCAGGGTATCTTTCCGTTTTAATATAAATATAATATAAAAGCTAAATGATCCTAATAAATGACAATTTATACATAATAATCAAACTTGTTATGAATATGCGAACTAAATTAAGGTTTTAAAATACGTAATTTAAATTAATAGTAAATATTAAAACTCATTTAAAATGAAACAAAAGATTAAGTCAAAGTAGCTGTCTCATCCTCAAGCCCGGCCTTCCTGTCGTTATATATAATCATTCTATCCGAATCATTATTCAGAATACTAAATGTGAATGCGAACAATATGTTGCAACAATCCTTGAATGGCTTCCTTGCAGAATATTATCTTAAGCAAAAACGCCATCCGGCTGATCCGATGGGTAGACCGCCTGAAAAAGCTTTTCCCATAGGTATATGTGTGGAACGAGAAGCGTGTGTAATTTTTTCCCTCGGCTACGTCATTTTTTTATGTTTCATTGTGTCATTGTGCTAAGTGGCGTACATCCGATACTAATCACACGTTTTACTTCACACACTACGTTGCATGCGCATAATGCATAATATTTATATGCTGTTTCAATTTCCGCATCTTTAGTGTTTTTTCAAGGAACTTACGGCCTCTTCGTTTGATTTTTATTTTGTTTGTTTTTGGAATTTATTTAAAGAAGTAAATACATCGCAATATAAAGATTCATAGTTTGATCGTACATAAAAAGCTAGCATATCAGTAATATTAAAGCAATATACCTAATAGGCAATGTGTCACTTGATAGATTAAAAATGTGAATGTACTCACTTTTTCAATTAAAATAAGGCTCGGGATAAAAGATAAAATTCGTAAAAAATAGATGCTGAATATTCAAGAATGTGTGTAATTATTGACAGCATTTTTCATAAAGGTATTTGTAAATATGCAAAATTTATGTTTTCATAAAAAGATACGACATCTCATCTGATAGGATATTCAAAAATAATAAGGGCTCTCAGTTATTTTGTTTTGTTTATAAGAAACCTCTCTTATTGATAGTGAGCCTTAATGACTCCAATTGTAGAAATAATAACCACAAGGTTGTGAGAATGAATTATGAATCGTATAATTTGTGCGATATTTAGTTTTTAACATTGTATGTGGTCAGTTGTCATTAGATTTACTA
The DNA here is from genome assembly GCA_022113835.1 of Atopsyche davidsoni. Classification (NCBI taxonomy): domain Eukaryota; kingdom Metazoa; phylum Arthropoda; class Insecta; order Trichoptera; family Hydrobiosidae; genus Atopsyche; species Atopsyche davidsoni. The sequence continues at coordinate 9,824,157 of JAILWY010000010.1, forward strand.
AAAAAGCTTTGTTTGTGTTATTTCTCCGTTTTAATTAGAGTTTTGGATAGACACGTGTTAATGCAACTTTGTATGGAAAAAACTGACTACAACTGCCAAAAAAACAATTAAATAAAAATACAAGAAAGTTTTCTAATTATCCAAACCACTCAAAAACGTGAACTCAAAAAGAATGCTCTCGATACTAACACTTAGGTTTTCCCGTATGAAGATTGTCTCTTTATTCGTCGGAAAAATACTATTGGTTGCAGAGTATTACTGCATATTATAGGAATATCTCTCCGTAATATAATATTTTTGGTTTTTTTACGAGTAGTTGATGCGTTACTAATATTATCTATTCATACCTTAGTGATTTCAGTTAAAATATTCCATATGCTTCATACAAAATAATATTCTTCATTTTTACTTATAAACTACAACAATAGATTTGCTTTTAATATTGGTTTTATTGAATAATAATTAACCAAACTAGTGAATAAAACAAATGTGCATTAGCCAACGTATCAATTTCATTAATTATTTACTACATAGGAAAAAACAAGACTCATGTAAGGGAAAAGGCCTCTAATTGTTTTTTTTTATCTTAGATTTTTGTTTCAGTAAAAAAATATACATAATTCCTTAACTTTAAAATGTCTCTGTTAACCGTTTCTACTTGTTATTGATCACCGAACTCTGATAGATTCAAAGGTGAAGGTGAAAACATTAAAGGTAAATTAATACAATAATATAAAACCAATCCAAAATATGATGGCTTTGAATTTGTTATTTAAATATAAACCTGGTGTAGTGACTTAGGTATCCAAGTATTGGCTTGAATATCTAAAATTATTGCTACTGATTTTGAGTTTATATTAAAAACGAAGGGTACGCATTTTTATGCTTTAACAGTCAGAGTGTAATGTAAATTTAGTTTAAGAAATTGTTGAGTATTTTGGAAATTAGGCTTCTGAGAAATGGCAGGCTAGTTTCGTTTGCCGAAGTGCGAATTTCTATTTTGGCGAACTGATAATAGCAGTTTGAGTAGACTTTATCGGGAGTTATTTGTATCAAAGCTATTCTACTTCCTTTATTCTTTAATCTCTAACGGGCTTTGTTTCTTTTAACTATGTTGAATAAGAGTAATCTATCGTATATTATTAATGTATAATACTTCTCTACAGCATTAAATTCATCGCATACCTACTGTTGTAATTTCATATAAAATAAAACTTCTTAAATGTTTATCAAAAAACGTAATCGACATGTAGAAACTACGGTCGGGAGTTTTATTTTCTACACATGAAGTAATTCAACTTTTACTTTTGCCTGTAAAATTTGACTGAACGTAAAATAGAGGCCCAATTTAAATGTAAATGCGTTGATTAAAATTTATTTATTATTTATGTAAAGGTAGTTCTTATCGCCAAGGTAATTAAAATACACACTTTTTTAAGCTGGTGCAAGAGGAAAGTATGCTAATAAATAGGTATTAAATGCAAAATGCTTTGTGTCACATTACTGTGGCTTCACTAAACGAAACTACAGTTTTAATATAGATTTATTTAACACCATTCATTAAATAAAGCAAGTGCACCTTATTAAACAGTTACGAAAGCGGGGACTTGGTTCTCATCAATATGTTATATAAAAATAACGTGAATCCTCCAAAAAAAATCTTTATTTTATTTTGTATATCAAATTTTTAGTTTAAAAAAATATATTAACATTGCCATTATTTTAAATTCAACAGTATTGAACATAGACTTCATTGCATTAGCTTTCAGTTTTATACACTTTTATGAATAGACTGCAACCTATGATCTCATGTATAGCTCGGGGTCTCTCGGAAAATGTCTTCGAGAAAAACACGTTCCTATGGATAATGTATAATCCATTCTGAAGCGGAATTAACTGCACGATCGTCATGCACAGGAAAGAAATAACGATTGCAAAATCCATTGTTTTAATCTCTCTCGAGTATACCGTTCCACCATGTCAGGGTTGCCACTTCAAATATTAAAACCACGGGAAATTTTCAAATCAAAATATATTTTATCATAAATATTTTTATTATAACCTAAATACTTTGATTGGAAAATATAGATTCAAAATACCAATACATGAATAAATAATATAAATAAATAAATCAGTACATTTATTTATTTTAATTAACCATAAATTGGCTTGTTGGAATAGCATCTGATTTGCAGCTCAATCTTGGTAGTGTCAATGTTTATTATGCTAGATCCACCCAGTATATTAAACAAAGAAAATAAAAAAGTAAGTTCAGAGTTAGATATTTTGCAGACTTCGTGCATTGTTTGGATATTTAATTATAATTTGGCAGAAAACGCAATAAAAAAAAACCATACGCAATATGGAGAAATGTAGAAAATAAGAAAGAACTCCTGTTTGGATAAACTTCTAATGATAAAATCCTCTCGATGTGTAATGTTTAAAATTTTAAATAAAGAGATTATTTATTTTAAAATAGTCATCAACATTCTTTTAAATTAAAACGATTTTTTTATTTACGCGTAAAATTTATTTTTATTCGGAAAATCGCTTAGGCGTTATATTACCACACAACTCCAATGGAGTAGCAATGAAGACATTATGAAACTGTCCGTTCGCGATATCACCACTTTACTTTAGTTTAGTGTTTATCTAGAGTAAAACTGGTTCCTAATAACGATTAGATATAACTTATCGAAATGTATTTAAAAAAAATAGCGTTTGTGGTGTTTCGGTGCCGACCCTGGTGAGCACGCATGATCGGAGCTGTGGTCCGTGACGTATGAAGTTCTTTCACTTTCCCGACGTTCAGTTCCGAGACGCGGAAGCGAGTGACGTGGCAGCCATCTCCACTCCGGTAGAAACTTACCGCCTCGATCTCAGCCAAGCGGCGAACATTCCCACATCGGAATTTAACAGATTTAAGTCTTGGGTTAACTTCAAATATTCAATTTATAAATAGTAATGAGTATTAAATATCTGCATTAATCGTACTAAAAACGATTTATGTTGAGGTTAAAATATAAATTAGTTCAAATGATGATGTCGACGTAAAAAAATATTTTTAAACAAATATTTTTTTTTATTCTACAAAAATATTTTTAGAAATAGTAGTTGATTGAAAGTAAATTAACAATTGTAGCAAACATGTTGTATTTATTTATCAATCCCTGAAAAACGATACTTAGTAATATATTTATGTGGTGAAGATATTAAATATAATATTTTCACGCTCAGTATATTTATATTATATTATGCAATAATATATATATGAAAATATTAACTGTGTGTTAACAATTTTTATCGTAAGTAGTTGAGTAAACATAATTCTTAATTAATTTCCGAAAAATTTTCAAAAACGTGATATGAACATGAAAAACGCGAAGACTTTATTGAATATTTATTTAAACTATGTTTTATGAATTTAACTAATAATATTTATTATTTTTATTTCCAGGTAAGACGAAAGTTCCTCACACTGTTCAAGAAAGATTCTAAATACTCTTCTCAGACAACGTAAGTTTATAAAAAAATCATCACTGAAAATATACCAATGATTGAATATAAATTTAGCTGTGATATCCCTTAATATATATATAACGAAGGTTAACATTACTAGATAAATCAGATGAAATGATTTTAACCTATATATTATCTTCAAGTATCCTGACCTTGCTGGTCTATCAGTCCTGAACGTTGTTGGGCTCAAGCAACGAATGAGCAAACCTGAAGGATCCCAACTCGATTTTACACATTTCTTGCTAAGGATTTTTAAACCAAAATTAAACATAGTTAGTTTAGTAAAGGAGTGTCACTTGTCTAGGGAGTTCTCTCTTTGTTATATTTGTGTTTTATTATATTTAGTTTATATCATCAATTATTTATTCTCGATGTTTTTTTTCTCGTTTATAAAACAGCATGTTCTTAATTTTAGAACAAAATACTATACGTTAAGCTCGAGAAAAAACCTAAATACCAAATCATATTCAGTACTTTGCTTTTAATTGATAATTAATTGAGTTGCATAATGAGCTGATCGTAACATTGAATTAGGCTGCATGCCAACTTCATTATTAACATATTCGTGCGATTCATATTTTAAATGACTAATTTTATATTTTGGAAAATTGATTAATCTAAATAATAAACTATCAAATTGGAACTTAATCGGATAAACCTTTTTGCTATTGGTTTTCGCGGTTGGTATTTTTACATTTACTAAATCATAAATATGCTTTACTAAAGCATAGCTCAGAATAAGCTATTTATTTTGCTAAAAATTCATACACATCTAAACTTATATTTATTTTAAAGACAGCATACATCCTCAAAGTTCAAAGCTAATGTAGTAGCTGTATCTATTATATTTTATAATAATATATGCTCAATCTTTCAGTATCTTGCCGAAAATAAATTTTACGGTAAAAATAATACAAACGCAGTAATGTAATACAATATTTTTTAAAGTAATCGATTCACTCGTGAAACAATGAGAAAAACCCTATACTTTTTGCGACACTGATGGGGTGGTCAATTTGCATACTTGAATGGGTTGTTGGATATATATATAAATATAATAAGTCTCAATAATGATTCTGTGCAGTTCCCTCCGACATATTTTTTAATCTATTATGAATGCAGCCAGCTCGGGTGCGCGCTGTGCGATAATCCATTACGCTATCTATCGCGAGGTAAGATGACATCCATCTGTGTTGTCTTTTGTAACGGTGCATCATTATCGTAGCGAGTATATTTCACTTCATACAACGCTTTTTATACCCTTTTCTCTTACTATTCTACAGATTTCGTGCGGTTGAATTCTTTTAAAAAGGCTTTATATAGTTTTTTTTTTTGGGGAGATAAAAGGCATTATAATGAGATGTGTCTATTGTTTTCATACAAAATGTATAGAATTTTTTTTTAAATATTCATCCATCCGTATGTAGTTTATTCAAAAACGCTTTTTTATGTTACCTACATACGATATTTGATAATTACATGTATTTTTAAAAATCTTATGTACCTTTATTATTTAATACTTACAAATGCATGTTTTCTATTTGTCTGACCACGTACCGTTCTTATAGTAAACATGATTAGTAATAATGCAATTATGTGGAATAACAATAATTATTACAATTATATAAAATATCTCAAGAATACAATATGCAATATTTTATAGAATATTATAAAATAAATACTAATTATAAAAATATGAATTTAGATTTATTATAGAAGGCAATTTTATTGTAACTATTGTTACTACCGAAGCAGGAACTTACAAAATTAAATATTTTTTCAAATCAAAATCGTATTATTATTACTCTGTCACGATATATTAAATTTAAATCATCTTAACATGTCAATATAACTTTTCTTAGACAAGCAACTTGTGGATTTTTTATTATTTTCCAAATTACTTGATCGAGAAAATTACTTTCCTTTAGTTGAAAATATATAACTTAAAGTTATTCATTCGGTTGAGGCTTCAGCTATTTTTCATTCTCTGCGGATGGAAATCCTCTACTATCCACTCCTCAAGATATCGCTCGCAATGGGTAGCTAACGAAACCTTTCATCAATGTTTTTTATCCAAACTTGTTGGTTTCTTATAAAATACCCTCTTCCATAGTTACGTTTATCCGACAGCAGTTATAGCCAATTAAATGTATAATTCTACTTCATTTTTATTTTCTAGTATCAAGTCTCTTTTTCAATATCTTTGGATTACCTCCAAAATGTTTTTATTCATGTTGTCAGTTCTCTGCTGGGCGAAGGTGTATCTTTTGTTCTTCCATTTTTATAGAATACTCGGAAAACCATCTTACTCTTCTCCAATTTACTAATTAATATCACTGATCTTTAGTATATTCACTTAATTGCATTCATTTGTTTACTTTTTTTGCTAGTATAATATTTTCCAACAGAAATGTTGTAGTACAATTAAATTATTTTTAATAAATTAACTTTTATTAAATATTGTATTATTATGAAACTAAAAAACAATCCTAATGGTATATTTTATATTTTTCTAAACTTTATAGTCTAATATTTTGATAAAATCATATTTCAATGTTAAAATTTATGTAAAAATAATTTAAAAGCCTTTTAATTAAATATTTGCTTACCTTTTATTTAACAAAATTTAAGAAAAGATAATATTTTTTACGGAAAATATGTTATCTTTAGCAAACCTGTTTATGTATGGCTGGGTCAATTGATTTATTATAAATATTGATACAAAAAAAACTTACATTTCAGATGATAATATTTGTTTAATTACGAGTGAATGTAAAGCACTCAAATAGGCCATAAATTTGCGTTACTCCTTAAGACAAATACTTGTTTGAGTTTTTATCACTGATTTTGGCAACACTTGCAATTTGTTAAATTTATTAAAATTAAATTTTTTCATTACGACTGTAAAAAAATATTGTTGATATTTCTCTGGCTAAAAAAATTTTTGCATTAACAATTTCGAATTAGTTTCTTCGCGTTTTATTTGATTTTCATCAATACCGCTCGGTCCTAAACTCTTGAAACTCTAAGATCTCTAAATATATGTAGTAAAATTGCAATAATCTTTTCATCCAATTTCCGCTTTCCTTTGGGGAAATAAATTTCATCGATTGATTGTAGTACGGGCGTATTGTCGCAAATCATGCTGAAATTTAACCACTAGTTTCAATAATTTCGTTGACATTGACCAATAATTGTTGACAACAATATGATGTGATCGATCCCAGCACACGCGGCGCCGGCAGGCAGCGATATGTGTCACGAGGCGCTCGGCACTCGCCGCGAATAATAACTCCGGCCGCGGTTCCGCAGCCGCCGCGTGAAAGCGAGAGTGCGCACTCTGTCGGTCCGCATAATAAAATTCAACTTTTTAACAAGTGAGAGTGAAAACTAGAGAGCGTGGCTTCTCGGCCGAGGCTCGCATCGGCCTTTTTGCAGGCGCTCTTACGGACCGCATTCCGATACGCGCTCTGCCCGCCGCCCTCTCCGCCGCCCTCTCCGCCGCCCGCTCCGCCGCCCGCTCCGCCGCCCCGAACTCCGCCGGCCCTCCGGCAGCCTTCCGCGGCCACAGCACTCCGGCGACCGTTTTTCCTATAATCGAATTAACGTTTCGTCTCAATAACATGAAAATACAATGCTCAGTTTTTATTTATTTATCAAGCCACAAAATCATTCATATCCCCTGGATAGTTTAAATTCGAGGTGCAAATAGATTAAAATATTTAAAGTCGATAAATCATGTTTTCTTGTGTCTATGTGAGTGTGCCTCCGAGCTTCGCAATTAAATCTGGAGCGCATCTGATTTCGATACGGAAGGAATATTTATTTGATTCTTTGCATCTGACTCTCAAATTCGCACACACATTTGACCTTTCTTAATTACATTGTCTAAAATCGCATCCTCTTCGCGAAATATCTAGCAATCCATAGAATTTAAATATGCTATGGAATTAAATTTGTGTGGTTTTTATTCATTTTTGAGATAAAGTCATACATCTTCCTTGTTTTTTTTGTTCCTTGTATTTTATGTCACGCACTGCGATTCTCAATATTGCTCTCGGAGCGTAAATCAATCACGCGCGATCGTTGTAGAATCTCAGCCGGTAGGTCTCCGGTGTGAATCCCTCGTGAGACTCGGTGTTGCATAACAAGTGGGTAATTACACCTCACCTAATTAGACGTAACGAACGGCGCCGATGCACGTGTTCCCCATTGTTTTTTATTTAATATTTATGAAGCCGACGGGCGAGCAAGAAACGCTCGCGAGTGAGAGTGATATGCCCCGTGCGAATGCGAGTAGAATGTAGGTAACTTCCTGCTTCCTGCAACCACGCTGTCTATAATATTTACTGTTTTTTTTACATTTACTCACGCGTTATTTTTTATACAGATAACTTAGAAGTGAAGCTATTCGTGATTTATATTATTAATATTATTGAATGCCAACGCCGTCTCCGCTTGCTGAGTTTTTCCGGTCTTCTTCGTGGAACTAAAGGAGGAGATAATAAATTCATTCACTTCTATTACATTTTTCTCCCTGGGGATTTCAAAAGTGAAGCGGTACGATTTTACAGATTGGGTCAAAATGGCGCTTTGAAAATTTTCATTTTTTTTTGCATTTACTGGACTGTGATTATATTTGAGTAAACATAAATGTTAGAGATAAGGGCTTAACGGCCAATTCTCTGTACTTTAAATCTGATAAATTTCCAATTTAATAACATATACATGTTTTGACATTTTTGCATTCTGTTTTTATCTTCCTCCTTCAAATTTGTTTTCTTTACGCATTCGTCGATGATAGACAATTTTCTAAATATACAAAAATAAAAGTTTGATTAAATCGATATTAACCATGAGAATTCATCTATTATTGTCTCTGTTTGAGCGTCGTCAATGCATGAATTTATAACGGCGTGTATTGAGAGATTTTCCTTGACTCTTGCAGCTTCATGAATATATTATTTGTGATGTACTCGGTTGTAGGTGGAGCTCATAATGATGCTCGGTAGTTACTTACCCTACCTATCTGTATGCGATTTCATATCTATTGATCGAGTTTCTATTTGAATATATATGGTCAACGAGAACAAACCGGTGCTGGTATAATTCAGTTCTGCTGAACAATGATTTAAAGCACAGTGTTTCACTGCTGGGGACATAAATACCAATGACAGCTCTTGTCGAGGTGACAATGGGCGGGCGGCATTGCAACTCCGCTCGATCTCTGCTGGCCGAAAGGAAGAAACGACTGAAAAGTAAAATGAGTCATTTTATCGTGAAAGTAGTAAGAGCGGCCGCTCGTTGCGAGAAACTTAAATTAATTCTAAGCTCGTTAACGGGCCTTCGTTTGCCAATCAAATGTAAGGTTGACTTGCGTAATGATAACTTTAGATAAAATTGTAGATAATTTTGGTATAAATAACGTAAAACATTTCATACATTTTATTAGTATTATTTTAAATTTTCCTTTATTGTACTTTTAATAAATTTTTAATAAAATAACACTAAAATAACATTCTGTTGTCGGAACACAAAATAAATTTTATTTCACAACGAATTCCGAATGCGGATGATTTTCATTTTTTTTTTTTGAGATTTAAAAACGTATCAAACGTTTTAAATATGATGCGTGTAATAATTTTAAATACATTATCCAAAATTAGTTTTTATTAATTATTAAAAACATGCATCTATTAACATGGAGAATCGATGTTTTTAGAATACTTAATTGGAATATCTAATAGATACAAATTTATAGTATTAAACGAGTCATAGTTAAGTTTTACCTATTGTAAAATACATTATATTGATGATATTAAAATCTTTAAGTTTAATGCATTCATTTCCTTAAAACAGCATTCATCTATCAATGGATGTGTGCTTTTTGCGACACGTTTATTCACTCATGCTATTAAAATGTGACAAAATATTGATATAAAATATCAACAAATATTTATCGTTAGAGGTTACGCAATCAAAATAGTACTGCCAATGATTTGGTACCATTCTAATAATTGATGTCAATAAAAAAAACTACTGCAAAGATTTTGCCAGAGAAAAACCGTTCCAAGCTGGTTTAATAACTTTCTGCAACCTTCAGTCCTCACCATCAGGTAGATGTACCTTTAAAAATTCGCTTCAAATACGTAAGTGTTCATAGATAAATCAACAAAATAAAATATTTTTAACGTCTTTCAAATAATCTTATATTACCTTAGCAAGAACATTGCATACGATTTGCCTTTTCAAGAGATACTTTTGATTTTTTGTGAGGAGTTAAAAGTTCTCCAAAGAGATATATTGCATTTGGTTTTGAAAAATGTATATAGGTGGAAATATGAAATCATTATTTATTAAATGTGCTTTTATTTTAAATAACCTTGAACCCAGACTTTTTATTCGTTGAATTAACGACCCTTCCAGTGGAATTGAGAAATATAATGTCATTTATTTTGATTTTGAATATAAATTTGGGTTTATATTATTATAACTAATTAGTTTTTCTAGTGAAATATATATCTATCGTATATGTTATAAAATTATCACCTATAAAATTTATTTAAGTTGCTTCACTACTTATATTGGAGACATGGATCATGTATACCTTTTCCTTGCAATATAAAAGTGCGGTGTAGAAGGACCCGGAGACCCACTCTATACTATTATATTTTCATTTATAAAACCATGAACACTGACGCAGCATGAGTATATGCTCAGTGAGATGGTCTCCAACCTCCTCTGAGGTTAGGCACCCGATGAAGAAGATATATACCGTTCATTATGTCTGAATAGATACCATGTGTTTGAAACAATATTTTTATGTCATTTAAATTGTTGGGTACAAAATATATTATAGAATACTGAAAAACTATATATTTATAAAAATGATATTCTTTTTAAATTAACTAAAGCTGGTTATGGGGCTGAAAATAAAATAAAACATATCAATTGCACACTGGGACTGATTTTGCACGTCGATGTTTGATGCTAATCCAACCGATGGGCAGTTTTTTGGCGCACGACCGGTCGATCGGATTTACTTTCGGTTTTGGGCATTCAGCGCCGAAGTAAACAGTGGGAAACCAGCTAGAAAGTTTTTTACTGCGGCAGGCGAATCTTAAAACAATGAACGCCACATCATTTTCAGCTTTCATAATATCTTCCATTGTACGTATTTAAAACAATCCGCGGCCGTACTCACGAATATTTGGAAGAGCGAAATTTTCACACATGAAATCCACTGTTACAAGACAATGTTATTTTATAATTACCTGATCGTCTCCTTTGTCGCGAAGGAAAGAGTCACTTGGAAGACTCGCCCCCAAATTTGGGGATTTTCGGAGTCACTAAACTTTAAACCAAAATATCGCATTTTCCATATCAAACCCACGCTTATTATACACACACACATATACTATATATATATATATATATATATATATATATATATATATATATATATATATATATATATATATATATATATATATAATTATGTGTGTGTGTGTGTTTGTGTATATATGTGTACATGCCTTCCATGACATATATATATATATGTTTTTTTTATTTCACATCAATTATATGTATATTAATTAGAATTAAGTACTTGCGTGATTTTTCCACATGCTAATTTTTATTGGTGACTGGTTTCGCCAACCTTTCACGTTAGCATTATCAAACTATCAAACCTGACCGGTCACCAATAAAAATTAACATGTGGAAAAATTACTCAAATATAATATTCTATTTAAAATATTGAAATGGAATTCCACCAAATACTATGTGTCAAAAATATTAATTATTTAAATTATATGTACTTAATAAATAGCATATTCATTTTTACATTGTGAAGTTTACATTGTAATGTTGATATGTTCAAAGACATTGAACTAAAATAATAATAATAACGCGATCGCAACATGTTGGTGCGAATGGAAACGCAAGCGAAACAAATCGTAGGATGAGACAATCGATCAGTCATTATTAGCTATAACCTGTTTCATCTATAAAACTAAATAAAAAAAATATGTATTATTCATCATTCAATCAGCAATTCTTTTTTTCCGTTTTTTCTGGTGTTATTAAATGAGCTTTTAGTATTACTTAAGTAACCAATGGATAGAACAGGTATTGGCCTCACCCACGTCCGTTGCATGGCGTGTAACGGATTCGGCCATCCATAGATTAAAATTGCATTATAATTTGTCCTTGGATGCACGAGCCGATGCGGTCGCGCGCTCGGCCACGAGCTAGCAAAGCAGTTATTAAATTAATATTATTTTACTAACATTTTAACTAATTTATCAAGAATTGCCTCAAAATTTTGACTCAAATTTAAATAAAATACTTTGCTTGAATTCAATATGAATAAGTTTGTTTTTTTTTTACAAATATTTGCACCACAAACCTTCGTACTTTTAATATGTCTTTCGATGAAACAGGTAAAAGTCATCAAAACGTTTAGTTATTGTATCATATCTGTTACATGTGGAAAAGATGCGACAAAGATAAAAGTGAAATCTTTGTAAATAGTGTTTGGGAATAAGTAGTTTTAAATCTTAACCATACAGTATAGTATTCTAGTGAATTCATTTATTGGAAAAATGATTCATAGTAAAATACCAAAAACTCACAGAAAAAGCATTTTTTTAAATTTTCCTTCAAATAAGTCTATCGACTTTATTGCTTGTACTACGCTCGACAATATTTAAAAAAAAAATGAAAATTCAGCCTACGAGTAGGGTAAAGTAATCTGAATTTTCATACATATTGATGATCCAATAGTCACACAAAGCTTCTGCTGCCGCTGTTACAACTATTTTTTTAATTACGATGAATATTGACGATATCTGGGAAGCATCACATATTGTGTGGCCAGAGCCGCCAGACAAAGCGATCAATGACACAGGGCGGCGAAACATTTTTGATGAATTATAATATAATTTTATTATACTTTACAGTTTCGCGTAGATATAATATGAATTATAAATTTCATCAATTAGGCAAAAACGAAATTAAGATTTTATATCACATAATGTGTATTATAACTTAATTTGCATAGTTATTGTATCAGTTTGCGTGAAATAAATTAGCATACCGATTATAAATGACGCTTTTTAATTTAAAGTCTTCAAATACTATTTATAATATTAAATTAAACTAATTATCTGATTTTGTGGTCAAATTAAGGTTATTTATTCTAACATTGTCTTAATCGAGGTGTGAAAAAACTTTCGATTTCAGGTGAAAATTCACTTAAAATTATGAAACCAATTACCGGAAATGAGGCAGCTGGGCTCCCAAACCTAGGTTAGATCATTATCAAATACTTTCCTACGAACCCATGCCATACGACTATCTCTGGCCTTACAGATAAAACATACATTAACAGCTTTGCTAAAAAAAATATTTATGTTTTCCATTCAGTATCTAATTTTTTTATTATATTATGTTATAACCATGAGTATCATTGGTATACCATAAAACGACCGCATTAGTACATCGTCATCGTTTTATATGTATGGCAGTCTTCCGCAGTGTATGATCTAGTTTTTAATTGAAAAAACATATTGTTTTTTTAGTTTTTAAAAATACATCGTTTTTTTATGCTGTCCAAAAACATCTACTTAAATCTATATTTGATAATATTTAGAGCTAAAACTGTAGTTTCATTTAAAATTGAATAACATCTTATATGCATGAGAACATCGTTAACTCATCAAATATGTCAAGTGCTAGTTGACCTCATGTGCATAAAGACATTGCACTGCTTTTTCGTAATGTTCCTCATACAGTTCATGTATATTATTTATTAATATTTAAGCTAACTAATCATGTTTTTATGAGTAACAGTATATGTACAGTATATTTGATAAATTTGGATAGCTCTAATCATTTAATTTGCCCAAAGCTTAAGATAAATAATATGACTTTCTAAAAGAACCACTCTCACAGAAGATACCGATCAAAAGTTTATACATAAAATATACTTATTGTGACAATCGAAAGCATTCTTATTTTATTCATTTTATTGTTATTTTATTCATTCCAAGAAAATTCTAATTAACAAAGAATATTGACAAAATTTTATCAGGCAAGTTCATTTGTATTCGATTTTAGAAAAACTTTTAGTAGTTTTATAATAATTTGTTGTAAGTTTATGTGTCCGCACAGCATATTATACAAATTTATTTTGCTTTAGCATATGCAACCGTGTCAGCGGATTCTAAACTCAGCAAACGGTAATTGCTACATCGAACTTTGTTCCCTGACGAAACAATGTAGTACTGGATTCTGTTCACTTTAATAGGTCACAGCTTGATTCTCTACCAATGAAACCATCTAAAGAGGTCAATAAATAAACCATACCTCCTGCTCGCAACACTGCTCTTTGATTAACTTAAATACTCCCTGCAATAGCAATATATAAATATTGCTTAGAAAATTATCATTATTTTCACTCTGTCCCAACCTCAAATCACCATACAAAACTAAAATATGTACATAGATCACGTGAAATCTTTATAAAAAATCATAGTTCTGTTTATTTTTTTCTTCGTGCAAACATTATTATATTTATAAGGATTGTAACAATTAACGAAGTATTGCTCCTTGGTTGACAAAGTTTTGAGAACAATTTTTTTTTCTTCGTAATTCTCTTTTCGATAAAAGATACAAGCTTTATACATAATCACTGTCGTTGGATGAAAATTTTATAACTTCCGCTAGCATATTTTCCAATGCAGGAATAAATCTTTACAGAGTGAAACGTTACAATTTAATTACTAATGCTGAAAATTAAACACCTCTCCATTGAATAAGTCTTAACAAGTACCACATTTACGTACACAATGCGGCTTTCTCGATGCATCTTATATTCAATCTGTTGCATAGCACTTTCCGTGTCCTGTGTGTATGTTTATTCAAGAAGTAATATGAAAAAGTATTATATAATTATACAAATTTATTTACATTTTCACATGAGCTTGGAAACATATTATTTGATGAAATTCATTTGAGTTAAATTGATTTGAAATTCACTCGCATTGATAAATAATAATCAGAAAACATTAATCAAATAAGTATCTCATTTAATTCAAAATTGTAATTTTTGCAAAACACTTATAATCATGTATAAAAAATACATTTATTTATATATTTGTTCATCGTTACCTTATCTTATTGAAAGTTTTACACCTAGGTTACGTCTGTCTATTTTACCATGTACCATAAGCAGATTTTTTAACAAATTGAAGTGGATGCAATTTATGTTAAAAATATAATATATTTACCTCGATAGTATGTATTATTGTATACAAAATAAACTTTGCTTTGTTTATAATGTATTGAAGAAGTTTTTAATTGGAATTACGCAGGAATTGCTAGGAATATATTTTTATTTGCTTCCAGATTTCTTTTCTTCTTGAAAAAGGCTATAAACTCTTTGAGTTATCTATCAAACAGTTATATGGAAACTTAAAACATACCTGCAAATTAAATGTCTTTATAGACAGTAATTTTTTTTATTTTTAAATCATAAATATTTTATAAAAAATGAAATTATTAGGGAATCTTTTAATTTGCATCTACAAAACTGAACATACGTTTTAAGAAGCAGATAATAATTATTTATCGATTAGATTTCAATAAAAGTATATTTATACTTTTTTAACTGAAAAACTTGTGTCACAACATTACTAAGTAAGCATCAATTTCAATTACGCCTTCCTTTTTAACGTTTTCGATATGTTGAAACACACGAATCACATCAGCGCGCACTCACTGCTGAAGAGCAGGGACTACTTGTTCCGTTACTGGAAAACATACTTTTTTTTGAGAATTTTGACAAAAAATATATTTATTTGTTTAAATATTATTTCACTTTTTAAGTTTAAAATAAAATATACAACAGAAAATATAAAAACTGATATTTCGTAATTTTGGCTTGTTTTTTTAATTTACAAAAAATAAGTTAATTTTTAAAGATTTTGTAAATCAGTGGGAAATTGTGTGCAAAGTCGTATTTCTTCTTCTTGAGATGCCTATCCTCTCAGCAGGTTGGTGTGACCATCTCACTAAACATATATCCATATATCTGTTCATGGTTTTCATAGGGAAAATAGTGTAGTGGGTCCCCGGGTCCTTGAACACCTGTTGACATTATGTCCGCTAATCTAGGATATACTGATCCAGCGTAGTTTGACTGCTCGACGCACTACTATTGAGTTCGATGTAAGGCTGCATCGCCTCGAAAGCCGTGGAGCTCGCGGCCGCGGCACTCGGCGGCATTGTCTCTCCCGGCGGCGAGTGAAAGTTCATACTTATATTATTGAATGTTGAATTCACGCAGTCTCCTAACCGGTTGGTCCAAATGAAAATTATACACTATCGCCTCCATCCGAGCATTCGCCATTGAGCGTATAAATATATAATATTTACGTAGTATGTATGAGTAAAATACGATTTTTTTTTACTCCTCCGTTACTATTGGGACGAAATCCTCCTCCGTTACTATTGCAGTGATCTACGTAACACGTTTTCAAAATCTTTATAAATTCTTTCTTCTCTATTTGAGTATATGTCTGATTAAAAAAATTACTAATTAAATAAAAACTTATTTTATTTTAGATTATAACAGCTGGTTTCCTGTAGCAACCACTGTTGTAAGGCCAGCCAAGGTAGCAAGAGCCTTTCCCAATAAAACAATGCTCTTGGTAGTATTACATGAGTGGGTAATTTTGCCAGATAAAAAGATTGTTCATGAACTAAATGGCTAAATGCAAAATCACCTTATGATCAAAACCTACAATAAACTTTGCACTGATAGTTTAATATAACGCAGATCGATGTAAATATTCGAATGTAAATTATTGAAGTCTTCGATGAAAATTATACAAGCAGTATCGTAGTTAACAATTAAAACAATGAGTCTTTAAGCTGGAAAGTATGATCCGCAGTGCTCGCGTACCGCAAAGCACCACCGGCAATGAAGTGCCCGTTAGTAAAACCAAGCAGAAAATAAATCTTAAGCACTAAAAACTGTCCTTACTTTTTCGAAGAGTTTAAGAATCGAATATGAATAATAATATCGAGAATAAGAATAGAGCTCAGCGAGAAACGTTTACGATTAATGCTTAAGTCAGTTTATTTGTTGTCTAAGCAGAGCTGAATCCGGATGATTAGATAATAGCTAACAACAAATCAAGTCGGACGAATCACTCCCACGAGCGCCACGCGTCGCGCCAGCAGGTGTTCCGACTTTCTGGGAGCCAGGTGAGTTGCGCCGATGGTTCGAGCGAATCCGATCTTCCCAGAGGTGTGGCGTTTTTCTTCGACTCACCGCGCAATCGACTTGAACGAGACCGCTTCTTCTGCCGAGCGTAACGAAGGCGCTCGGCACCGCCGGAGAAATAACTTCCTCTTTCCTGGCACCACCGGCGCGGCTGCCGCCTGCCAGTCTTTCATAACGCTAAACCTAAGAATTTATTTTTTTGCTAATATTCTAATTTGGAATATATTTTAAGCTTTCAAATATATATATATATATATATATATTGCCAAAATTTTAAATAATAATAAATCTGTGTATCGTATTTTTCAAAATATAACCAAAATTGATTATGGAGTTCCGTGTTTTCACCTTCGATTCTCGATTATTCATAAATGTTTATTTAACGATATCTTCAAAATAATTCTGTAAATAAACCACACATTGAGTCATATTCAATAAAAAAATATGCCTTCACCACATTCCGGTATAATTAAAAAAACTATGAGCAACAGTTTTTTTGTCTCATACTGCATATTTAACAATAATTCATTCCTAAAATCATCTTTTTTTTTGTCGAAATTTGGTTACCCTATTTTGGATAAAATCTTAGTCACACTTTACTTTTCTTTTATATTTTATTGCCTATCAATGGGCTCAAAACCAGAATTTCACTGTTTTGATTTAAAATGTTAAGGCACGCCACTACAATACTAAATTCCACAGAAATGATGATTTTAATAAGATTTTTAAATTCTAAAAACAAAAGATTATAATTTATTGTTTTACAAATTCGAGTATTTTTTCGTACCCTAAATAATATAAAGATCGTGTTTATTTAGTTTTCAAATACTTAATTCAATTTGACTTATAAATATGATAAAATAATTGGTGTAATTTGTATGCGAAATCATTTTATAAACGCTAGATAACCAGTTTGTATATCCATTGCCAAGTTTCGATGATTCTCATCTGGTGTGCGATTGGATTATTTTCTTTTTTAAAACATTCAACATTTGTTCACGGAAGAATATATAATGTATACGAACACTACAGAGAAATATACAAGCGTAAAGATTTCACAAATGTCTGAGTATGTATAAAATACTAAAGATATCACAAAGGCCAATGACCATATAAATATTTTGTATCCCATAAAATAAATTATAAAAATATTTCTATATCAGCTGCTTTTTAATAAATACAAGAATATGCTAACTTACAAAAATTTACAAAAGTATAAATACTTCAACTATAAATGTCACCCGGCGTATCAACGATTGTGAACTTTCGATCTGTCTGTAATCGTCGTGGATGAGCCTGCCCTGTGTTCGCTTCGAGATGAGCGAACGCTTTATTTTCTCTCTCTTTGTGTGTTATTCCTTTTGAATTCCGCCATCACTTATTTCAGGGAAATTTATATTAAAATTTTATTTGTGAAGGCTAACAATGTTACTGAATCTGTCGTGAGACTATTAACATCTGTAGTTCTGAGTAAGTGCTCATTTTATCCAACCTATACGACATCTTAACAATGTTGCCTTTTAGCAATGCAAGTTAAATGTATATATGTATTACATTTAAAATGATATCAAAAGTCAAAATAATATCATTTTGTATTCTATTTGGTAGATTTCTTTTCTTTATCAACATTATCTTTAGTTTATAGATAATCAATTTACTTATGTTATCATATCCATTGATCAAACAGAGTACATTATATCTGTGTGGTCATTTAATTTGTTTATAAATTTGAAAATATATACATTTCTCATCAGGAAGATTAAAGTCCTATTATTTACATTTTAAAGTAACTTCAAGTCATAAATTGTTATTCAGCTTTCATTGTTTGGTATGCAATATATGGTATATGATTTCTTGTGTCTGTTTGACAATGCTGCCCAAACTCTGCATCTCTTAAAGAACATTTCCAGTTAAAAAGCTTATATATTATACACAAAGCAGTTTCGGTTTAAATATTCATATTTAAAATTATATAGAGTAATATTTTTGCTACCCTTGATTATAAAGACTATTAATAAATATCAAATCTTTCGAACAAGTTATGTTCTATATTTCATGAGTCAAATTCCCCCCCCCCCCCCCCCCCCCTCCCAACTATAGATTTTTCTCAAATAAGTCTTCTATTATTATTTTTTATATAATAATACTGCCAGAAACATGACTGAAAAAAATTAGCACTGATCTTTTTTTTTTAATTACGTTACATTTTCATTTCATTAAGATGGATTTTGGTAACTTTGGATTTTCATTCATGTTTGTCCGTTCTTCATAAAGTGTTATCCTTTATAGAGTGTGAATAAATGTACTTTATACGGCATAAACTTCCTACGAAATGAAGCATAGCTTGAAACCATTCTTGTTATAAAACAGAGATAATAAAAAAACAATTATCTGATAATAAATGTGATTTAAAATTTTGGTTAAGACAAATACACAAAAAATCAAATCGAGACGTTAAACTTAACAATTCATCAACTTTCTCCGTATTTTTTTCCATTTGATTTATTGGTTATGAAAAAAATAACTTACATTAAATTATAACCAGTCGGAGAGATAAGTATTAACTTGTCGATCAATAAATAAAAAAACCTATTTCCATAAGACATAAGGTCGCGATCGATCGAAAACTGTCATACGTACCATTAAGGCTTACCAAAAAAAATTGACGAATAGTTTTGCAAAAAATATATATAATCAAAAATACTTGGTTCAATTAAAAACATGATATTTACTGTACTAACTTTAAGCTTTTCTACATAACAAAACGAAAACAGTTTTTTTACGATCCATTCTTGGGCATTCTTCGTACTGTTTTCTAAAATAAATATTTTCTATTTCACCACATCGCACCCGTGTGAATTATTCGCACAAATAAAACATACATTAATAATAATCATAAAAAATACATATAAAAACCCAAAGCTTTACAGGATAATTTCTTTTACTTGTGCCAAAAAATTGTTGTACAATATTTATTATTTTAATTGGATTGTTGAAATTTCGCACGAGTTTATGTATATTTAAGTGTTCGTAAAGCGAGGGGCCCTAGCGGTCAAACGAGACGGCAGCCCGAGCCGCCTGGAACCAGAAGTGAGGCTGAAACGAAAGTGAAATCTCTTCCTACGTTACTCGTTAGACTAGCGCGGAGGCCACTCTGCCGACGCTCTTGCCAAGCTCCTCGACTCGAAAGTTCCGCTCGAAATATTCAACACTCCTGCAGGATCGATCTCTTGATTTGTTCTTGCCAACGATTTTATCTGTATAATTTTTGTTAAGTACTTAAGCGTGATTCCATATGAACTGAGAAATTATTTTAGAAGAGAATAAATGATTGATATTTATGTAGTATGCAAGCGGTGCAAGTCGAAGATAACAGTTGAAAATTGATTTTTAATATTATACTTTGTTCTTACGTGCAAAGATTAATTTATTATATTATGATTTATACAAGTTATATAGATTAATTAGTTTAATTTCAATGTCAAATTGTGCAGGTAACCATTTTTATTTCCGGTCTCTTTCGGCTTGTTACCAACAGTCTCGACTGGTCAGCATGAAAACGCTTTTGGGATATACACGTAGAATCACGAAAAAAGAAAACACAAGTGAAAAATAAATCATAAGTTTCGCTTACTGAACACACCAAAATTTTAGCATTAGCGGTAATTTATACACTTTTCGAGTTTGTCTGAGTGAAACAAATTTATTTTGTTATAATTTGTATTGTAATTCAGACATTTATAATTAAAAACAAGCTTCAGAAGAAAAAGAAAGTGAATTTTGCATAAAGTTATTTTTCATTAGGATTTTCTGATGAAATATATATATTAGTCGCAAATCACTAAAAATGACTTTTTTATATAAAATATACAACGACTAGTTTTTCTTCAACCATAAAATTTGTTAATACGAGTATGTATGATTTAAAATTGACGAATACTATTATTATGGAAAAAAATCTTCAATGCTGCTATTTGGTTTCACTTCTATTTTTATCGTGTCACTTCATTTAGGTTTTACTAATTAATTTAATATCTACTTAATTATAAATATCTATAATGTGAAAATTTTTTTTTAACAATAATTAGCATAGGTTTGGAATCATTCTATCTTTATAATTATTCATATAATTTTATAATTTTTAAGGTATTTCTTACATATCTAATTGAAGGTAACCAAAGTCATTTGATCGTTAGTTACTAACCACTAATGATTTAAATATTTCTGATGGTACATTTATTCTCAAAGAGCCTTTGTTGTTGGTTTTCTTCGTGATATTCTATTCAAAAGCTAGACGTCGATGCTAAAGCAGACGTGTAACATATTGAAGTGTCACGGTCTATGAATTCATGTTACCATTTGAATACACTGGCTTTGGGAACCGAGTCCGTGTGTGTAATTATAGGCTTGTATTAATATTTGGCACACTTTAAATTTGCACTTCTTCGGGGCTTACTAAGTCATTAGAACAAGAAAACAGATGCTGTTAATAATATGCACCGTGCATTTATCAGATAATCACGTTAAGTGGTAATTGTTTACTATATTCGGACTATTTTTAAAAACTGGTATAGGTGTTTGTACCACGTGATTATCACAGGTATTATCTAAGATTGCAGTTATTTAACTTGTCACATTGTCACTACGGAACAGCTTGTTGGCAGAATTTTTTTTATCTTATCTAGGCAAAAATTGTTGATTTGGTCAAAAAAATGATCTAAGCGTACTAACACAAAAAATCTGAATATATATATATATATATTACATACGTGTCTTTATATTATATAATCATCAGTGTTAAATTTTGTGATTAGTGTTAGTTGACCGTGATTTTTGTGTAATTAGATGTTTCAAAATATTATTACTCATAGTTTTAATATATATTTCATAAATCATTGAACTCATAGATTAAACGCGAAAATATAAAATATGTAATAATATTTTTTTGAACTTTATAGAATACATGCAAACTCTTGAAGCAGTGGACTTATTTTATAATACTAGACTATAAATATGAATACATCTCCGAATTTTATTTTTACGTTGATTTTATTTTTATAATAAGCAAGTGTTTAATTTTTAAATCGATATCCCAAATTTAAATCTATACTTCAATATAATCTTAATAACATATTTTTTGGTGCATAAAGAGGATGATAAATCAGATGCTTACATTATGTCGAGTGTGGCATTATAATAAAGTATTTAATCATGTATGTGTTTTCACTCAATCGGTTTATAATAAAATTTCATATTTTTGCAAAAATACTGGATTTGACTGTGTGCTGTCATAATACGGACTTGGTGTTCTAAGTGTTAGATGATCAAATCATAGAGCCTTCAAGTTGGCGAAAACCTTCCATTGTTCTCATCATCAGGGCTACGGTAAATGCTTAAGTACCACATTGCATATGAATATCCATTCGTGTTACCTGTTTGTAAAGTATACTGTTTGATTTTGCATGCCACGTAATAATTCCAGCGACAGATGAAGGACCCGATTTGACGCACACACATGCTAACAATGGAGGACACATATAAACTATTTATGTTTGTATATCCGTCATAGCTCCAAAACATATTAATTTATCATTTTTCCAAACAATATCAGCTTTATTCAATACAATGTTAGGTTACACAAAACACACACCAGAACAAATATAAAACAATATTCTGACCTAGATATAAACGAATTCATAGGGGTACATTTCAAAGAATTTTAAATTGAATAAAAAACATAAATCACTGACGAAACTGTTGATATATTAATAAAGGGTATTCATATTAGATATTCAGTCAAAAACAATCAAAGCTGCGTTAATTTCAATACAACATTGTTATCGCGGCTAAACATATTCAGCACGCCGCATAGCGTTCCTGGAGCCAGCGCGTGGACATCGGGCTTTAGCGATTATAGATGAATTATGTCAAAATGTAACTCCACTATAATTTAAAAGATTCTTGGCTTTTTGAGATTAAACGATACATTTATAGTACGTATTCACATATCTATAGTTTATCGCCAAAACTAAATTTACTATTTCAACCTGTTTGGATGAGTTTAATATCATCAATGAGTCCACGTCATATCGACAAAATTTTCTAGGAGATGAAATTATTAATTTTTTTGAAGCTAAATTTAAGTAATTCTGTATCAACTAATGTCAGGGAAATTATTAAATAAATTCAACTATTTACAGTTTTATTTAGTAAGACAAATACACATTGGTTAAATTGAAATCAGAATAAGGTCTAAAACATAAAAGCGGTGTCGGATTAGTTAAATTAAGTTTACTCGTGCACCTTCATTTCTATCACTTTATTTTGCATTACTATATCTAAGTGTGCTCTGTTTAGTATTTATCTTATACTATTTCTATTACTCTTCATTCTATAAATAAGCAGCAAAAATAGCCAATCGATGGATATTTAAATTTTTCATGTTTAATTTTGGTTAAGACAATCGTCCGTCACACGTTGCCCTCCGTTATTTGTCCGTTTAGTATTAAATCACGCAAATTAAAAAAATATGTTTTACAAATTAGATATCAATAGTATTGAGTTTATATGTTATCAAACGAAACTGTATTTTCAATACGAACTGTAATAGAGAGTAAAATGCATTTTAAGTAAAAGAGAAATAGATTTTCGTTGAATTGAGAGCCTTATAAAACTTCTGCATTTTTTTTGTTCAAACAATTAATTAAATTTTCTAATGTGAGAATTCATCACGATGAAGTTAAAAATACGATAACATTTCAAAAGAGAAGTTTTCTGTTTGAGCTTGCGCTGAGGAGCGATGCTTATTTTCTACCGGCCGGCGGCAGTAAAATTAGTAAGACCCAGTGGAGCCCAAAGAATCGTTTGCCAAGATTCTGCATGGGCAAGGCACACAGTGTGTTTATTTGAAGAGGACTCTTTTCCTCCTGTTTTTTTATTAAATAATATTCTGCTTCTCTCTTTCTGTACTGATGAAGTTAACTAAGGCATCGAAAACCCGCTCAGTTAACTTTATTTCAATGTAAAGAAAAAAGTTAGCTTTCTTTTTGTTGCTCGATTTTTCAGGGTAAAATGACTCAACATAAGCAAATTTAAATATATTTGTACTTTGAAATATTCGCAATGGTTTTAATAACAATATTAGCATAATTTTATTCTCAGTATACGAATTCAATAAAATATATAACTATAGTGTCTCACATAATACAAAACAAGAACTGAATTCTAATTCATTTTTGGTCGATATTTTTATGCACTTTTTAATATTTTATAGGGACTCTGTTTATTAGAAAAACAATAATGCAATACTTAGACATCGCTTAACAATTTAATTTCCGATAAGAAAAACGCATCACTGCACTTGTAGAAAATGGAAAACTTTAAGTTTATAAGTTAAGTTTATTTTGCTGGCATAATTCAGTTAAACAGGGTATAAAAATATTAACGGCAGAAATTTCTCATTTTATATTCGGGATAGGCAAAATCTTGCAAACTTTTAAAAAAATATATGTCTAGGAATGTAGTATGATTGGGTTGAAGAAAAACGTTTTTGAATTCGATAAACGTTTATTAATGAGCCATCCTGTATGCAGAGTTGAAATTGAAAGACCCGCGGCCGTGGCAAGGTTTTTCGCCGTCACGCGGATGGACGGAAATTCTTTTCAGAGTGTGAGTCAAACGTCGGCAGAGTTTCCCGAAACAAAACTACAAGAGAAAAACTCCGACCCGCTACTGCTACTCTTGTATACACTTAGAGGTATCGCAAAAACCATCCAAAAAATAAATTGATTAAAGTAGCAAGTAGTAGTCTAACTTGGAGCCAGGAAAGTCTGGAGAATCGATCTCGCTGTCGGTTTCTGTTTGGTTTGAAAGCCGAGAACAATAAACTGTGCATTTAAAAGGAATTTAATGACACCAATTGATGAAATGTAACGTTTTATTTCAATCAATAACCAGTGATAATCAAATGCATGGATCCGGGGAACGATAAATGATGTTGATTTTATTTAGAAAGCTCAGATATAATATCAGTTTATGTGCTTTAAGTGAATCAAGCAGGACGTCAGAAAGCTTCAAATCTACCATACTAAGACATTTCTCTTAAATTTAAATCTCTATAATTTGGTGTTGTTATTACAATGTGAAGTTCTAAAGTCTACAACACACCTTCAATCATTTATTTAAACAAATAACATTGTTGGCGATTATCTTTTTTCAGTCAATACCAGCATTTCCAAAGTTGACTCTATTCATGTATATTATATATGTATACACCAGTGAATATCTTACAGAATCATATTAAATCTGCTCGTCATCATCAAGGTCTTGTCTTATCCACTGAACTACTGACATATTTAATTACATTATAATTAAATTACTATGTATTTTGCAAAATTATGAAGTAAATTAGCATCGTATGCTTTGTTGATATTATTGAACATATGTTAGATAGATATATTGAATATTATTTTTACATGAAACTATACGCCTTCTAAGTTATTGTTAGTATCTTTATTTGTATTAGTATCCTAATTAGACAAAATGTATCTGACTGTAACTATACGTTTTAATGTACTGCTGAAATTAGCTTGGATAATTTCAATTTTGATAAAAATCGGACGTGTTCAAATGTTGAGTATGTTTTCCTGAAGACTTTGGAAAGGGGTGGAGTTATTACTCAGTAATTTTAAATTTAATTATTTTTGCTAAATAATATTTTGTATACAGTTTGCAAATTTATCTACATATTGTCAACTGCATGCAGTTCATCACACAGCATGTCTTTTTTTGTTAATAATAATAAGCGGAGAACGGCACGAAGTCATCAGTTAACCGAGTCAGCCGCCGCGACCTTCAGCCGCCATCGCCGCGTCCGTTGCTCATGCCACAGAGGCTGAGGCTGAAGATTCCATGGCTGGAAAATCACGGCGAATCATCACAACAACATAACAATAAAGCCTAAATTAAATATACGAATTTACATGAAACTATTTGATTTCCATCATAAACAATCACGGATCTTTTCAAATATACTTTTACGATGGGCGTAGAACTCTTAGAAAGTGAACTACGAACGTGTTTAAGTAAACATGTATCACATAAAGTTGGCTAACATTGTGGTTCATGATTACTTCAAAACACTGCGAGTACTGTGATATTAAATAATAAATTTATCTTATTTTTAGAATATAGACATCTGCGGTAAATTGCATAGGAACTGTGCACTGGTAGATTCTGCAAGATTCTAATAATTGGTTATGCATTGTTAGGTATACCGTCGGTGGCATACACGTACGTACATAATACTACGTCTAAGCGTCCTTTGTGTTTTGAAGATAATGGTGTAAATACTAAATGAC
Source organism: Atopsyche davidsoni (assembly GCA_022113835.1). Lineage (NCBI taxonomy): Eukaryota > Metazoa > Arthropoda > Insecta > Trichoptera > Hydrobiosidae > Atopsyche > Atopsyche davidsoni. The sequence continues at coordinate 9,850,329 of JAILWY010000010.1, forward strand.
CTGCCATTTGCAAACGGCTACTCCATCAAGGTAAACAGTAAATGTGAATCTAAAAAATGTATTATAAAGTCTCATTGAGGCGCTGAGGTTGGCTTTCAAGCCGTAGCTGAAGCACTTCTTTAATTATTCCTAAAATAACCAAGCTAATACTTGATAAAAAGAAGTTTGGTTACATCTAGAAATATTAATTGAATCCCCCAAAAAAAATTCATTAATTGGAGCGTTTGATCTTTTAATTTTTGACAGAAAATTGTAGTAAAGTTATGTCGTAAGTGACGAAGCTTTGATAAATATTACAAAGAATTTCTGATTTAAACTTTTTCGTTTGTTTTCCAAAAATATGTCGAGTACACCGATCCCACAAAAGGCACCACTAATTAGGATTTCTGTGTAAAAGCATTTATAATTTTTTTTTAACTTTGTCAGGTTTGCCGTGTAATTTGGTTATTGTTTATGTATTTATTTTTGGGTTCATTTGAACTAAATTATTCCAGGGCGGTTATGCAAACTCAAATTTTGAAAAAATTTATATAAATTGTAAAGAATATCTAAATATAACTCAGTTACCTTATTTGCTTAAAAATAACTTTAACTTAACAAATTAAATAAAAAGTGCGTAACTTTTCTTTGGCGATGAATACGCCTCTTTAATTTGTAATTCTATTTCAAGATCGTTACAGGGTTATGACTGATGAGTTTAAGAACAAAGGAATTTTGGTTTATAAGGCAACAGTTTTTTATGTAATCAATATTATTAGAATCATATCCACTTTTTTTAATGATCATTGTTTTTTATTGTTATTTAGCTTCTCATTCTACCCAAACAATATATTTTGTCGTTAATATTTCTGTATTAAGCATTCAATTTCATTCAGCATAAACTGACATTGTTTCTCATTAATAACAAAATTGAGGAATTTTTTTCTAATACAGTCCAAATGATATTCACAAAATAAAATTAATAAATATATTTCAAAGTATAATACTGCAAGTTAACTCAAAAATGTTTCACGCACTACACTATTTAGCATGCCTAGACAATATATTTATTTTTAAATACTCATAGATTGTGTGTGAATAAATATTTGTTGAAATAATTTGCGAAATAAGCGTAGCACCACATTGTTCAGGTTAAATTCTTTGGTAAGAATTCTGGCCGTGGCGAAGAAAGCTTTGAAATGCTTGTTATGGTGGGCACCGTGCCAGTACAGACGAGGGAGACAGCGTTCGCCGAGGTGGAGCTCTCAGGTAATGAAATGACTTGGAGGTTCTTGATATTCAATTAATAAGTCAAGAATACTTACAAGCCACACGTACTTATCTAGAAAAAAACCTAGATAGATCTGATCTGCCCTTGCATATAACGATTCGAATTCTTTCTCAGTTGCAGTGGAGCAGTAGCACGATTTGCCAGAGCACCGAATTTTTGGTCGAGGGATATTCTCGTTGTTTCATGCGTGGTGGATTGATTACCTGGTGGAAAAACTGTAAATTGATCAGATATTAAAAATAATCACAGGCAAATCATAAATAAACATTTGCGTAATCATGTCAGGAGTATGTATCACTGTCAGCGCTGCATCGAGGCGTACTCGCTCGTCATCATGTGGTATAGAGTGCTTGGTACTCTGATAGGTTTTGAGGGCAAATACCCGGCGAGGTCGTTTTATTTAATCACCAAGCCGCAGTGTGCACGCTGGAGCAACGTCAGGCCGTACAAATACTAATCATTATAAATAAATAATTAACATTTACTCACACTTCCTCCAGATTCATGAGCCTTGTCGTTATTAAATCATCGAATGATTTTTTTTAATTATTGGAGTACTATTGAGCATCGCATGGCACAATGCAATGCCGTACATGAATTCTACCACTTTTATGGAAAATTGCACTTATTTTAATAAAAAAAGGTTTTATGTACTCGAAATAATAGATTTTCAATGTAAAAATTGCGTAAATTCTTTTGTGAATATTTTTAAATATCCAATAATCAAAAGCAATACAAGCCAACCAGGCCTAAGAAGTTCTTAATCACCCTAAACTAGAAATTATTCTTATTGCGTTCTTCAAAACTTCTTTTCGTTCATATAATTTTAAAAAAATTAGTATTGTTAAGTAAGCTTTACAGGTATTTTTTTATATAACATAAAGTTTGTTTTTGAAATCTATTTTTAGTATCGAATTCAATATTTTACTACATTTTATCAAAATCCTTTCACTTTTGTTTTATTTAGTAAAGGACCCATTAAGCCATATAAAGACGTCAACTGCGACTTACAATATTGAATAAAATAGTACATAGCAAACTACACGAACCGTAAATTTGCATATCGCGTTTGCCATTACACATCTTGATTTGTAAACATAAACATACTAAGGTATACAAACTTGGTTCAAAAATAAAAAAAACAACACCATGGTAAATAAATATCAATTATATTTATAGCAAGTGAAGACAAATATAATATTTTCATTATATATTTAATTTTGCGTGCACTTATATATTAAACTCAAGTCATCAGGTAAAAAATTGCAGGTTTTATTGAATATATGTTTTGTTTAACTGAAAATGTCATATCTCGTTGAAAAACGCAAAAGAAGTACCTAATACTAAATTAATAAATATAATAAACACTTTTAATAAGTCTTATCTAAATGTGTGAAATGTGATGTAATAGTTGGAATGGTTAAAAAAATTAGTTAGTGTATTTGTGCAAGTAGTTTTGAACGAAGTAGACTCGCAGCTGTCAGATTGCAGTGTCTCCCTCCGGATCTAGTTCATCTAGCAGCATGTAGTGTCGTCCTAATATCAGTCTCATTGTCGTTATTCTATTTAGAACTGAAACAAAAAAAGGACAGTATATATCTTACTATAAGTACTTCTATGCACAATCAAATAGTACTTAATCCAATGAATTTTATTTTTGAGAATTTTTGTATCTTCAATACTTCTTATTTTAATTATGCAGTATTGTTTGTAGGTTGTGATATTTACAACTATAAAAAAAAATTTAAAGAAAGTTTACTTGCAAAATAGTTATATTTAGAAATGAAAAAAAACTAGTATCAGCAAATTGACATAATGCCAATCACTAGTAGTGTTTTGGTCGGCTTTTAGAAGTCTGTAGTCTTTTTTAGAGAGCGAGGGCTGAACAGGTATTCAAATGAAAATATAAATTACAGTTTTTGTTATTTTGCACATTTTTGCTGCTAGTGGTGTATTGTTTTATTCTTCAACCTTCACCCAAACACACCTAAGAATAATCTGTTAAACTTGATGAATGCTTTGAATAATTAATAACATAGAAGAGATTCGGATAAATGCTTAAAATAGTCTGCTATGAATATATCGTAACAGTGAGACGGATCCTCGTGATTGTTTTCTCGCAGAAAATACGATGCATTAGAAAGCCATAAATACAATTGATTTGCATATCTTCCAAGCTCGTTTTTTTTTTTTGTGAAAATGTGAAACAAGCATAAGCTTTAGACCGCAAGGAAGTAAATCTAAGTTTTTTTTTAAATTTGTATTGCTGTTTATTTTAGTTAATTTAAAATAGTTATGGTACGGGACTATCCCGTGATCCTGCGCGCAGGTTGTGGGGCTTACAAGGTAGAGTACATGGATTTCTCTGTTTGAAGGGGAAATATGTGTTAAAAAGCCTTTTTGCACGAGTTGAAGAATAAGTTGAATAAATAACTAAGGACATGATACCATGATTAGACATTGAAGAGAAAGAACAAAACTGAATGAATTTAGTGAGTTTGTACATTGCAAACATCCTATTGTTATAAAGGAGCAGTAGTAGCTACTGGACGGCGGGCGCCGCGCGGGTCCAGTGCGGGTCTGGGAGACGGAATTGGGTGGGCGCGCGTCCTTGGCCCCTGCCAATTGCGGCCGCCGGTGGGCCGCGGTGCGTCACGCGGACTGCGAGCCCCCGCGAGCCCCCGCGAGCCCCCGCGAGCCCCCGCGAGCCCCCGCGAGCCCCCCGCGCTGTAGCCTGGCTGTGTGTGACCGCGTCACACATGAGAAAGCCTTGCACAGAATGCGCAAAGAATGAGAGCCCCTAAAAAATAAAAAAAACGTCAAGTCCCCTATTTTGGCCATATTTTAGAAACGGTAATATAGCATCCTCCAGCTGTGCAAGGAAAAATCTAAGGGTCATTGGAAGGAGGGAACTTACTGTGAGACTGAGCCCAGGATAGGAAAATAGCCGATAATATTGTAGGGGTTAGTACCTACATCTGAACACGTGTCTTACGACCTGTAGGAATGTGACATTCGACCCCGAATCCATTAAATATTTTAGACTGCCATTAAAGTAGAACATAATCCCTTAGTAATTAGCGGTCAGTCAAAGGCGATCGTATTCAGGCGAGATGTCCTCGCAATGAGACACCCCCGATACGTGGGAATCTTCCTGTTTAGGCCAGCCACAAAGGCAGCGGGACCCTATATAAGCGGCTTCCCCGCGCCTCTCCAGAGAGACCTCGCGGCATCGAACCAGTAACCACGTACTTTTCTAACAAGTGTAGTTATACTAAATAAACTACGAATACGCAAATATTTCGCCAGCCTTCTGATTTCCAACCTTACATCAATCCTGCAACCACATCATCTTAATCTTCAACAACACACACTCAACCTGCGGCGAATTGGTGACATCTTATACATTGGCGAAATTGGTGACCCCGACGTGATTCTTATACATTGGCGAAAATATCATCGAATCAACCCCCTATGAGGAGAGCCACTAGAAGAAGAAGATTCATTGATTCAATCTTCTTCTTCAAGTGCCTCGACTCAGAGGAGGTTAGTGACCATCGCACTGAACTTATCTCTATGTCGGTTTATAGTTTTCTTTGGTAGAATAGTGTAGATTTAATAGGTTTTTTTTAATATAGTCTCCTCGAGATCCTTTCGTCTTCACCGACGCAATATATTAACTAATGTTTACTCCGTTAACATTAGTTAATATATTTTAAGCCGTATTTTATCCAACCGAACAATATTCCATTTGTTTTTCTAAGACTGCATATAATGCGTGATAATTCAACCGAATATTATTTTTCAAACCCCACAATATCTCAGTACACTCTCGTTTGATATAATTTAAATTTTACATGACGAACAAGTTTTTGGTTTCAGTGTCAAAAGTCTTACAACTGAGAAATATAAAATATTTAAGCATTTTCTCTTCTTTTTAAAAAGATAGTGGAAATAGGGGTGGGTGGTGAGAGGGTAGGTGATTGGAGTAGTAAACATGACAACATTTATTCTTCCAAAATGTATACGTTTATCTTTCAATACTGTACTTAATTGTTGTTTTACAACTAATAAAAGTGATTAAAGATGGATAAAACTTCTAAATGTCTTTTCGAAATAAGCAACACTAAAATAAATGGAAATAAGAAAACCTATACTTCTTTCGATGAAATTTAAAATTAATAATATTATATTTAATATTTTTTAAATTTAAAAAAGTGTTTTTTATAGACTTATTTCGTTTGGATCATTAATGCTTTAAATTCTTTATTAATTTACGGTTAAGGTATTGATATTAAAGATATCCCATTAAAAAAATCTTTTACACACAATTTAATGCTTAAAAGTGAAAGCAAGCTGGAACTTAATGAAATGATTTATGATAAGTAATACGACTAATTAAATAATATAAAATAGCCAACATTTTGAATATTTACACCTACACTTCAGAAAATTATGAATGTTTATTCAGATATAACTTATAGTTCTGAAGTAGTTTTAATTGATAAAATAATATGATTTATTAATTTAGTATAAATTTTTTTGTATCTACGCCTTTGGAAATATTATTACCACATTTTTCGTTCATTTTTAAGATAAATGACCTCTTGAAAACAGACCTCATTACCTTGCTATAGGCTGATTTATTTGATGGTTCCATAGCTCATCAAGCGACCAAATGTTTTTTTTTTAAATCAAATTCCTGGTATTTAACTTGAATCTGTTTCAGTGAGTGCCTCTGACTAAGACGGCTTGAGTTAATTGTATTTTAAAATTTGTAGAGAAGAACCACAAGCTATTTTTTTTATATATAAGTGGAAACCATTTCGGTTGTTTAAATCTTATTTTCTTAAATTTTTTTTTTTTTCACTATAAATAATAGAAAAAAATTATTTAAATTATATTCATGATGCGAATCTATAAAAATACGAAATGTATTACTGTACTAATGGGCAATTATAATTTTTCTCGATTTAATTTTATAAATGTAATACGCGCAATAAATTTAATATGAACCGAGTAAGATTAAAAAACATTATTATAATTTTAATAAAACTAATTTCTTGGGATATTTAAACAGCAATATGAATTACTATCATTACCGAACGAAATCAAGACCAAAAATTAAAAAAGTGCGTAATACTGTCAGGTTACTCCACAAGATGTTTTATCAGAATTAACGTTTTGACTATAAAAATTTGTAAAAACGAAAACTAATTTCTCTCACATTCAATTGTTTGGTGTTACTACTATTATGGGGTAGCTTTTAGTTTTTTTTTTCGATTCAAAAAGCTTAGTGTGTAGAGCTCTATCTCTTTGGAATTATAGGCAATTTTTTTTTATAAGTCGCGTAGTTTCTAAGACAATCAGTTTCACAGTTTTCTATCTAAAGAACTAAGCCACATCGTAGAGCTTCTCGTATGGAGCTCCTGCAAAAGTTTATCCAATTTGTCGTCCACTGCACTCGGGGCGTTTACCTCCCACACCGTCTCTGTTTTTGCTAACTTGTTTTAATTTTTATACAAAGCACTAATATTTAAAATTATACATGTACATATTTTGAATAATAAATCCTAAAAAATAAGTAGATCAGTCTCTTGTGGACAACTACTAAAATATAGGCATTCCCTGCGCTGTAAACACTACCGCCAGCTGGTCACTAGTAATAACCTAATAACACTGTTAAATAATAAAGCATTCAAAAAATACGCGAGAAAAGAAGAAGCCAGGCCAAGAGAGATGTCAACTGAATCGTTGCCCCCGCGATTGTGGATTTACGCAAGACGGTCAGTCGGGCGCGTGATCGGCCGAAATATCCCCGAATCTATTTAGAAAAACGTTCGCGGGCCGCTCGCGGCGCGGGGCGGCCTCTTCTGCGCCTCGGGAAACTTTCTGCGGGGTATTTGAGTAGCAACATACAACATTACATTCAAAAATATACACGATCAACTTTTTCAAAATCCATACAAATCAAGGCCGGATAACAAAAAATGCTAGTCGGCTGTTGTTAATCATTGTTGATGAACAGTGTATTTGTAAGGTATATCATAAAAAATATAAGGTTTCTTCTCATTAAGAGATATTTGTGTTTATGTATAAACTTTATATTTTACGTGTGAAAATTAAACAGAAATTATTCTTATGAGTGTTTTATAAGAAATTTAAAAAATAATTACGCAAAGCATATTATTAATCATTTCAATCCAGTTCGTGTATACGTAGGTTTATTTTATTTGTTTATTTTTTTAATACTATCTTTCGGGAGTCATTTAATAAAGGTGAGTAAAGAAACAGTTTTGCATCGTTTCATCTGAAGAGTTACTTGATAAAATATATAATTTATTATTTGTATAAACAGATAAAACAACGGAACTGGGTATACACGTAGTTTCTTGTCGCCTCAACGCATTGACAACTGTGCTCTCGCAAACACCCGATAGCACAGTAGTCAGACTGTTACCTGGCTGCAATGATATCAGTTATACGTGCGATACTGTTATGCTGAAATCAACTAGTGGATGTCAGTAAGGCTACGCAACTCAAACCTCCATTTATATAGGAACAAGAAGAAAAATAGAAATATTTATTATTCTCACTCCGTGCCCTCAATATCAATTTAATCCGCCATCTAGGGCACAAGCTCGCTGCGAAGATCGACCATTAATATTTGCGAGGTCAGCCGTTCGTCCAGCCCTGGCGCGAGTCATGCAAATTCGCATTTCTTCCCGCACCGCAAAATTGCTCGTGTTTTTCGGCTCGTCACGTGAATTCCCCGCCTGCGTTGGGCGAGCGCTATCATCTGGAGTTGGTCGAAGACGGCCGTTGGCACCTAAAGGACTATTTATACATAGACGCGTATCGAACAGAACCCCGCTGCTGGCAGCAGTCCCAAACTTCCGAATTACACACCGCTTTATACTCGGCATTATTGTGTATCGCGATCTGCAATCATTGAAATCTCGTTCATTGACGACCCGGTCCTGAACGAGTCGAATCCGCCAAGTCAATAAATCGCCTGAAGCGCTGGCGACATTTATTCCTGAGTCATTGCATGCGCTTAAACGTGTCAGCGCTTGAAAACGTCAGTGCTGCGTTAGACCACTGGTCGTTATTGTCACAACCAGATATGTGTGTAGGTAAAATGTTTAAAGTAAATCTGACTTCACAGCTCTCAGTGGTGACTTTACCACGTCAAGATCAGGCAGTGATGTTTTTTTTTTTATAAGAAAAATTGATTTTGTCATTTCGTCAACAACAAGTAAATTTTACAAGAGCAAAAAAATTTAAATTGGAAACTAATTCAAGTATATCTTTTTATTTTTAAGGTTTTTACGAAAAATTGTAGGATCTATCGAGATTTCAAAAATTGAAATCAATAATATCAATTATTACGAATATTTAGGAATTTAATAAACGCTAAATTAGATTTCTATTTACTGATTTCTTTTACATTTAAATTGTAAAAAGAGATTGATATAATACGAAAAATGAAATTTGTGTTTTTTTTATAACATTGTACTGGTATTTGGGTAATTTCAAAGGTTCATTGATTCTCCTATATCAGATAACCAGCAAAACCTTGACACCTCCTAACACCCAAGAACATAATTTTATTAGCCATCGATGCCAAAACCTTTTAATACATTATACCATCCCGTTAATTAATGTTAAATCAAGTTTTCGTTAATTTTATCAGTTTATCCGAGGATTTCTGGTTAGCTCAACAAGATATCAATTTACTCAATACTTTGTTTACAAGAAGTTTACATCTTTGCCAACCATCCCCTCCCCTCTCTCCCCCCAGTTAGCATGGTTGCTTGCATTATATTACAGGTTTGAGTTCAGGAAATGCAATGCAATGTTTGTATATTTTAATAAATATTAATTAATATAACCATCGCTAGGTTCGAAAAAAAAAAATCTAGTAGCTAGTTTGGTTATAATACTTACTACCCAGTCACCTGCTCATCTATTACCAGTAGCTTCTGAATTTAAATTTATTCTGCTCGTGAAGTAGGTAATCAATTTTGTTTATCTTACAGTATTTATACTGAATTGCTGTAAATTTTACAGATTTATTTATTTTAATTGAATGTATCAGTCAAAATAAATAATGTTGAATGTCTTCCGTATATCCCTATTTTTTTATTGACGTTAGTGACCATTTTATTTTCAGGAAAATCAAGCAACAGCAAAGACAATGATGACAAGAAGGATGATAATGAATTGTGGTCTAATGTTGAAGCACAAGCCGCCTTTTTGGGACCCAACCTTTGGGACAAAACTCTCCCCTACGATGCAGATCTCAAGGTACAAGAAGTCAGTAATCAACACGACCATCTTTCTATTTGGCTTTGCGTGTTTGTTCTGCCTCTTGCTAAGTCCATGCTGGTACCTGAAAAACCAATCCATCTTTACAACGCACAAGTACTTACCATTCACACGTTCATTTTTTCCCCACACAGAATTATTAGATACATCGACTTATTATTAGTTCTTTTTATACTATTTATCAACTTTCAAATTAAAACCAGCATAAGGTATAGCAAATTTAATGAGAAGCATTTCACAATATCATCCTCTTTTTTATTTATTGATGTTTTATTATTTTTTATTTGAATTATCATATTCAAAAGTTAGTGCTTAATAAATTAATGTTAATGAATGAATGAATGTTGTTGAATGTAATAATTGCTTTTTTGCTATTGGTGCAGTATTCTTCGTAGTATTTTATTTATATAAAAGTATTATAAATTTGTTATTTTTGATCACAAATTCAATTATTATTCATTGTTTTGTTTATTTTGGTGAAACAATGTTGCAGACAAAAGTTAAATCCTATGACTGGGTATACACAACAAAAGTGAAACGCTACATGTAATGTAATACGCTACAACTAGATTCCAACATGTAGCAAGCAAATTTACAACAAATAAATACCATGCACTTGTCCTTGTTTGTCATCTCAAATATTAATGATTAGCATAGTAATTTAGAAGAAAATCTTGCTTTTAAAAATATAAAGTTATTTCTTTGCACGGAAAGTACTTTTATTTATTAAACTCGATAGGTTTCCACCTCACAATTACATTTGTTCTATATTCACAAAATAACGAAAAGATACATTGAACAAATGTTTGATTCATGCATATTTAATGGTAGTAATAACATCCTCATTGAATGTTGTATGGCAATACATGGTCTTCCAACATTTACGCTTTGGTCAAATAAAGAAAGTCTTCGTGTTGTTTTTTGACATATATATATATATATAAATATATAAATATATATATATATATATATATATATATATATATATATATATATATATATATATATATATATAATTTTTTTTCTATTTATATTTATAAACATTTTTTTACTTGCTAACAAAATTCATTAATAACAATTTTTATGTATTAAAAATTTTAGCATGACTAATTTTTATTTGGATGCATAATGTTAAAATTTTCTTAAAATTATTCAAATAACAATTATGGGGGAATCTTTAAACAATTATATATATATATATATATATATATATATATATATATATATATATATATATATATATATATATATATGTGTGTGTGTATGTGTATGTATATATATGATATGCATAGACAGCGGACTTGCACATGCATATAAATGTGTATATTAAATATATATATATAAAAATGTACTGTTCATTTTTTATCATAAATGAACAATTATAAATATTGACTTGGTGAATTTGTAAATTTTAAAGTATATCGCACATCCCTACTAGTTCATCATTATCACATCGGATAAAATTATTTCCAGTATGTGGACCTGGACGAGTTCCTGTCTGAGAATGGCATGCCGGGAGACGGACTTGCGGGCAGCCACTTGGCGCCAACGGGATTTGGCCACTCAGCTGGCTTGTCATTGGGAGGGCTGGCCACACAGGTCACCACGAAGCGCGAGAGATCCCCCTCGCCTTCTGAGTGCATGAGCCCCGACACCATCAACCCACCACTCTCTCCAGCTGACTCCAGTTAGTATACTCAATCGTAATCTTGGTTGGATCCCGAGAATAAATTGCAGCTGTAAGTCACAAATGATAATCAAATATTTGGCTTTACTTATGACTTGATCAATACAATAAATTAAATTAAATCTAATAAAAAGAAATTAAAAATTATATGACGTATATTCCATTTCATGTACATTTCTTTGTGATCATAGTTGCAATTCACTCTCTATATATTTTAAATTATAATCAACTTGGCATCATAACGGTTTTTGATTTAAACCTCAAATTAAATATATTATTTTTGTTCTTGCATTCTTGAAATAAAATTGATTAATTATGTTTCTCTCATTCAAATTAAACTTTGTCTACTTTAAAAACCACAATACCGTATTTAATGCTTAAGTGATCATAACATTATACTGAATATTTATAGGTAAAGCTATCATTTTAATGAACACTTAACAAACCGGTAACACAGATGTGTCTTATTTCAGCTATCGATAATTATTATTAACACAGAAAATTTACCTACTTCATATTCTCTAAAAATTTTTAGAAACACATTAATTTTCCTAAGTACATCTACCAAATTTTTGAAAAGCTGGCCTGTTAAGTGTTAAAATATCTTTAATTTAGTATTAAGGTATCAAAAGTTGTAACAAAATTACAAAGGTCTAAGTAGATAACACATCTTCAATCTTTATTTTCAATCTCAAATATGTGTGCCATCACAGATGATGAAACCAAAGGAAAACCCTTATGACCTTTGTAGTAATTGTAAGTAATACCAAAGCTCGCAAACACTATTGAAACTATTATCTGAAGAGCTTAAAGACAAAACAGTCTAACAGAATTCTGAAACATTGGACAACTGATTAAGCAAACTGGGTCTACTATAATATTGACAAATAATGATTTAATATATACTATAGGTGTTTTCTCCAATAAAATAATTATATAAAGTGAATAAGAAGAAAGTCTAAAAATTAAATCAAGATAAAATGTTATATGAATTCGAAACACCTGCAAATGTATTTCGATAGGATTGCTTTAAAAATTCCTACAGCTTTTCTATGTTTAAAGTAATTGGTATACACGTTGATCAATGTGAAAATACATCTGATAAATTTAATATCGGCAAGAGTGGCCTTTATACTTCCACTTCCTGAATATCATGATCAGTTGCCTCAATCTTAAATCGCCAAATCACAATAATCTCGGTTCTATTCTCGTTGAATTTGTGCAAGTATTTTTCCTTATTTCATGTGTGAATTGAGTCGGCACTTAAAATAGTTTGTTTTATATATAGCAAAACTTTTTGCAGCACTATGGTCAATGTTTTGACAAAATAATATCCATTATAATATTTTTCGTGCATAATTTGAATATTTTGGATTTTTATTATTATTATGAACTGTTAAGATTTATATTTTTTAATATTGAATGCCAACAACTCTACTTGCTTGCAGAATATTTTTGCGAAATTTATTATTTATAAAACGGTTTTATTATTTATAAAACAGTTTAGTTTGTCTCTTATTATTGGAAATACTAACATATTATTTTATTATTGTTCTTACTACTTAATAAAAATGACTTGACATACATATAAATGGAATATACTGGACTTTTCTTTTCAGTTTGTACCAGACGATTGAGTACACAGTTTATTCCATTTAGTTGTAAGCTGGCTGGTTTGCGGGGCCTTAAACTTCATAATTTTTGCTTGCGATAAACTAAGAAATTGCGAGCGCTATGCTTAAAATAAATCGTAATATTCTGACTAATAATATTTTACTTAGCTGACTAGGAGTCTACAAAATGAAAAGGATAAAAGATTAACTTAATAAATTAAGTTATTACCATAAGATGAACTGGAGAGACCAACTGAACTTAAACAAATAACAGTATTGTTAAATTATAAAAATAAAAATAAATCTTTCAAGCTGTAATGTAGTATTCAATTAGTTAAAAACAATATTTCCTTGACACAAAATAAATAGTTATATCATAGTCGAAAATTGTATCTATTATATTACAGCATTTTCGATGGCATCGTCTGGCAGGGACTTTGATCCGCGTACAAGAGCCTTTTCTGATGAAGAACTGAAGCCGCAACCTATGGTGAAAAAGTCAAGGAAACAGGTAAATATAATAAATATATTCTAAGGTTATTTAGAATAATAAAAACAATATTGGGAGAGACTTTCATGTAAGTACGTTCACATCTTATTGTCCAACGCAATACTGTTACAATTATCAACATTAAAAAAAACTATGAATCATCTCTGTGAAAGAACCAAATTGATCTATTATGATTCTTTTAATTTAAAAAAATACCGTTTATGAATTTCAATTTATACAATAATACAAGAATTGTTTGAAAATTAAGACCTTAATAAAAACAATGACGTCTTAATACATATTACTGAGAATACAGAGATGCATATTGTCTGAAGCCCAAAACATCACTGATACAATGTTCAAGTATGAAAAAATTGAATAAAGTACGAAATCTGCAAATCGAAGAGCAAACAATGTTATATGAATATAAAAAACATGAGCAATTGGAGAAAAGCTGTGGAGCATAACCCCAAATTATATAATATAACCTGGATATAATGCAAAAAAAATCTAATGTGAATTTTTACTGTCAGATAATAGCAAGTTTTTTTAAAGTGATATTGTTTTTCTATGTTTACTTGCGCCATGCGTTTATATATTTAATTTGCTGCACTGTTTATAATGGTTTGTATACTTTGCTACGAATTCAATACAAGTTTAATTATATGCATTGTATATTTCATATATTTTGATTAGGATATTATTATGCTTTCAATGAAATATTTAAGTTTTTTGATAATAATGCGCTTAGTTGTTGCCATTTGTTTTTATTGTTCTGATGATACTTTTTGCTAACTTATTTATTTGAAATTATAATGTAATAAAATCTGTGAAATACAATACCACTTTTATGAAATTGATAATTATATTATATATTGTTTAAGTTAATGCTATGGATATATTATTTGCAGTGAAAACATACACTAGTTCAAGCACTGGTTACCAAACTTAAATTTGAATCATCGCCTCTTTTTTTTCTATTAAGAAATTTACAAAATTCATTTATCAACCAGTAATTAGGTAGATTTTAAAAAAGGATTTGTTTCTATTTTGTAAAATAACATAAAAATATAGTGAGGGTAGAAAAGGTTTATTTATTCTGTAAAAATTCATACATGAAATAACAATAAAAACCTACAAATTTCCACCAAATTTAAATCATTTATCAAATCATAAAATGCCATCAATCATTTAATATCTTTAAAACTAATAATATGAGTTTTATGCGAAAAAAATTTACTATCAATTGACTGGTTAATTTAAAATTTTATGGCCTCCGCAGCAACATTACTGGTCTCTAAGTTCTTTTAGAGAAATAGTGAAGACTTTTTATTATCAGAACAATAACACCCAGAAAATATTTACTTGCACACAGCTTAATGCTATTTTTTTGTATACTTAACATCCAATTTGTTATAACAATATATTTGATAGAGAGGTTGCAGGCTTAGCTGCCTTATAAATCATTGATTGAAGCAAACAAGTCGTTATGAATTCAAATGGATTATTTAAAACATTTTTTGATATTTCAGAACTTTTACCCTAAATTTATTTACCCTATGCTTATCTTCTTAATTATAAATGCCAAGTATTCTTAGAGAAATTAAAAAAATATTCTCATAAATGCTTAGCTTGAATGCTTTATAGTTATTTAGTTACAAAACTATAAAGATATTTTATTTAACCAAAAAATTATCACACATTGAAATTTTAAGCAATATATACTAATGTATAATAGAAAATGTGTATAATTGTTAGTTAACTAATTATCATGAGCAGCTCGTTTAATTATTTTGCATTACTCCATTTTTTAAATGAAAACCTTGCGTATTGACATGCTAACCTTATTTTAGAGCGAACATATATTTCACAAGCATTATGTATAATTAGTAGCGCTTTCAATAATACACGAATGTAATATAATTGACTAAAAAACTAAGTAAAACCAGAAAGATTTTTTTAAAGAAATACCATGAAATAATCTAGAGGTTGTATCCACATATTTCCAATTAAAAAATTCAAGACTTTATTAATTAAAGTTGTGAATCAAATTTTGGAAAATAAGGCCAGTTACAAAAACAGACAGCGGCAAAAACAATGCTAATTTTGGTTCGATGTTGGCGAAAGAAAATACACAGATTTCCAAAGAATTTGGAAAGAGAGATATTAAATCTTCAGAGGTCTTAATTTATTGGACTCTTCTTTTCTTTGTTCAATTATAAGGTATTATATTGAATCAGATCTAATAGTATAAAAAAAAATAATAAATATAAAATAATGCAGGTAGTTTTAGAATTACTAAGTTACTTATGAATACTGATTAGATTGAAAATATGTCAGGCTATATTTTTTATAAGATTACGAAGTTTTATATTCATTTACATAGGTGTAATAGGCTTGTGAACAGAAATCTTCAATTGCATCTTAATATTATTTTTATATTTCATAATGATTAATTATATTCAAATGATTTCAACTCTATTTACTATACATCTATGTAGTATCTATAAAACTTATAGTTATTAAAATTAAATATAAGAAAATTGGTGATTGAATATTTTTTTCTCAATAGGAATGGTTCTAGTTTAAGGTTTTTTTTTATCTTACTTTAGGTTAACCCATACTATTCCATTACACTAAAAAATATGTTTAAATTATTTGAATTGTATTGTAGTTTCATAAAACGTACTACCTATTTATTTTAGTTTAAATTTCCTATTGAAAATTAAATAATCAATGACTTCCAAATTATGAAAATATTACTGTCAGTCGTATAGTGCATCGATTGGAACTTTAATATGATATATTAAAATTCCCATAAATCACATAACTATCACCACAAAATTAATAAATAACATAAATAAATTTATAATATACGAGAAGTAATATTTTCAATAATTTAAAACAATACTAGGTAAGACTTAGTAAAAAGAATTTTTTTACTATGTATACTTTGTGTAGTTTGTCCCTGACGACTTGAAGGACGACAAGTACTGGGCACGTAGACGAAAGAACAACATGGCTGCTAAACGCTCGAGAGATGCACGCAGGATGAAAGAGAACCAGATCGCGCTCCGGGCTGGCTACTTGGAGAAAGAGGTCAGATATTATTTTGTTATTATTTTCAATATTATTTAAATTTTTCTAAATACCACTAAGGTATAGTGGGAAAACTTTATAACATAGTAAATAAGACATTAAAATATTAGTATATACTTATCTTTTTTAAAATAACTTATTTAAGTTGTTTATTAAAATCATATTCATTTAAAATATTCAACAATTTGTGTTGATTCATGGTAATTCCATAAATTTTTGTTAAAGAATAATAAGATTCTGAGAATCGATATTTTAGTCAAATTTTAATATAGGTTCCCAATTTATTTTTTTGTGAATTCACTTGTTTTCCTATAAACGTATAAAAGTCTACTGCTCTCCTATCAGCAGGCGTGATTTACACAAGCGACTTTGTTAATTTAAAGATAGTGCTCCATTCATAAGTATCAAAAGACCGCAAGTTTTATAAATAATTACACATGTACATACATAAAACAAAACAGTTCTTTGGAGAAAGCTGGTAGTATTGCTTATAATATTTATACGTCATAATTTTCCATTTTATTATCACAGGTATAATATTACATGTAAGGAAGAGCTCATGAAAATTTAATACTATCCGTGAAAAGGAAGATTATCATAATAAAACTCTGTAATCTTCGTACTATATAGCTATTTGAATATATCTAGATTTTTAACAGAATAAATTTTACTAATGATTTGAAATTGATAGTTTATTATCATTTTGATTATAATAAATATATTTTTAGCCTTAATATTTCAATTGTTGAGATCTAATACATTTTTTTTTATTTCAGAATATGAACCTGCGACATGAGCTTGAGTGCTTAAAGAAAGAAAATAGCACACTACGAGAGAAACTGTCAAAATTAACAGACATATAAAAGTTAGATTAGAATCTTGGCTAACTACAACCGCTTAGCAGAAATCTCACGCGTCTAAGACTAAGGAAGCATCACTACACCGAGGTGGATTATAACTACGTAGCTCGCCGGGTGGCAAGTCAAATCACAGTGTAGAATTTGTTGCATTGATCACTTTCTCAGTAGGCTCAGATTCTTTAAGGTGTAACGTATCAAGTAGTTTATGTTTGTAAGTCATTCATTCACATTTCAGCAATCTTATATTAATCTGTAAAAATCAAATTAATTTATTGGTTTGGACTTTGTCTTCTTCTAATTAACCATTTTATTATATATGTGCTAATTTTAAAGAATACGTAATGACTGATATTTATTGTGATATTCTCATGAACAATATAACATATTCAGTTTAAAGATACTTGAAATTATCTCATCTCAAACTAAAATTACCTCAAATATATTAACATAAGATTGCTGAAATTTTTTCTTTATAAATATGCTCTTAAAAATCTGTGTGCTAAATAAGTTCTTAAACTTTTATGAATGACATAACTAGATAGAATACTCGAAGAGTGTATTGTTGTGTATTTGTCTCTTTAATGGTTTTAAATACTTTTTAATATGTGTAAATTGCACATCAAAAGCTGTTACAAAAAACTTGACGCACACATGTAAGTACAGTGATGGACTGTCCCTGGGCTGCAAAATTAACTCCTCAAAGATGAATTAAAATATTAAATAATAATATTATTAAATATATGGAAGACTTTAACATTTTTATTGTATAAATTTATATTCACCCACAGAGACATCCAGTTTTCTTAACAATCTATATTTCCTATGTAATTAATGAATAGGTACCTGAAATAATGTCTGTAGATTGAGCTTACACTCCATGCCATCCTAACAAGGAGCCACCATGTAATATTATACTAATTACAAGAAATTCATTGAATAAATACTGCTCATTATGGCAAAAATTCAGATGGAAAATTTGTCACGTTTATGTTTATCTGACTGTTCTGTAATAGTATTTATTTGGAATGATGAGACAATCTCATTAGAAAAATATTATAATGGGGAGTGAATCTAACAGCTACACTGGGGTCTTCACAATTAAAACTCATGCTTTCACTACAAGTACAATAAATAAATTTCTACATATTCAGCATATTGAAAAATAAATACTAGTCAGATTAGAGATTTTTCACTATATGTATACTTGAAATCACATAATTATTTAGATACAGTTTTAAAAAATTTGACGAATGCACTCATTGAGACTATCCATCTTTGTAAAGCTGAGTAAAGTTGTACATAATGTATTACAAATTAAATTTTATTTCTGAACTCAAAAAAAATGCAGAATATTTAATTGTATCGTATAATTGAAAATTGCAAATACACTGATAATAAAAAATGATTATTATAATAAAACACTCAGTGAGGATTGAAGATAAAAATATAAGGATTAAAAAAATGTGCAAATTCTACCAACATAAAAGTATTATAAAGTGAAATTAATCCTATTTCTCTGGCTCTATTAACAAAATACAATAGTATTGTACAGATGGTCTGTGTTTTGTATAAAGAAATGTTTATATATTAATATATTTGATATTATAATTCATTGTATCAACTTATCCTACTTCTGAGAAACTATAAATAATATATTCCTGTTAAATGAAGTCAGAGAAATATATATATATATATATATAAATCTATATATATATATATATATATATGTATGTATGTATATATATGTATATATATTTATATATATATATAAATATACATATAAATATATATATATATATATATATATATATATATATATATACATATATATATATATATATACATATATATATATATGTATATATATATATATATATATATATATACATATATATATATATATATATATATATATTTATATATATATATATATATATATATATATATATATATATATACATATGTGTGTTTGTGTGTGTGTATAATTTTTCAATGAGACAATATTTTTGGGCATCAACATATCGTTGTTTACCACTATTATAACCATTAAGAGTCTGGAAAGGATTTCAATAGATTATAATCCCAAATGAATACTTATTCATTAAATATCTAAATCCAATATTTCTTTTGACTTATAGCCAATCAAAAGAATGCAATGAATACATTTCAACAACATATTTGGCTAGCTGATCAAAGAATGCGTCTAGAAAACTTTTTTTGTGATAAGTATGGTGTAACTGTCTAATATACTGTCACATAGACTATGTACGTACAACATTTAAAAAATACAACATTGATTGTAACACCTGTAGATGTTATGAATCTAAAATAAAATCAATTGCCTTAACTGTTTACCTATTGATACTGATGGTCAATTTCTTTAAGAGTGTTTTTCTGATAATAATTATTAAAATGCTGATACATAATGATAAAGGATAAGTAGTTAGCTCTACGTATCTGTATTTGACTACAATAAAGCAGGACTTTCAAGGTGACATGACTTAGTCTTATAATCGAACATCCCGCCAATATTGTCCTATGCTACTGATTCAAAAAGATGAACAAGCAACTCAATTTGTAATTAATCAAATATTCCTCATTGATTTAGTTAAACAACTAGTGCAGAAAGGCCTAATTTGTCATTTCATATATTTATTTAAGGCGTCTCTCGAGGAGACAAAAATTCATGTATAGATAATATATTTATAAATATACATACTGTACTACTATAACATGTTGATATTTGTTCACATAGTTACCATTTTGTTACCTCCAAGGCAGATGGGTTTGTAGTCTGTTTGAGAGGATGTTGTTGGGCAGCTTATTGTACATATAATATTATAGGAGTATAAACAAATAAGTGTTATGTTGACAAAGCATATTTAGAGTATCACAAATTGATTAGGTGTAATTAGAATTAAAAATGTTGATTGAGCGGCTGCACTTTGTCGGTGTTGATTAGACAGTAGCTGAACTGACAGCTGTAGACTCTAGTGCATGTCACATGCATTTCTAAGCTTGGTCAGCTTCTCAAGTGACACGATAAGTCACAAGGCAACGTGTCCACGAGTAGCGCTACATGCTGCTGTGACCATATGCTCTGGAAAAACAAATAAATATTCTACTGTTAAAATTTAGTTTTTTTCTTGTTTATGTCAGTATTTAAAAGGAAATGGCTTGAATTGAATTAAGACAAAGATCATATCGGTCTATTGAACTTCAAACTGTTATTATTTTATAATATATATGGTTAACATTACTTTAAGTTTTGAAATTCTAGCGAATAAAAGACAAATTCTATTTAACTCACGTAACAGATGCATGATGTTTTAAAACTCACAGTATCTTCTGAAAAGTGGAAATGTCCTAGCACTTGCGAACCAAAATTTTTATCTATTTGTTTTATTTTTGGGTATTTCATAATTTTTGCAAGTCAACTATCATTTTCTTAATATTTTAAAAATGATTTTTTTTATTTTTACAAATTGAAATTAAAATAAGTATTTTATTTCTGACGTCATCGGTAGATTTCTCTTTCAAATTTAATTTGTATAAAAATAACTTTGAACTAATTGTTTTCCCTATCATGTACATTTTGGGTCATAGGTCTTAGATCATAGTCATCACCTTTCAGTAGATACTACAACTTTTGAAACACAATGTGTAACGATACTTGTTTTTCGACATTTTAGATGATCAGGGTACTAATTGGATATGTAAATTTACGTTGTCAACAATTTATGGGAAATATTCTTGTAATGGATTTAAATATTAACAGAGGTCCGTAATTTTCAATAGTAATAAAAGAACAATAAAATTATAGTGTAGATATTTTTTTTTTCATAGTGTCTCGAAGATCGCTTTTAGAAATGTTAAATTTTAGAAAAAGTGAAAGCTCTGTAAAGTGTACGCCGGTTGTAATACTACTCCAGGGTGCATCAAGCAAAAGTATCTTTCTTCTTTTTACTGTCGTTATAGTGGCTTCAATTAGACTTACTATCCAATTTTGGTAGTTACCAGTATTTTTTTAAGTCTTTATTTAAAATATTCCATCTTGCTGGAGTGACTCACAAATTAACTCATATCGACATTTCCCTTTTTGCTTGTTTATAAAATGGTAAAAAGAATTCACATTAATCAAAGACTTAAAAAAATACAATTTTGTAGAACATAGCTGTGGTACAGATTTGGAAATTAAATAGATATTAATTATACTAGATATATTATACGTTAAAGGATAGGTGTTAAAGTTTCTAAACATTTATTTAAATTTTCTAAATAAGCTTTTTGTTTTTATTATCTGTAGTTTTTGAAAATATTTTAAATGTTAACCAATGTACGATTACTGTTTAAAGTTGTTGATGTTATTAATGTAATGATAACTCTAATTTTTGTAAAAATGTCCTTCATTTCTATATAATAATATGCAAAGTTAAAAAATATCCCATGCAGGCTTGTCTGAGCTATGTCATTATAAGATATATATTTCAATTACCGGTTTTTTTCTGAAAATTTTGATTTTTAATTATTTTATTTTCTTTATATTACTTTTTCGACTTTTGTTCTGTAAACCTTTTTTCTTTATCAGAGAATTTTTTTCCCATCTATCACTTTACATAATCTAAACCAATATTTTGGTTTTAGGTTTTATTATTTAAGTAAATGAGTATTGATTACTGATTTTCTATTGAGAGTTATTATTATTATAAGTTAATAATTAATGAATGTGTTGTTTGTGTTTTTGCAAGTTTTTATTTAGACAAATTTGCAAACGGTAGTCACCCACTGCAATCAAATCCACAAAAATCTGAATGTAATATAAGTTTATATACATGTACAAGTAAAAACTATTTTCGAAATGTCAAAACGTTGCATTTCCTCAAAGAATATTGTGGAAATTTTATATTAAATTTTCATGATTTGTGTTATTCGTGATTATATATGACAGTGCTTTTTTTCTGAAAAAAGCCCACCGGAACCCCATTCTGTGACTTCAATAGCTATAGATAAAATAAAAAAAATATTGAGATTACAAATATGATTGTAACAAATTAATCTTTGAATATCAGAGCATCCAACTAAAAAAAACTACCATTTTAAAAGGAGTTATTAGACTGCGATAAAAAAGTTTGTAGGAAAAACAAGAAGCTGTAATTCAACAATGTATCTGCAATTGTTTTTTGTTTATTTGACCATTTATGCATTCCGTAACATTTTTTTTTTAATAGAAAAAGAGCACTGTGTGTATATTGGCATATTATAAAATATATATTATTTCCTTTAATATAGGACATACAATTTTTGTGATGTGCTAAATTATTATTTAAATTAATAAAAAAAAAGTTTCATTAGAACAAGCCTTATTCATTGCGCATCCCTTGCACCGATGTGGCTGCAAAAACAGAAACATGTGCGTGATTAATATGGAAAAAGTGTTATTTGTGCCTAATCAAACATGATTCCAAATTGAATATTATTAAATCCATTCCTTGTTTTGAGATCAGACCTTCCCGATCCCCATGTTTACAATGTAATGTATTAATTAAAATATATACCAATTAACCTGTGAGATTGAGATGAAGTCTTTAGTACTCTAGCATTCATTATGTGTCAATTTATTTTAGTAAAGTTCATAGACTATGAATTTCGCTTCAAGATTTAACTGTTATTATTTCGACAAAAAATAAACAAAAGTCAATTGAAAACTTGATTATTCAATTGAATGTGAAGTGTTTGGATATTATTTATTGAATTTTATGTCTTAAATGCCTACATAAACATTAAATATCTAATAGAATGCTTCTTTAGTGAAGATTCAATGACTATTGAATCTATAAATTGAATAATTTTTATTGAAATATTTATTTTAAATATAAATTGAAATATTTACATGCAGCACAATTACACAATAGTTGACTATCGTCTTGTATTTACCAAACTTAAATGGCATATTAACAATATAAAATGATACCTGAAAAGTGGAAAATTTATTATTTATTCATTTCTTCCAGTACAACTTTTCACATTAAGAAAATAGTCACATTGTATTTGAATAACTACAATAAATAGCATGGTATCTTTTTTTATTAAAGCATTTTCGGAAACCTGTGTTTTAAAAGGAACAAATTAGTTATTAATAAAGATCTAAAATTATTAAAAGAATTCAAAGGTTAATAACCTACTACTCTTGCAATTGAAAATCTTTAGAAAGGCATGACTCCCAGTCTTATCAACTTTATATAGTTTCTACCCATAATCAACAATAAATTTGATATTTTCAAACTGTTAATATAATGAGCTCTTAACGTTGTAGTTACTAATGCAATTTATTAGCCCACAATAAGTTATGTACTGTGGCAACTTATCTGTTAAAACAGTAATAACCATAATGAAAAGTACAACAGTCTGATGTCAATCTGGGCAGTTGTTAATAATTAAATGTCTTGTAAAGTTTAATATAATGTTAACTTTTTACATGTCATGGATCAATTTGCTTCTATAACAAAGCCTGAAATATTCAAAGTAAAAGTACTTCAATAAATGTCAGTGTTTGACCGCATGAGAGAAACATGTCTTTCCTACTTTTAAAACCTAATTAAATTCCCAAAAAAAAAACCTTTTATATAAAATGTTATTGAAGTGCTAAATATATTACTTTTCTAATGAATATTTATTTTATTTATAAAGCAACACACTGAAGAGTAATGATTGCCGACTGATTTTCATGGCACGTAATTGGGTAACATTTAAATACAGATATTGCAAGATGTATCTTTTAAAATAATTTAATGAGCATACTGAAAATAGTCACTTTCACTGTGGCTTAGGTGTGCATGATAGAGTAACATAATAAAATCTTAGATTGTTTACACAGTATAGATGGCACCAACCAATAATTCATTGTAAACAAAGCCATTTCCACAAAAAAATCAACAATCAAACACTCATTAATTGTGTCACAGCCGACAATCCTTAATGAAAAATAATTGTTGTTTTCAATTTTAAAATAACATGTTATTAATATTTTCATTCATCAACACAAGTGCTATATTTTTGCGTATGTATGTATGACTTCTGCTGCTGCGATAAAAGCAAATCTATACTCGTAAACTGATCTAAGATTTGAACTCCGAGCATCAGCTTTGGATTGTTATTTTTGCGTGTTTTAAGAATGTAAAAATGTTTTGTCGTTAAATAAAATTATAATTTACTTAATACACATTTATTTGTCTCACACCATTAAAGTTCCTCAAAGTGTTTTTTCTACAATCCTTATTTCCCCATTTTATGGAAAATTTATAGTCAACTAGGTACCTTTTTTAAAGAACTAGGTTGTTTGTAACAAAATGATGTAAATGGTCAACTAATGGTAAATTTAATGTTAAATAAACAATATTGTAAAAATGTAAAACGATGTAAAATCAAATAGTTATGGTAAATTTATCAAGTATGACATAAGAGAGTAAGACTTGTAAGTTTGGCAAATCCTTATGCATAGTATTGAATTGTATTAGCCATTGTAACTTGCCAACTTTTGGGTCAAGTAAATCTTTGATTTTCAAATCCAATTATGCACTTGATGACATCAATTGGACTCCCACCATATCCCACATCATCTAACATATATTTCAACAGCTCCGTTTACTCGAGTTAGATCAACCCCGGTAGTAGTACCACAGCACTGCCAGGGGCCAACAGTAAAAAAAATGATCAAAAAAATACTATTATACCTGCTTCTGCTGTATATTTAAAAACAGAAAGATGAAAACTTTGGCTACAATTGTCGTAACACATATATAAGATACCGGGGAAAAATAATACAAAAATTTATGTAAGTTTATTTATTGTACAAATGATTAGAAAAATTAAATAAAATATTACAAAACATATAACTAGTGGTAGACACTTAGACTATCTTAGGTATTATTGAGTATTCCATATTTTTACAACTTATACAAAATGGCAAGTCTACTTTTTATGAGATCCACGATTATATTTGTAAAACACAAATCTATAAAATAATCTTTGAAAGATAGATGTTTAATTAAAATTAATAAGATAAACAGCTGAAAAAACAATAATCCTTTGTTGTTGTTTATTGATAATTTAATACTGCTTATCAGATAAAGTAAAATACTCAATACTCATATGATTGCAAGCTCTTTAAAAACCACATCATTCCTTCTACTTGATGTTTACAAATCAAAGAGGGGCAGCAACGAGCAGCAAACAATTATTTCCATGAAAGCAATTACCGGTTAACATATCAATGAATAATAAGGTACTCATATGATTCGTAATAGATTTTACAGAAATATGCACAATATTGATTTGTGACTTATTCCATTTAATTGTGATATAGTTTATAGATGTTTTTGTTGTTACAAATTTAGGTAAAGGTACAAATTTTGAATATTTAAAAACAAAAATTAATTTTACAAGCATGAATTAATTTACCAAATTGAAGTAACTGCATACAAATACTTGTCACTGTAATCCTTTAAGTAACGAATGATATCAATCTATGCTAATCGGTTACAATCTATGATAATCGGAGGTGATCTTTAATATTATAGATGTAAGTTACTAACACTAAGGAAGCCAAAGGTGCACGGGGTCAGCGTCTTAATTAAATTTCAATATTTTTCAATTTGCTAGACAAAGTTTGAAAGAGAAACAATTGAATACTTGAAATTACATTTCAATCCTATTTTATATTATACCTATTTAATATGGTGTTTAAATTGATACAATGTCCAAGATAGGTTAAATAACAATATTAGTCGATTTTACATAAATTACGCCTAATCCAATAAAGCCCCTATATGAATGCATATTGATTAAATACAAATATACTGTCAAGAATATGAAGAGAAAGAATTAAAATATATCATAATCATCATCATCTCTTTTCCTTTTAATTAATTTTGAGTCATCTGTTTCCATCTTCAGATTCCCTTGGCTTGTTGGGTGTTGGTTTGAAGTGTTTCCCTTCATACTAGGTTTAGCCATGACTTTATTTCCAGAGCTAAACTTAAACACTGGCTTGGGTACATTAACAGATTGTGTTTTGGAGACAGTAACCAAAGTTCCTGGTCGCTTCACAAGCAAATTCTGTTGATTGGTACTTTTTTGATTCATCTTAGGATTAACACTGGAAACATTGGTTTTGATTGCTGTTTTTTTAGGAGCGTAAGGTTTTAGCTTATAATTGCAAGACGATAAACAGTAGCGGTCAGGAGGAAGTCTTAAACCGCAATGAGGTTTTATTAGTGGAAGCGGGGTAAAATTTTTGCTTCTCGCTACATCCATTAACACTTCTCTGGGAGGAGGATTTGTGAATGACTTTTCGAGTTTCAACTGTACAGACAAGCGAACATCCTCTAAATCGATAACTTTTTTTTTGGCATGATGGGCGTATATTTTAGCATCCTCCAGTACACAAGCCACATACCCGTAGGTGAATTCTAATAGCCGGTTAATAACCTTCGGCTCGTAATCCAATATGCCCATTTCTTTCATTATACACATGATAACTTCGGCATCCTTGGGGACTTGTTTTGGTTTTTCCGATTTTTCAGCCATTTTGAGTACAGGCGTTAATAGCTCGACAACACACCAATAGCAATAAAGACAAATTTATGCAACGGCTGAATAAAGCACAGATTTTTCTCTCTGTACCGAATACATATCTACTAGATAATTCGATATTATCATGTACAAAAACTTCAAATTATATATTTTTTATACTATGAAAAATTTGTGGTGTATATTAACCCCGATTTGTAGTGGTGTACCATAAATAGTATATTTATAGTCCAGAAATCAGTTATATAGTCTTTGGATAGTATTAGATGTTTTTAGCAATATCAATAAAAAGTAATATTATTAAAATAGCACACCCACGTCAATAGTGAAAAACAACTCAGATACCAATGCGGCTTTTGTGAGTCCCAAACCATAACCCTAGTGAAAGCAAGTCATACAGCAAGACATAACCACTGCAACAAGGCTAGTTTAGTTATTTTGACTTTGTGATCTCAAAGCTTTTTAAAAAAAAAAAATCATAAGCGATTAAGTATTTGCGACAATTCATGACTCATTTTGAATAAAAAGTAGATATTAAAAATGAAACAAAAAAATAATTATATTTTAATGATAAATTTGACTGAAAAAAATAATTCTTTTCTTTGTTTTAATTTTTATTACAACATTGTTATTTGGCTTTAGTTTGATTTTGCTTTACCAAGTCCAATAAATTATTATCTGGCAATACTGCACCGTTGCAATTGACGTGACATAAGCTGTCACTGGTGACCAGAGATAAGCCAGACAAACTAGCGACGCTTAGTGATTTTCAGATGAATCTCGGTTCGGCGTTCTGTTAAAAAATGCGGCTAGTGCTTTCAGTAAAGCAATACGTTATATCACTTCAGAATAATTGTTTACAGCTTTTTTTTCTTTGTCGTCAATGTGTCTGCATTAGTTATAGGTACAATCCCAGATTTTTATATTAATTAGGTCTGGCCAAGTCTACACTATCACTATCGGCCACGTTGAATAAAATTTGCTCAGATGGTATTGGTTATAGTGAAGGCTTTACTACTATAATTTCGCGAACTTTCGACGTGTTTTCTGGTAAGTTTTATAGCTGCGCGCGATTTGCTCATAGTGTCACGGTGCATTGCGATATACTTCATAATTTTAATTGCCAGTTTCTATGCGTTGTAAGCTTGCGATTATTTTATATGTTCTCTGAAAAAATAACAGTTTTCCTTTTATTTGTAGTTTTACTTTAATTTTAAGTAAAAGCGGGTTTCTAAGGATATTTGAGAATTAAATAAACATTGCCGTATTTTGTTCATTAGTGAATTTATTTGAATTTTTGAGGCATTTATTTTTTAGATTTTTTGAATAGATAATCACTGATTACTTCACACATACTTCAATAAAAAATTCAATATCTCAATAATATTATGTATAGTATGAACAATAAAATCTGAGTTAACATTGGGTGGAAAAAAGAATGTCTCAAATCTTTCAAACTTATGCTGAATTGCATCGTGGCCTTCTTCTGGTGGTCATCATTAATCATTCCAGGATGCTATCAAAATATTTCTCTGAATAACAAAAAAAATATTACTTTCAGGAACTCAACAAATCATGTAAGAAAACCACAAGTAAAAATTTCTCAACTGTAAAATTAAACAGCAATTATGGCTGGTCGAGGAGCTATACCAAAATTCAGGAGTCGTTCACCTGATAGGAAAACAGGGAATCCGCCAACGTCAAATACTAAAAAGTTTGAAGAAGCCAGTGCTAAACTTAAAGCATCAGTCCAAAGACATCTGAAATATACTTCATACCACAGTTCATCGTCCGAAGATGAATTAGAAGAATTAGTTATTTTTGGTAACACCTTAAATGTTATTAATTTCTTAATTACAAAACATTAAAATCAAAATATAAAGTTAGAATAGAATTTAAACCGATCACTTTAATTTCATTTTACTAATAAATTTCACTTGAGACTTCCTCGACAAGTCTCAAGTTCATCATTTAATATAAATTTCCATGATAGAAATATTCTTCCTAAGCTTTTGAAATTATTTTCTTTAATCTATAATTATATATTCTTTTTAGACAAAGTACTGGTTGGTTTTAAAGCCATAGAGGAGGGTGTATCTTTAGGTAATACTCAAGAATACTTGGAACAGTCATTTCAATCAGGAGCCTTGACTTGCCTTATATGCATACAGACCATCAAAAGGACCCATAAGGTAAAGTCCATTCAAAACATAATATATCTCAGGCTTAAAGTGATGTGATTTTACCATTCAGAACTTCATTTTCAATAAATTATACCAGTCTATTGTGGTTTTCATTTTCAGATATGGAGTTGTGATACATGCTTTGGTGCGTTCCATCTTGACTGTATACATCGTTGGGGAATGGATTCAATACATCGCCAATCCACAGCAAGCTCGGTCAATGGATGGGCATGTCCGAAATGTAGATATAACTATACAGAGGTGCTTTTTCAGTTCACTTTGCTAATTTATGTATATTCTATACCGAAAAATCCTTTTTTTGACACAATTAACGTGTATGATTAATTTTTAGCACCAAATTCCCTCCAAATATTTTTGCTTCTGCAAAAAAACTATAGATCCACCATTTGAAACATGGCTTGTGCCACATTCTTGTGGAAATAATTGTGAGAAACCGCTAATGCCGGAATGTGGCCATTTCTGTTTATTACTATGTCATCCAGGTATGTCTATTATGTACTTTGTAGAATTTTTAAACAATAAATGCTATTAATAATAACTTATAGTTGAAAATGTAACTTAACAATAGTATCTTATTGTAACAATTACCCACCTGGAAAAATGATGTTTTGATTATTTTGTGTATTTTCTTTGATTGAAATATTTTAGTATAATGCATCAGTATATTTATCAAATTGTGTTTATAGGTCCTTGTCCACCATGCCCTAAAATTGTGTCCATAAAGTGTGAATGTGGTCAAAGTGAACCAAAGTCAATACGTTGTAAAACATCATACTGGACTTGCAAACGAATATGTAATAAAAAACTAACTTGTGGAGAGCATTATTGCACATTAAAATGCCATATTGGTGATTGCAAGAATTGCACCATTACCAGAGAACAAACTTGTATTTGCAAGAGACATACAATGGATATTTTGTGTGATGTAGTCACATGGAAATGTCACGAGGTGATTCTTTTATTTTCAATTTTTTTTCTTCTTATTTATTGTTCTGTAATTTGTGTTTAACTTTTTCAAAATAGTTACCTACAATTTTAAGTATAATTGTGTGATCTTCACATGTATTTCATGGTTGTTTATTTATTTCAGAAATGTGGCAAAATGTTGCCTTGTGGTGATCATGTATGTATGGATATTTGTCATGATAGTGACTGTAAACCATGTCCGATATCACAATATCAGCAATGTCCTTGTGGAGCTACCCAATTTCTCCAGGCAAATTGTCAAGATATAGCGAAGACATGTGGTTCTACTTGCAATAAGTTATTGTCTTGTGGTTACCATACTTGTTCAACTAAATGTCACCGTGGAGAATGCCCTCAAGTATTTAATATTTTCACAGGTAATAATAATATATATATATATATAAATATTCATTTTTATATTTTTAATTTTAGTGTTTAGTTGTGGTTGAAAAAATGTGTCGCTGTGGTTCATGTCGAAAAGAACTTCCATGCTTTAAAACTTTCCTTTGTGAAAATAAATGCAAAAAAACAAGAGATTGTGGGCGCCATCAATGTAACAGAAAATGCTGTGATGAATGCCCACCATGTGAGAAAATTTGTTCAAAAACACTGAAATGTGGGAAGCACAAATGCACATCTAACTGCCATCACGGAAGTTGTTTGGTTTGCCAAATACCAACACAAGTAAAGTGTCATTGCAATCGAACTGTCTTAGATCTTCCATGTGGGGGTGCCTTAAAAGTTCAACCCATACCATGCTTCTATGACTGCAAGTAAGCTGTAGTAATAGATTTGATTTAGTTATTTACATTTTTTTTGTGAATTAAAAGTTTAATTTGTAATGTCTTAATTCAATCATAATTACATTTTTCAGGAAAATTTTAAAATGTGGCCATTATAAGAAGCATAAGTGTCACACTGGATCCTGTCCATCTTGTAAGGAGTCATGTAGTAAACTACTTCCATGTGGTCATAAATGTAAAGCAATATGTCATGTCTCTGTATCGGTTGCTCTCCCAGTTCCAACACCAACAGGTCCTTGGGATCTGCGAGTTCCAAAAGTAATAAATAGTACTTTACAAAAGACATATACTTACATAAACAATAAGAAACATTGATTTTATATCATATGAACATTTATTTAACACAGGTTTGTTTATTATTTAAATAGGTTGAACAACAGTGCCTTCCTTGCCCACCATGCAAAGCTCCAGTTATTCGCAATTGTTTGGGTTATCATGAAGATGCTCAATGGCCATGCAGTACCGCTAGAGTGGCTTCGTGTGGAAGGATTTGTGGTCGACCACTACTATGCAATAATCACTCTTGCTCTTTGGAATGCCATAATGTAAATGACATCGCACAATCATCTACTCAAGAAACTTACACGGTATTTCTATTTTTTTATTATACAATTATGTCATATATTTTTTTCCTTACACATTGTCTTCTTATCTACTACTTATATTACATATTCTAGATGATATCAACCAATTGTGAGGTTTGTGAAAAAGAGTGTGATCTTCCTCGCCCTGAAGGCTGTTCACATGTTTGTGACAAACCATGTCATCCAGCACCATGTGCCCTGTGTAAAAGCTTTATTAAAAAACCTTGTCACTGTGGTCAAGTGGAAATGTTTATTGAATGCTACAAAGTAACCGAAAGTTCTGATGAGTCTAAGGAGTTGAATATGAGTTGTGGTCTTCGTTGTGATAAAAAAGTATGAACAAAATAGTATAGCGAAAGCAATAATATCTACTTGTAATGTTATTTATATTGATTTTTGCTTTTTAATTAATTGATTCACAGATGCAGTGTGGCCATCAGTGTCTACTTTTATGTCATTCGGGACCATGTCCTACAGACCAACTCTGTACTAAAAAAACTCGGATATATTGTAGATGTCGACGCCTCAAAAAAGATTTTCCTTGTCAGCAGGTATGGAAGATTGTGTAAATGTTGTCTTATTGATATAAAATATTGATATGTGTTCACTTAGACTACATTGTCTGGTTGGTCAAAAATTTATGTGCAATTAGTGTTTGATAAATTTACAGTACGATTTATCCCTCACACAATTTGGCATATGATACAGATTGTTTTAAATATTGTTTATATTTTAGGTTCAGAATATTGATGCTTTAATTCCTTGCAACCTTGAATGTGAAGAAAAATTAAATTCTATAAAAGATGAAGAGAAAAAATTACTCACTCAACATGCACTGGCTGCCAGTGATGTGAAAAATAAATCCACTTGGATTTCTGCACATGGCTTGTTAAAATTTGTAATTATTCCAGTGACAATCATTATTATTAGTGTCACTGTAGGATTATTTATTAATTCTGTGTGATAATGTTGCTTTTGTATTTGCTATTAATTTTTATGTCTTATTTGTAATTAATAAAAGTAATCAATAAATTAAAAGATGTCTTATTACCTAACCTTACAAAAAGAGAAATTTTAAAAATACATATTACATTAGTACAAACAAGAAATACAAGCCATCGCTTAAATTAAAATAATTTCAAATTTAAGAAATTTTCCATTTTCATTACAAATCTTACACTCATGGTGATACATTTTATGATATTTATCATATGAATTGTATAATTTTTTTAGGCTCATTTATATTCAGCGAGCAAAACTGCTTACCTTTAATATATATATATATATATGTATATAACCAATATTATTGGCCAGCTACAAGTTGATGGCACGATTTGTTCCTATTTGTGCCTTAAAAAGCCTGTCAGTTTTTTTTTAAATTTTGGCAATAAATTTTCTCGATTGAAATATTTTATTTTAATTACTTTTAATCAAAAATCATACCGACTTTGAATGTAGCATATGCCATTTAAATACTTTGATACCACAAGAATGCAGTCTCAATATGTTTAGATAGATTGACAGTCACACCTGAGCAATCAGTAAATGTTATTTATCACTGTAAAGACTTTATTCTTTGAGAACGTTTTCTTCATTTTGGTCACCTGATAACACACCTCAAGATACTAATAATATATATTTTTTATTAATGTGACACATAATTTTAGCTTGCTTTTGACTTAAGAATCAAACTACTGAATTCAATAACGTTGTTTATTAATCATAAAACTTTAACGAATTACATGCTTGGTAATTTATATTATGTAATTTTCGTAAAAGTGGTCTACTTGTTTACCCTAAAATACTTTTAGAAATAGACTCAAATCTATCCGACTAATTCAGGAGGTATTTTTTCTTTAATTATATTTATTCAATTTAAACTATGATAAAAAAATTCAAAAGGCCTATCTATGACATTTTACTACATTTATATTATCATTATCACTCAATGGTGTGTTTAAGTAACCATATTTTTATAAACAGATTAGAAACTGTATTTATTTTCAGAACATTCAGTTTTATATCTCTGTTTATATTCCTCAAAGTGGTTTCTTAAATTTTAACTGACAAATTACAAATACATTATAAAGTTTGTAAATTAATTAATACCTGGCTTCACATTATCTAAAAATAAAATTTATTAAGGAGATTAGCATTTGGATTGATCTGTTCAAGTACACTGTCAGTAGTCAATTGATTTTATTGGGAATAAAATTTTAATCGATTTTAATGAAAATTTGTAGTGGGAAAGAGAGTTTTATAAGAGTTAGCAAGTTTTAAGTGACACCTTTTTCTGTATTGGTTCTTGAAGATTAATACCTAAAACAAAAAAAAGTATGGTTACTCAATTTTTATACACCTGCTGTTTATATAATGCATTACGTGTAGATAATCATTCTAATATTACATGTTTATATACAGGATTCTTCAAATTTTATAATGCAAAAGAGTTTGTATTCTTATACCCTAATAAATGTAAAATCTTACTGAATCAATTAAATGAAAAGCAAAATCATACATTATCTTGTTTTATAAATTTTTAATGTGTATATTGAAAACACAAACTACACACATTACGATGGCTTTTAATAAATTACAAAAAATATGGACATTCATAGTAATGATTTTGAACTGTTAGTAACTTTTGTAAAATAAGAATTTAAAAAAAAATATTTACAAAAAAAATATTGTTTTGGGACACCATGTAAAAATATTATATAAAAACTATGAACGAAACTGAATTCGGTTCTTTCACAAATGGTCTTCATGACACCTTTAATCTTTTTGATTATAATTGTGTGTGCTTAAATAATTATGGTATAAAAAATTTCCATTATAGTAATCTTATCTCATTACAAAGGTCAAACTGAAATTATAACCTATTTGAATGCTTAATACTTTTACACAGTAGTTACGTTTTATAAGATGGCAAATATAACTGGTTTTGGAACTGTCCTGAAAGATGTTACTTATAAAGATGTAAGTATTAATTTAATAAGTAATAATTCTCATTATTCATATATATACTTTATATATATATATATATATATATATATATATATATATAAAGTATATATATATATATATATATATACGTACATACATATTTTATTATTTTCCTAGAATTGGGACTGGTTTCTTAGATTCAATGACTGTACCAGTTTGTGGAAAGCTCAACCAACATATTTAATATCTCAAACAGGTTTTATAATTGGATCTTTTCTTACGTTACTGCACGGTAAGAAATTTTAGATTACTATTAAATAAGTGCAAACTATGCAAACCTAAATTATAAATTTGTAATATTAATTAAAATTTACATATCTACAGCGCTTCGTAGAGGTGGTCGTTGGCCTTGGCTATGGGTAGCTACGATTTTACATGGAATAGTAGTAGAAATTATTTCCTATAATTTGCCAGATGTAGATAATTTTTGGCATTCTCAGACACCAATCGTTTTCTTAGGAGGACGATTTCCTCTCCATATTATATTACTTTGTAAGTTAATTTTATTTTTAATTTTTGATAATTTAAAATGACCAGACATATGTTACTTTTTGTAACATTAATTTTTATATTAGTATCAGTTTTTGGTCCATTTGTTATCTTTTCTTTCTCGAAAAAAAAAAAAATATGGTGGTTGTGAATAATTTTTTTACAGTTTTTTTCTTTCATTTAATTTTTTTTACTATATATTAGTAAAATTATAGACTATATATGACCTAATGCTTTTCATGACATATTATTGATAATGCCATATCCCATTATATTGAGAAATATTGGGTTGATAATCAAAACACACTTTTGATGTATAATGAATTGTATGAAAAGTTATTGTTTAGTGCAATGACATTTTTATTTATTATTTTGACATCTATAGAAAAGCTCTGATAATATCTCAATCAATCTTTCAATTTTTTTCAGATTCGGTATTCATATATCATGCTTCTTATGCTGTTTCAAGAATACAGCTACCAAAATGGGCAGAACCATTTGCAGTTGGTCTCACAGTAGTTCTTATCGATATTCCTTATGATATAGTTGCTGTTAAATTTGTGCATTGGACCTGGCACGATACTGATCCTAATATATTTGATAGGCATTATTGGGTTCCATGGAATTCTTATTATTTCCATGCAACTTTTGCAGCAAGCTTTACTTTTTGGTTTCATTTTACAAGAAAGTTTATCAGTGTTAAATGTGAAAAATGGCAATCATCTGGGTAAGGAGATCATTAATGCCACAAAAAATATATTGAATTGAATGTAATTTTTGTAATCTTGCACAGTATGTAATTTTTATAAGCTTATTTTATTAATTACAGGTTCTTGAAAGAATTACTTTGCACAATTGTTACGGGTTTGTTGGGCATGCCTGGTGGTGTCCTTTTATTTTTACCAATTTACCATCCACTACATGACTTAGCTGGAATACATACTGAAGTTACTTTCTTCATACTTTTTACAATATTTTTAATTGTTTCATGGAGCGGAGATAGAATCCCTAAACATCATCAATATAACCGGTAATGAAATGCGAAAAATAGATTAAATAATTATGATCAATGGTTTGGTTTTAATATATGAGTTACTTTGTTATTTTATTATTTTTTGCTGTTGCTTTTTTTGAGAATTGGTGTTTCAGTGGTGATGATAATTTTTTGTTAATATTTATGGCATGATGCTGTTTTAATTCATTAATTTTTTTTTAAATAGTATTGTTTTCATAATTTATTAATGCTTAAAATATGAATGAAAGATATTTATTTAATTTTACACTTTTCTTATTACATAAACAACCCTATTACATAATAATTATGTTTCCTTTTAATCAAATATTGGCTTAATTATAATTTATTACATTCGGACTATGAAGTCCAATTATTTATCTATCCTAAAAAATGTTTCTTTTTAAACGTCTACTCTTAGGTGACAAAACGTGTATCTTAGTCGCAATGTGATTGTTTTTCATTATTGTCGGCTAATAAAACAAATTTTCCCATTCATAAATATTGGTTTTATAATATTGATAAAGTCTATAAAAAAATAAAAGTTAATTTAAA
Organism: Atopsyche davidsoni; assembly: GCA_022113835.1. NCBI lineage: Eukaryota > Metazoa > Arthropoda > Insecta > Trichoptera > Hydrobiosidae > Atopsyche > Atopsyche davidsoni. Next base: position 9,886,886 of record JAILWY010000010.1, read on the forward strand.
ATCGTCGTCTTATAATAGCTGGCGAATTGATATTCATATTACTGCATTTTTAACAATTTAATCCCCTTAAAAAATACAAAATTAATTGCATAAATGCATTATTTCAGGCTTGGAGTATTCGATTGGTTGCTTGTTTTGCATTTGATCAGTCACTATGCTACTTATTTGGCTTTCACAATTTGGTGGTATCCTGAAAATGAGATTTCAATTGGCTACCATGAACCTATTGGATCATGTACCAAAATGACAACTCTGAAAACGGCTTTTGGTTCTGTGAGTACCTTTGTAACATAATTAATTACGATACCATTCCAATTCATAACATAATTAATATTACCTAGAGAAATCTAGTTAAATATTAAATCTGGTGATTTTAGAGAGGAAATTTATAATTACATTTTAGGTATTACAAAAGAGAAAGTACCTGTGTATGAATGATTATGATGAAGATTACTTTGATTTCTCATGTTTATCCAAAACTCAACGCCCAGGAAACGGAGCAATTTGGTATACTATTTGTGGAACTCCCTTCAGGTATTTAATTTTTTAAAAAAATATAAAACAAAATTTTTTTCAAAATATTTTTTTAAATGTAACTCTATTACAAGTTAAATTTATTATTGATGGCATAACTTTTTCAATTTTGTTTATAGCATTCTTAAGAATTAGTATATACATTTGAATTTTCTCAAAAAAGTAAGTTTATAATGTCTTTCAGGAATCGCTATGAGTACATTTCAATCCTAGGTATAATCTGTACATTAGCAGGAGGAGTATTTTACAACTATTACTTTTGCTCTGGAACCAAAACTGATGTAACTGCAAAAACTATGAATTTAAAAAAAAAACAGAAGTGAATTAAATACAAGTTTATTTCAAGCAATTTAATGATGTTAAAAAAAAGAGATGCTATTATTAGTGTTATAATGATATTATTATGAAAAAATATTAATAAAATTGTAAAATTTAAATATTGTACTTTAATTAATTTTTAACACATTATATGGGTTTTAGGATATTACCACTGTCCAAGTATAAATTGTGTGATTCAGTGGCTCTTCATCTGTCATGAGAATTCTACAGCATCATCAACACTTTAATAACTTTATTCTATGCAACTATATTCTATGCAAAAACATCTCCAAATATATGAATATGTAAATAAATATATATATATATATTTTTTTTTATTATTTTTTTTTATATAAAACGTTTGGACAACACTTAAAAGATATTTACTGAAAAAATTGATAACACTAGATATGCTATGCAAAAGTCTTCTTTGGGGAAAAAAGTGTCGAAAATTCTGGCTTCCTGGCGACCTATCTATCTATCTATCTTCTATATATATAAAACACAAAAGATGTTTGTTTGTCCGTCATAGGCTTTGAAACCATCCAACCGATGTGCCCCAAACCGGTTTCATTTGATAGGCAATATTACGAAGAATATTTGTGACTATTATTAAGTCGATTTATGACATTTTCCATACAAAAATTTTCAACATTTGTAAAGTCGAGATCGTTCCTCACAAAAATAAAAAAAAAAACATTGTGAAGAGCGCGCATAAAACAAAATCACTATCTGTCATTCACAACAGAGAGTTTTAACTGTTGAGTTTGTCTGTTTTTAAAAGGGAAAAAAATATTAAACAAAAATATTCGTATTACAAGTTTCATCTATGGATTATTATGATAAGAGCCTAACAATCCAATCACATTTTATTATGCCGTGAAGTGCTTCATCAGTTCATTGTTGACATGTAAGCCAAAATTGAAAGCGAGCGGCTTCTGTACATTCGTTTTAACCAAAAGAAATTGCGTATCGAAGATTATATTCATTCGCGCGATGCAATTGCAATATTGCATATGCATGAGTATGCTCAAGATGCTTTGACGTAGGCATACAGGCGATTAAAGCAAAAACGGAGATTACCGCACGCTCATATTCTAATTTGGCTGATAAAAAAAATTGTTCCAACTCAAATCGATAGTGTTATTTATATCTGCTGAACTACCGAATCTACAAGAAGACGTTGTCTGCAAGAACATGATTCACGGCCCATGCGGAGCATTGAATATGAATTCGCCTTGCATGAAAGACAGCAAATGCACGAAAAGATATCCACGCGATTTGATCAATGAAACTCAAACTGGTGAGGATGGATATCCGAAATACGGCGACGAAAGCCACGATGGAGGATTTGCCACTACCATTAAAGTAAGAAACGTTGATATTGACATTGATATTAATATTGACAAGTACATATGCAAATATGTTAACAGTAATGAAGTTGTCTGCTGAATTCTTGGTTTCAGTATTCACGAATGATATCCAACTGTTCAATCCAATCTTGCTGTTCATTTAGAAAACGGTCAACGTGTTTATCTTACTGAAAAAAAATGTCGAAGAACGAGGAGCACAGCTACAATAATTTTGCGAAAACATTGCTGTATAATGAAGTTCCAAAATAGAGTCAACTATCTAATAGAGATTTTTAACTCTTTGGAACTGTAGGGGTTAGTACCTACATCGGAACACGTGTCTTACGGCCTGTAGGAATGTGACATTCGACCCTGAATCCATTAAATATTTTATGACTGCCATTAAAGTAGAACATAATCCCTTAATAATTAGCGGTCAGTCAAAGGCGATCGTATTCAGGCGAGATGTCCTCGCAATGAGACACCCCCGATACGTGGGAATCTTCCTGTTTACGCCAGCCACAAAGGCAGCGGGACCCTATATAAGCGGCTTCCCCGCGCCTCTCCAGAGAGACCTCGCGGCATCGAACTAGTAACCACGTACATTTCTAACCAGTGTAGTTATACTAAATAAACTACGAATACGCAAATATTTCGCCAGCCTTCTGATTTCCAACCTTACATCAATCCTGCAACCACATCATCTTCATCTTCAACAGCACACACTCAATCTGCGGCGAATTGGTAACATCTTATTTCATTGGCGAAATTGGTGACCCCGACGTGATCTTAATCATCGGCGAAAGAACCATCTGGAATGCCACCACACATCATAACTTTAAAAGTTGGTTCATCATAGATGCTCATTCGCAACTTGGATCCACCTAAATTGTGCAACGGAACAAGACTTGCTGTTAAAAAACTATCGCCACGTAGTTAATCGAAGCCACAATCAAAATCAAAGCCGAAACATCTTTGTTTACATACTTACCGAAAAAACTCAATATATTGTTTATCCGCTAGCATTAAGATAAAAATGTTAATAAAAAACAAAATTTCAAAATAAAATAAATGTATTTATTTTTTTAGCGTAATAAAACACGCCGGGTATCCGCTAGTATTAAATATTTGACAAAACCTCTTCATTGTCTTATCGTAATTTGATTTAACAATATGATTATTTCTGTGTTGTCAGATTTGTACATTTTTTTTTAGAAATCGGTGTAACTGTTATTTTGTAATATTACAAAAAAATTGTTATGATAATGTTTTATTTTATTTTAATCTTTAGTCAAATTTAAATATTTAATCTGATCGCAATGACAACGAATTTGCGATTTGACCATAGACGCCGACTCAACGTTTTGACATAAGAAATAGTGAAGTTATGGTTCGCCAGACGTTCGATCTTTGCATGTACTTCTGCGCCGTTCCACCCTTTTTTGTGATTAGTATTCAATAATGTGTACTATCCTCTCAGTTCTGTGTTTTTAATCATTTTCATATCGATCTTTAATTAAAATTGTAAACCAGATTATAAATTGGACGTTTAATTCAAGTGTTGTACATGTCTTCTTAAAGAATATGATGATAATCTCGTTTACTTTCTACTGAAAGATGGATCTACGCGAAGTATTGTACGCATCACAAAGTATTTCTTTAACCGAAAGTGTTCCGGATAGCTTATTTGAAGCATGTTTGAATACAATTGCAAAAGATTTGACCATAATCTGCATAAAAGATCCCATCACAAAGGATTTTAGGCTTAAAGATGACATAATATTGCCGCGAGAGATATGTGAACAGCTCCTTCAAAGATATCAGAAAACACATAAAATTACTGATAAGTTTATAAATATCTTTCGTGATAAAGGTAAAACCAGACTAAGGAAAGTAAATTTACGTTATTCCTCCATTACGGATGCAGGATTGTCTATTTTGTTGGAACACAATTTAGAGGAGCTTCGCGTTGCTCATTGTGAAAATTTAACCGTCGATACTGTAGCTCGAATCAATCGTAGAAGTGATAATTTGGTACTGCTGGATATCACAGGAGATGTCCCATTTTACACTGAAGAATTGGGTGATCAACATAAAAACTATAAATTGGAAGCAACAAATTTGAGGCAACTTATTATAAGAAAGCAGGATTCTGTTATGTACCACAAAGTCTTTCTAAAGAACGTAAGTGAGTTGACTCATTTAGATGTCTCAGAATGCTCTTCACCTGTCGGTTGGCCATGCACTTTACAAATGGATCATTTGGTTTCCTTGATTCTTTATAATGTGTATTCGATAGACGATGCTATGGAATGGATATGTTCCCTTACAAATGTACGTCACCTTGATATATCGCAGTCTAATGATAGATACGGAGGTTATCATAACCCTAACAAGGTGTTAAGTGAACTTATTGCTGCACTGCCGCACCTTGTCTCTCTTGATATATCAGGAACTAACCTGGCTGGAACAGGTGTTGCCGAACCTGGAAATAATGGAATGAAGTATCTGTGTGATATTCCTGGATTAGTGGAACGTGTTAATAGCCCACTAACTTTTCTCGGACTATATGGAACTCTTCACGCAGCGTGCTGCCGGCATGATATTCCCGCTCAAATGGTAAATATAATATAATTATAACAGCTAAATCATGCATATTTGGTAGGTACTTTTGGTACAAAATAAAAATATATGATTTATTTCGATAGGTATCTGGACACTTCAACGAGAATCAAATCCTTTGTGCTGCGGTTGCATATATTGAAAGACCAGAAATGTTAACTCGTGTCTTAAATGATCTGTATCACCTATTTCGCTATGATAGTGAAAAAAATACAGATGCTGCTAAATCCCTTTTAATAGTTCTTGACGCTATGGATAGACATACTAGAGAGAAGCACATTCAAATATCAGGAAGGTAAGGTTTTTCATTTCATCTAGTAGAAAATATATTCAAAATGTTGTTTACAAAGCTATGAGCATCACAAAATTGTAAGCATAATGTTTGACTAAGCCATGTATTATATTACAATGAAAATGGAGAAATGGAATATAATATTACATTTTACTCTTTCAAGAAACTGTTTTTATGCTATTACTTAGTATGTTCGCATGCTCAATATATTTTTAAAAACGCTTAAGTTACCAACTCGAAGGGTTTTTGACTTGACTTTTCTTACTTTCAGTGCTACATTGTTTTATATAGTGAAAGGAAAAGAGCGCAGTTCTTTTGGTATAAAACTAAAACAACGTATCATAACAGCTCTTCTTAATGGTATGGAAGCCCATTTATCAGATGACACGATGATGAGAAATGGTTGCCTGACTCTGTGTCAGTTCAAAATTCCTGCTGATGTTGTGGGTATTATTTAATATGGAAATCGTATTGTGAACTGGTTCAATTTGAGGAACTTACCTTAAAATATATTTAATTTCAATAATTTCAGGTTTTTGAATATGAAAGAGTAGTGCTAGTTCTTTTGCATGGCGTTTCCGATGTTAACCAAGAAGGGTTCGTGCAACGCATCGCTATTTATTTATTGAACTCGTTGGCTTGCCAGGTCGACGGAAAACAAAAACAGTTTTTGGGGGACAATGGTGCAATATCGGTATAGTATATTATGACTATGAAATGATGTTTATATTATATGTGCTTGGTGCAATCATTTCTTCATTTTGATTAATAATTTTATATGCTGTTGTTTCGCCGTACATCAAGTAAACCATTTACAAAAAGAAAAGTTTTATGTTTACTAGAACAATTCATTGAAGCTTTCAATAATGTACACATTGAGATTATTGATTTGATTTATTGAATTATGAGTGGTTTGGTACTTTAAGCGCATGCGCATTATTTGTATGTGTGAATATACAGAAACTTCTAAATATATTCCATAAATATTTTATATTCATTGTGATGTTTATATTTGTTTTCGCTCGCGATAAAAATATACTTCATAGGTTTATCAGAGTATTGTATTTGATATATGAAAAAATATTCTATTTCGGAACAACTTACAATTGCAGAATTAGAAAAAATCTCAAACTTTTTATTTAAATTGAATTCTAAATAAAATATAATCCCCTTTTAGTATATTTTGATTATCATTGTAAATTGTTTTTTTCTTGCCTTTGCTATTTGCTACAAATGAAAAAATATTGAATTTGCGCATGCGCTAAAAATACTATTTCAGAGATCACCACTACTGCAAGCATTTAAATGTTAATCTTGTTTATTTAGGCTATGTTAAAATAATAACTATTTTAGACATCATATATCATACATTGACATAAGATGAATGTATATGCATATTTATGATTTTTTTTTTTTTATGGAGAGTTTTTATGTGCGTGCCATCGTAAATTTGACAATATTCTACTAACATATAACCCATTAAAACAACTATTTCAGAAATATTTTTCTAACCCCTTTTTAACTAAAATAAAAATATTCCTTAAATGGATGTTCTAATTCTTTTCTTCATGTATAAGTTAGTTCCTTATCAACAGCAACTATGCGTAATATTATAACTAAAATGCATAACAAAATGAGCATACTACAAAGGAATATTTAATTGAAAGCACATCCACCACACAGTTGATGGTTTTATATATATTAGTATTAAAAGAATGTTATGTTGTATTTAATATATGTATCCCATAAATTAACTAAATACTCATTGCATATGATATTCATTCAATCACAAATGAGTGTTGTTTTATTTTTAAATTAATACATTTGCTATAAATTTAAACTGTTATTTTTGCATGGCAAAAATGTAATTTGTTTTTAAGAAATTTTAATAAACATGAAATTTTCTTTGAATATTGTATTTAAAAAAAATGTTTTGTTGAATTCTATTGTCATTGCGGTCTATGTGATTTCACTTTTTCTGATAAGTATCTGGTAAAAATATTAAAACTATCGTAACTGTTAAGAAATCTCGTTAATTTTTTTATTATTAACAAGCAAATCTAATAAAGGACACTGACTGTTGTTGTTTTTAAGAATATCATAATAATTTTCTTTAATAATGTGTGCAAAAATGGTGAGTAATTTTATGAAAAAGATTCATAGATGTATCTAAACTGTTACAAAACAGGAACTTTTTGTTAAATATCAAATGTATTTTAATTTACTCTCTTATTGACTTATACTGATTCCTGATTTTTTTATTAGCTCATAAAACAATATTTCATAATTGTTACGTTACATATTTCTTTTCAGAAAATGATGGATTTGGTATCTGACCGCCTGGCCAAAAATATGTGTGATGATGTTTTGGAAGTAGCTTGGAGTACTATGTGGAATGTAACGGATGAAACTCCATCTAATTGCAGGCGATTCTTAAAAGATAAAGGAGTGGATCATTTCTTAGGTTGTCTTAAGGTATTTATAGAGTAATTAATTATTGATGTACTAGACATAAAACACATTTTTGGATTGAATTTTTCTTAAGCAATTATTCTATATTACAGAATTTTCCTGAAAAAGAGGAACTTTTGAGAAACATGATGGGCTTACTTGGAAATGTAGCAGAAGTAGCAGAGTTAAGACCTGTGTTCAGAACAAGTCTTCTTTTGTCGGTATTTACAAAGCTATTGACTTCTCATAGTGATGGAATCGAGGTATGTTCCACATTATTTTTAATTATAAATATAAACATTAGTACAATAGCTAATTTTGGATTTGTGTGTATTTAGGAATAAAATATAAAAAAATATTGTATTTCTATAATAATCAACTGCATAAATTATTTTTATAAAATTATAATCTTTAATAGGTGAGCTACAATGCAGCTGGGGTCTTAGCTCATATGGCTTCAGATGGAGAGGAAGCCTGGCGTGTTAATTACCCCCCACGACAGTACGTTCTTAAAGAAATGATTATAGCTATTGAGCGTTGGGATATAAGCTCAAAAAGAAATATAAACTATCGTAGTTTTGAACCAATTCTCGGTCTTCTGAAACAATTTCACACGCCTGAGTGCCAACATTGGGCGGTTTGGGCTCTGGCCAACTTAACGTCTGTTTATCGTAAGTATTTTGAGATTATATTTGTTTATTGAAAATAATTATGAAATAATGGAATCATCAATATGGAAAATGTATTATTCTATTTACATTAAAAAAATATGGTAATTTTTATGGTGTTATGCTGTATTGCTATCTTTTTACATTCTTCTCTGATGTCTGGGACTATGTCAGCAGAAATAGTTTTTAGGGAAAAGAGTATGATGACAGTTTTATATCCCAAAAATGATGATGAACATAGATGAATGTGAAAACCTAAACAAATTAAATAAAGCTTAACCATTGTAGAGATTATCGGGATACTTTCATTATAAATTGATTGGAGTCAATACTTTTAGCCTTAAACATTTCATTATAACAGTAAAAATTTCATGATTACATTGTTATTTAGTAAATGAGCATCTTACTTTGAAATCTCTATTTGTTACATCTTTGTGATATCGAATTTAAATACTTTAGCTAACATATTTTGATTTTCAGCTGAAAAGTATTGCTCATTGGTGGAAGCAGAAATGGGAAAGCCACTTCTGGAGAATCTCCTGACCCGCACTGGTCCATACGAACGCATCAAAGATCTGGCTGTGTGTGTTCTACACAACTGCATTATTTATAAACTGGACCATTTCAGGGAAACACAATAAAAAGTGTACCTATATACTTTTATTATTGTCTACTTTATGGTTGTTTTTATATCACACAAAATTAGCATGTTGTCATTGTATGAAAGTCCAATGAGACTTTTTTTGTACTAAAAAGATTTATGTATGTCTGAATGTTTTTAACACACACCAGCCTGAGTAAATCTCCTAACTCTCATTTTGACCAGTGTTCATAGGTTTTGGCTACCATTTTGACTTTTTATTGGGTATTTAACCACTTCTGTTTATTTAGACATTTTGGCTCTGATACTGGAGTCTTCTTCATTTCTTTAAAACATCCAAAATATTAAACTTAAATCAGCAGATTAAAGAAAAATAAAGATTTGAATACTTTCTAGAAAACATTGTATTTGATTTTAAACACTTTTGCATATATTTATTAGTAAAATAAGAAATACCACAGTTTTTAGTTAAAGTTGAATTTTGTTTTGTGTACTTAAAATTTATATAATTTACTGAATACATACAAGATGAGAAAATTTAAAAAATTACAAGTTGCCTGCCATTCAGAAGTCATGTTCACTTGAAAATAGTGATGGAAGATTTCCTTACTTAGGTGATGCTGTGTAATAAATATTAATGAAGAAAAAAAATTGTCTATTGAACTATTTTATTATTATGTAGGATGTATTATTCAAACAACGGCGATACAATTAAATTCAATAGGCACACAAACATTAAGTTAATGAAAAACATATAAGTTATATTTCCACTTGTTTTTATGTCCTAGTACCACCAGCGGCCATGTGCATGACTTTGCTTTTTTCTCATAAGTATCAACAAAGTTGTCACTTCCAAATGTGTTAAAATTATTATTAATTATTTTAAAATAATTTATTTTGAGTATTAAAATTTCTTTGGTTTATTTATAATTTGTATATAAAAAATATTAAACGTACACAAGGTTTATTTTTGTGCCTCTTTTAATTTAATGGATTGTTGTATTTCATCGGTAAAAACTTTAAATTTTGTACACCACTTTTGACCAATGTGTGATTGAGAGATTACTGCTCTATACCTAGTTTTTAAGCTCCTGCCATACTTTTACATAGTAGTAGTTGATATTAGTTTCTCTGTTGATATAAATCTTATTTTCTTCTTTAATACCATTATCTCTTTGTGTTTTTATTCTTAGGAATAAAAAGAGTATCTACAGGAAAAAACAATACACAAAACAAACATATTTTTGGATGGCATGTGTTGTAATATGTTGGCTGTCAATTTCTATGTGTATTTTATTACAATTTTTTTATGCAAAACTAATATTTTTAAAACACATATTTATATGAATAAGTGTACTCATTTTTAAGATCATATTTAAAATTGGCTCAATCTTTTGGTTATTTTCAAAACCTGCAACAATAAAAATGTTATTTAAAGTAAAATATGATCTTATAGATATCTTAATGAATTTCTTGAAAATTTCTGCATGACTTAAACATTTTGCAGTTTTTATTTTAGTCAGGTCTAGTTTGTTTAAAATATATCACCTATTTCAAACCTATACAAAACCCACTTATTATTTCTTTGATATTACTTAATTGTTTTAACACATAAAGGACCAGATATGGAAATTTTGACCGAAGTCTTTTTCTCATTTTAAATGCATGTGTCTGAATTTTTTAAAGTTAGTGGTTTTTATGAAATTTATACCATTTATTATCAGATATTAAGTTAAAATAACATGTCTGCTTGAAACCCAAAACAAAAAACAATCTTTTTTGTTGAAGACTCCCAGTCCTTAATGTGTTAATTCATAATCTTAGTTTTTAAGCTGACCATCAGTGAGATTTTGTTAATTGTTTCTAACGTACCTTGTGATTTTATCAAATCTACAAGTTTTCACCATATTTTTAAAAAATAAGTCCAATGTCATTGGAATATCATATTAGTTTTGTGATTAAAATTTTTATTGAAATAAAAAAAAAATGAAAACTAAAAAGTTCATTCTTGCCACCATTTATGTATAAACATACCCAGGGCCCTGCGGTAGATTTTCTTAGTATGATTCAAGTATTTGAAATGCTGCCTCTTAGAGATGTGCAATAGATTGTATACATTAATATCGGAATAACATAAACCCATATGGAAAAGCGTATAAAGATTTTTAATTATTGAATAATTAAATAGTATTTTGATTTCACTGCTTATGCCTCCCTTCTTTCGGTGCGTCGCCTCTATATCAAAGCACGGCACGGCCCTGCATATACTATTTATTAGTCTTCTAATCTGTAACGTAAATGGTTATATTTATTAAACACAAAAGTTTATTTAAATATTATTTCTTTAAAAATAGTCTTTATTGGAGATATAATTATTTAAAAATTATTTCGTTTCATTTAAAGTTTTCCCTTTATCCAGATGATTTATTTAGATGTTATAATTATTTTATTTCTTTTATTACTGTGTTTTGTATGTTTTCTATTTTATAATCTTATAATAATGCATCTATTTCTAATCTAGCCTTGTGGCCCATCAATGTCTATTAACATAGTTTAACATGATTTTTTACAATGATAATATTTATTGGAGCTTCTGTAGTTGGTTAATTAAGACGTAGTGTATTACTCATATAATGTAATCGTAATCTTATTATTACTTAAGCTTAGTTCACACAGTGAAGCTGCAAATGTAATATCATTATAATTATGTTTGCTATTGTTCTCCACTGCCAAGCAATGGGATTTGCATGCATTCTGTCATCATAATTAAAGATTAGGCCTCATAGCTTTCATTTGTCATACAGTTCAGCTTACTGGTGTATAATCCATAAAGGTTTAAGAAAGACTGAAAATCGAATGAGGCCTCGCTTAATAAGTGTGAAATTATGAGCATAACCTCAAATATGTAATAGGATTTATTATATTCATCTTTAATTATAACTTTAATCTATGTACTACCTATAAGTGATTTGATATTTTAAAAATAATGTTATATTGTTTTCTAATATTTTAAATAAAGTACTTGAGTAATTTTTCACCTCAATTTCCACTCCACAAACCTCCATTTGTCAGGTATATTTAACTTACATTACTCTTAAATTACCCCTTACCACCTGACAATAATTACATCTCTCTCTCTAACAACAAATACCTCTCTTTATAAGAGTTGTTCACTTAATTGCTTGCTATTTTATAAATCCTCATTCAGTCTGATAATCCCATCAGGGAAACCGGCCACCAGTAAAAATTATGTGGAAAAATCATTCAAGTATTTTATGATGGAATTTCACCAAGTACTCTCTGTCAAAAATATTGATTACTTATATTGTTTTCTCTCATTTATATTATTATTTAGTAAGGTATTGTGTAGTTTTTAGATTATTTACATTTATTTTAATTTATTAAATTCTTATCTTTTATTTTGTATTGATTTAGCATATTTGAATAGTTTTTCTTTTGGCGAAACGTAAATGTATGAGTGTCTACTATTTTTTATCAAAATTTGCTTAATATTTTTATAACTATTGTTATATATAAATAACAATATCAAAATTTATTTAGGAAAAAATGTCATTATACATTATATGTACATGATCGACATTTTATGTAAACGATTTAGACTTAGATTTGCAATGTCTGTGCACTCACTAGGGTGGATGATTAAGTTAAATAATAATTCTTTGTATCTTCTTCGAAAATTCAGAAGTTGATTTGTAGATCCTCGTATTTAATACCATTTCTGGATATAACTAATATTAATATATAATCTGAAATAAAAGTAATATAAAATAACAATTGGTATTATTCAACCCCTTCAATAATTATTCTTTGGTTTTTTATGATTTCTTGACGGTTTCTGAATAGCTGGTCAACGAAAACATTAATTAACAAGTTCACTAAAATTTGTAATCAAGTTTTTATAAAGCATCATTTCAACCTAATTAATATAACTAACATTATACCTAAATATTTTGCAGATAGTTAATCTGCTGAATAGTGCTTTAGATATCTTGTGAAATATTTGACAGTTGGTCAACTTCTGTTTTTGTTGTTCGCCTGATCTTTTCGCCAATGATTAAGAAGTATTGTCTCCGATGTCGTTGATGTGATGTTGTGGTTGCAGGATTGATGTATGTTTGGAAATCAGAAGGCTGGCGAAATATTTGCATATTCGTAGTTTATTCAGTATAACTACACTGGGTAGAAATGTACATGGTTACTGCTTCGATGCCGCGAGGTCTCTCTGGAGAGGAGCGCGGGGAAGCCGCTTATATAGGGTCCCGCTGCCTTTGTGGATAGCGTAAACAGGAAGAATCCCAAGTATCGGGGGGTGTCTCATTGCAAGGATATCTAGCCTGAAATACGATCGCCTTTTGACTGACCGCTAATTACTATAGGTTTATGTCATATTTTAATGGGCCGTCTACTAAAATATCTAATGGATTAAGGGTCGAATGTCACATTCCAACAGGCCGTAAGACATGTGTTCCGATGTAGGTACTAACCCCTACAATCTGATTCCGTTAACAAGCTAATGGCATATATATATTTTTAATGCTCCTTAACTATTTGAGGGCTGATTTCGCTATTTTGATGACATGTCAAGTCATGGCTTCAATCAGTAGATATTTTAAAATAAAATCAATAGAATACTGTAAATAAAACAATATTATTTGTTTTTTTTTAAATTTGGTAGGTACTCGGGTTACCATTAAATAAATATACAGTGATGGCTGTGATACAACAATGTTTTATTCATAATCATTATCTTTGCATATCCGATTAATTCAGTTCAATACTGACCATTTTGTTCTCGAAGCACAGCTTAGTAAATACTAGAATAATTTAAGAGAGTAAGAAAATAAGTACAAATAGCCTTAACAGTCGGAGACCCGACCTGATTTTATTAAGATATAACTGAGCTTAATTTTATAAGAAGATATTGGACAGATGACAGGTCGAGCAGCAGGATATTCCACTGCTTGATGTGACTACTCTTGTAGGTCGATTTTCTTGATGTACTTTCTTATGGTAGGTACTTAACGTCCATGGAGAATTGTTAAAATCAGCAGGAGTCTTGTTCGCTTATTGGAGTTGTGGAGTAAATAAAAAAGATAATGCTATTAAAGGATTTACTAAATATCTATTTTAACTACTACACTTTAAATACCTACCACTACAATACAACTTAAAATAGATTTTAATAAATTATCCTAACTGTGGTCTGTAACCCTTATCCAGAATTCACTGTCGTATTGTTGAATAACAACGGCTTGATTTTCTTGCTTCGGATGATTCTGTTTTATACTTTTTTTAAAAAGTTAACAAAATACACAAAATTACATTCCTGGCGCTGCAATATTAAAGTTGTAAACTATAGCTGCAGATTTTATTAGTTCTTATATTTGTCTACTTTATGTTGCATGACATAAGTAATTTTATTAAAAAACGATTCACTTCAATAGTGCCATTTTTTGAAAGGAAAGGGGTAGTTCAAACTCTACTCCAGACAGATTCTTATATTGTCTTTTTCTAAGTTGATAAGTATACTTTAACAGTTGAACCGTAACATTCTGCTGTAGAATACATAAGTAATATAAATATTTGAAATTATTGTTCAGATTATTAGGTTATAGCCATTGCTTATTTCTATCGGTACTATGATGCTATTGCTATAATTATGCAAATATCTGTAATATTACATTTTACAACACTGTGTTGATCAGATATTTTACTCTAGTTTAATAGAGAATGCCGTGACAATATTGAATAGTTATAATGAAAACCACATCATACTAGTAAGCTTTTTAGAATTTGAAATAGATAATTTTGATTTGAATTATTTTATGGTCATATAAACAATCAAACTGGGATAACATACAAAGCATTATCAATATCAGGGGCAATTTTGACAAATACATGTTTTGAAACTGGCAGAACCCTTTCAAAATATTGACTTTCATAAACTAAATCGAAAAATTACTTTGAGAAAATAATGTGAACAGACACAAATAATATAATAAATATAAAATTGTTGTAATACAAGTATTTAGCATCTTCAATTGATTTCACAATTTTCAAATTATATTTAATTAAAGGGCTGTTTTATTTTACTGAAATTTATTGATTTTATTTATTACTCAAAATATAAAGTGGAGCAAGGCATGAATTTCAATGATATTAACTAAGAATAGTATAAAAAAGCAATGCAAAGATATTTCATTAGTTTTATTATGAGGTGAGTGAGTTTATATACAAAAATAACATTTTTTATTTGAGATCTGGTCAATCTTATAGGTAATTTCTGTGAATAGATTCATATGCTTCAACAATTGAAGAGGTTTGCTAGATGTATAATCTATTACTAGCTCAAGTTAACACCTTTAGAAATTTCTTACATTATGACTAAAATATTTTCTGTTATTAATTGTTATATTCAAATATACGATTCAAACAAGTCAAGTATACGATGAATACATGAGACAAATATAAGTGGCTAGAAATATTTAGTTTACCTTGATAGATTTTGTACTAGTGTCAGGAGCGCCAGGAAAAGTATTTAATTGGTGTAGGTAGTCATGAATCCAGATAAATGTTAAAGATAATAGAATGTTTTCACAGTTTTTTTTTAAATACATGATAAATAATTATTAGGATCTTACTTTAATTATATTTGTGGCATACTAAGATTTCTATAATGATAACTTGTACATCATAATATAATGTTTTACTATCAATTCGGCCTGTGTGCTCGCTTCGATATACACTCCCAATATCTCCACGCACCCTCATCGATGCGTAGTACTATATGTACAGTAAATATAACATTATTATCTAAAGTATCCTTTTTCATCTCGGGGGTTTGTTTATTCATTGCCGCAGGTTTTTCGGCGTTACTCTGAAATCAAAAGCAAAAAGTGAAAAATTAAATTTAAAAACAATTAGTTAAAGTAACAGAAAATAATAACCAAACTCTACTAAATAAGTGGAGTTAGTGATTCTGCACAAAAATGTAGATCTATAAGGAAACATCACCTCTCTGGAGGACACGATGTGCCGGCAGTGTCTCGGGGGCAGGTTCAGGCTCCAACAGTAGCGGCTCATAGCGGGCAACCGAAGCGGGGGGAGTGGGTAAGGCAAGTGGAGCAGGTGACCCAGGAGGTCCAGGTGGGGCAGGCTGAGCAGGCGGAGCTGCCATAATATCATTCAAAAGAGTGGGTGCTACCATAACACCAACAGGAGCAGAAGTTATAAACTCATTCTTGTGTAGGCATTCTCCCAACATGCGTGTGTGCAGACGGTCCATGTTGCTGACGAGATCTGAATAATTTTCATCACACAAAACCGGATTATCTGAAACAAAATTAATAGTGTACGGTATTGATATCTATTGCTGTTACAAAATATTATTATTCTTGCTTTTCATTAATAAAAATTATTTATGAAACACATTGAATCGCGCAATTACACTGTCCACATATTTTCATCGCATAAAGCAAGATACAATAGAACAGTCATTATCAAAGTAAACAATATATTTACAAAGCATAAAACAGATGGGAAATTACATTTATAAATGTAGCCTGCTAATGAAAAAATAACAATATTTATATCAGTAGATGATTTAGTAAGCTATTGCTGACATGAGAGTTCTTACCGTGCAAGTATATTTTGAGAGATCCGGTGACTCCGTGAATGGAGCACTTTGTTTTGGTAACCAGATCAAGGTTTACAGCACGGATGCTATTCCATGAGAGATCTGCCCAACACAGCACAGGCAGGCCATGGAAATCTTTGTCCAGGAAAGTGATATTGTTGTGAGAAGCCAGTAACTCCTCAAGAGCAGGCAAGTACGTCTGAAAATAATCATATTTATTCTAACAACTTTTATTTTATTCTTTTAATAAAAATGAACGATTGTTCATTTGTATCTTTTCAAAACAGTTGATTATTTTTTAAAATATCGCCAGCGCAACTATAGAAAAACTATCAAAATTAAAATATGGCCATGTAAAAAAATCGCGAGCAAGTCATTTTAAATAAGCAAGTTTGTCATTTTTAAAAATGGAGTTTTCTTTTATGTTTCTTAACATTAAAATCTCATCACAAATTATTTTCAAAGAGTACCATATACATGAATACATAATAAAATAAATGTTAATGTGTAGAAACCAACTTTGGATGTCTCTTCAAGGGTGGTAATCTGGTTGTGAGACACGTCCAGCAGACGCAGCTCATCTAGGCTTATGAGGTCATCAGGGGAAATGATCTTGAGACGATTGTGGCTGACATTAAGACGCAATAGCCCATGCAGCCCCATAAGTGCTCCGCCCAGACTATGCAACAAATTGTGTTCCAGCCGCAGCTCCAGGACATGTGTCTCCAACTCCACCAGGTTCTACATCAATTCATTTAATTTATTTACCTTGCAATCTTAGTGCTTTAATTAATTCGATGATAATTGATTACTAAGATATAAATAAAAGTCGAAAGAGATTACTGTTTTCCTAGTTTTGTCAATTATCCAAGTTTAAGAATGCATAGATTGTATGGGGAAATTTTAAGCCTCATATTAGTGAAATAAATGAAAATAGTACTATTTTTAGATATTTTGTTATTTATTTCAAGTTGTATTTTCTGTTAATATAAATAAAATATTACCTCTGTATGTCCACTCAGATGAGTGATTTGATTGTAAGAAAGGTCAATGACCCACAATTTTTTCAATCCTTTAATTTCTTTGAGGGAAAATTCAGATAACTCATTGTGTGTGAGGTTCAGGCACTGCAGCATTCGCAGGTGAGTCAATGATCCATTCAGTGAATGAATTTCATTATATCCAAGATCCAAGTAAGCCAAGACGTCAGTTTCAGTGAAGTCGTCATAGGCAAGCTACAAAGAAAATAAATCCAGGTTAGTTGGATTTATTTGTATGATTTAGAATTTTACAAATCAAGTACTGATCCAAATGTCTTACTTCTTTTATTTTATTGTACGAGAGATTGATTTTTTGCAGCCTTTTAGATTTTTGTAATGCTCCATGCAAGCCGTCAATGTTATTGTTATAAAAATACAGAGAATCAATTCTGGGCAGATTCCGCAGCTCAACCGGAAGTCTCTCGAGTTGATTGTTCGCAGCATGGATCAATGTCATCTTGTTGGCATTCTGAAAGAAATTATATACTCTAAAACTCATCACTATGCATAATAATATCATAGGCTACATAGTATTGTGAACTAACTGACCATAGGAATTTCGTTATCGATTGATGTCAACTTGTTTGCATTTATGAAAAGCCATTCCAAACCATCCATATTCCTCAGAGTATTATTTAAGCTTGTAAGCTGGTTAACACCTAGGTGAACGTGTCGTAAATTACTAGGAAGACAATTTTTCTCTAGCATTGTTAGGCCATTGCCAGGCAGAACCAAATGTTGCAAATTCGGAATGTCCTATAAAATAAAAAATAACATTGAAAAAATGTAAAGTAACAATTTATTGTTAGATTGGAAGTTGAAAAGTATATTTTTATTACGATACCTTAAAATCTGTAGAACCTATGGTTTTGATCTTGTTCCTGCCCAGATCCAATGTTCGGATGTTTGGCATATGTCGCAGTACGTGACAGGGCACCGAGGGAAGACTGTTGTCGGCCAGACTGAGGTATTCTGTGCTCATCAACCCCTCGAATGCTGCATCATTAAGCATGCTGAAACAAGTTAAAATAACATACTGAGTCATGTTTACTTATGTTATATTTTATAATTATAATTTATATATATATATATATATATATATATATATATATATATATAAATATATATATATATATTTATATATATATATATATATATATATATATTTATATATATATATATATATATATATATATATATATATATATATATATATATATATATATATATATATATATATATATATATATATA
Organism: Atopsyche davidsoni; assembly: GCA_022113835.1. Lineage (NCBI taxonomy): Eukaryota > Metazoa > Arthropoda > Insecta > Trichoptera > Hydrobiosidae > Atopsyche > Atopsyche davidsoni. Next base: position 9,905,674 of record JAILWY010000010.1, read on the forward strand.
TATATATATATATATATATATATATACATGTATATATTCACGACGTGACTGTATACAAAAACCAAGAAGTCTTATCTTTTACTAAAGACTTTTTTATTTTTTATGCGAGTAATTATGAAAAATATTATTTCAATATATGTTTTGTGGATTTACTAGGGTATCAATTAAAAAGATTTTTCCACGATAATTGACCGACCTCGAGAGGGAGAGGGAGGGAAATTAAACGTGTTTCTCAATTTTTTTAATATCATAATGATGTGACAATGTATCAAGATGCTATTAATGTTAATATTACCCTAACCTAAATTGAGCACGAGCAAATCGACTCCCTGAAGATGACGCTTGCGCAACGTCGATGAAATAAAAAAAAAAACCTGCTCCACTTTAAACGCGAAACAGGTCAGTGGCACTCAACGGATCTTAAATCTACACCTGCAGTCTTTTTAAACTGAATGCACACCTAAGGATATACGAGTTAAAGAAAAATCTTTCATGATGTAACTAATAACAAACTGATCTATATAAAATTGGCAAGAAAGACGTGCATATTTTATTTGTGCAGTGGTTGATTATTTCAGACCAATTTGGCCCTGCCTTGCGAGTAAACCACCCGAGTGGACCGTCTGCGCTCACAATATTAAGTATTTCTCAATCTGTCAATAACGGTAGCAGTGAGAGCTGACCCTTGACCGAAAGCAGCAATTGATTTATTTGAAACTGACGTGCATTACACCCAGAGACAGATAGTACCCAACATTAGATGGCTACACATATAATGAACGCTATAAACTATCGACCCCTGCGTTTTCTTAAGTAAACAAATAAAACACAATACAACACCAAACTCTCGGACTCAGACTATGCTTAATTTATAAATCGTATTTATACTATATATAAATTTTTCTACGTGTTTCAGCAGTCTCACTGAAAGAGTTATACCTGGCTGGAGTTCTCCGCCCGCGTTTATACTATACATTTAAAACAACGTACTTCAAAGAAATCACTTTTCATTTCTTCTGTGCAAATTTCAATAATAATTTTAAAGAAATAACGACTGTCCCGGTGCATTAATCAGATGAAGTGACTGCTGAAATTGTTGCTATGGTGTTTTTTTTCCCGTCCCTAAATATTCCAGATCCAAGATGAACCTGATACGCTTTTTAACCAAATACATACTGTGCAATATGCAAGTATTAAAATATGTCGATATGATGAACTCAAATATGAAACACTGGCCCTGAAAGGATTCTTATATAAACTATTACTTAAATTCGAAACTTATTAAAATATTATAGTTGCATGAACGACTAAGAAAAAATTATAATATAAATATCGGTATCTGAAAAAACAACTGCAAACATCATAGTTTAGCTGTTTCCCCGTTGTTTAAGATGATATAACTGCAATACTAATACAGATGACTATGCTATTCACAATCAGCCAAATTTTACTCAAAAATAAACTGACATAATCTCCAGCGACCTATTGCACTATATACAGGCAAGTAATCCAAATAACCGCACATAAGCTTTTTTTGTACATGTAGGTAAGTAAAATAAGCGTCGGAATATTTATTCAATAAATGACATATTTATAAATAATGCTAATCAATATACTAAACTTATTAAATATACAAGAAGAGAATGCTAATTATTTATCATTTACATTCATAAAAGCTAAAGCTGATATTACGATGAGATACTAATGAAATAGAGTTGTTTATACTATCGCAAATCTATCAATATTATAAATATAAAGTGATTATTAATTTATGAGTAATAGATGATTTACAATCCCACGCACGAGCCATCAGTGGTGTGCAGTGAACATCAACCTAAGCATGCAATTCCACTGCTGTATCTAAAATAAGCCACTTATAAAATAGTAAAAAAACTTACTAAAATATCGCCAATAAGTAGTAATTTTTTTCGTGAAAATTTCGTACAAGATGGAAAATAAAAATTTTACTTGAATATTTTAAATTTTATTTTAGTAGCGGCAAAAAAATTATAATAAAAATTTACAAAGCGTATAATTTTGTATATTCTCGCCTAGTTACGGAATGCAGAATATGTGAACTAGTATTTTTATCCATTAATGATGACGATCTGCAGCAATGACGACTTTCATTGTGGGGCTCTGACTTTTCAATCACAACCACTCGTCGCTGAAAAAACTTTCCGACGGAAAAATTCAACTATCCCTACCCGGTCCTGTTTCGGGTGAGAAGAGCCTGATATGACCCATCATATTTTATTGGTATATTTAAAACCAAAGTAGTACAAAAAAACTCGTGTACGTTGTGCTAGAGGATTGCGTGTTGTTAATTTAACTACAATAATTCGTATTGAAATAATAAATAACACTTATTGAGATCCACTCGATAGATTTTTTTTTACATTTATACTTGATTCCATGTTTGTACGTTTCACATAATTATTCTTTAAACAAATTACAAGCACAATAACATCACTAATTTATTGAATAAAAGATATTTGTTGTTTTAGATTACTTTCAAGTAAATTTCTAACTCAACCTAAATACTTTCTATCATATACGACGGTTATTTTTAGCTATTGTTTGTTTTTCAAAGGTTGGAAAACTTCATATATTTTTTAGTTTTTCTTTTGAAATTTGCCTGAAGCGCTGACCTACTGACACCTTTCCAGTCGGCAGGTGTATACTGTATATGCTACACTAACTATGCACCGCTGTACGTGCAGCTAAACTATCAAAAAGGCAACCCGATGGGAGTCTCTAGAAGCGCCGTTCAAATTATTGTTTTATAACATCAACACCAGGTCTTCATTGCGGTTTGTAAAATCTATTTTGCTAGAATCAATAAAGGAGGCATTCGTGCAATGAAGGTCTCACTACTCGCGTAAATACTGCAAGACAAAGAAGTGTGCTGAAAGATCTTACTTGCCTGTATTAACATCACATCTTTGTTCCATATCGTCAAAATGACAATATCGGGCAATTAGACAATGCTGATGCAAGAACACTAAATATTTACATATTTATTGTTATTTTCCCTAATTTATATTACGAGTTTACGTTTTACAGTTATGCAATCAAGTTATAAATTGTATGTTTTTTATAAGATATGTCTCAAGCGAACTATTCTCAGTGCACTCGGAGGAGCTCGAGACAAGAAGTATGTTAAAATTAATGCCAGATCCGTTGATGAAAAAAATATATGCATGTTCTCTGGTTGGCTCCAATCACGGTATCGCCCAGGGTTTTCCGTCAATACGCGAAGCGCACCATCATCAAAGATAACTGTTCGACAGGACACGGCGCGCTTATTCACATAATAACATTTTTTAAAAATGGCCCACTCAGGCAGAGTCCGTTCATTGTCAAAGTTGTTTACGGTAAACGGCGGAAGAGTCCAATCATAATTAAAGGCGAAATTTGTCTACTATTTTACTTGAGAACTTACAAATCTCACGCCTTTGTTCTGAATGTCAAATAAAGATGAAAACGGTAGGTTTTGTATGGTTTAAATGTGCACTTCCCAGGTGCACAGATATTGATGAAGAGTAAAGAGTTGGATTGCAGAATACTATTTGCTATAGCATAATGTGGAAAAATATTTAGTTAGATATAATAATTTAATATAGTAGCTGTATGGGTATTTTGCGTCATATTTTTTTGTATACGAATGTTCAAAATATATACGTTTACACCCAAACATTTATGACATATACTATTTTGCTGCATGCTTTTAATTAAACCATTTATAGATGAATATGCATATATATATATATATATATATATATATATATATATATATATATATGTGTGTGTGCGTGTGTGTTTGTGTACAAATAACAGGGATCAATTTGAGTGAACTTATAATCTATTTTATATTTATTTTATTTTTTTGTTTTCAATAAAAGTTATATTTACTTTATATTTTTATGAAATTATGCACTGGTTTATAGTTTTAAATTTAAATGATATGTATTGTACAAAAAAATCACTCGTGACTCATGACTAAAATCTAAAGAACGCAATAGTCGGAGCATTCCACTATTATTTCCAATGGGGTGCCGTGGCTTCCCGTGGCTCTAGGGGCGAGGAAGTGCAGATTCGGCGGCCGCAGATGGGTTCGTAAATAATTCTGGTACTTGTAATAAAATCAATATGCGAATCGTGTCGACTGTAAAACGAAGATCAAAGATCATATGAATTGAGCCCGTTATTCAATTTGCAATTCTCAAAATGTAGATGTCAAAGGTTCGAAGCTTTCTGTTGAAACGGCTACAAAAATCGTAAAATTTCAAACCAAACCACCACAAGCAATTTTCAAGGCGACAAAGTAATAATTAATCGTTATTTTTTATTATTCATTTAAGAGTGCAATTTATAAGTCATATGCAGTATAAAAATATATCTACCACAATGATATGTAATTTATTTATAGAGTGTATCATTTATTAGTCTGAATAGAACCATTAAGCTCGAGAACACTTTAATTAAACGTGCATCAATTATTTTTTGAAACATTAGTAAAAATAATAAATACGTTATCTTGGAGTGTAATTGCATGACACTGGCGATAACCCCCGTATCTGCCCCGCGCCCCTCGCGGCCCCTTCATTGTAATACGCTCGCGCTGGTGTGTTTGTTTTTTTTATTTTCCGCAGTTTAAATTCCGCATTATATTCAAGTAGGAATGTTAAACTGGAAGTCAGCTAGCTTATCGATTATACATGCAATATTGATCAACTATAGATTAAATAAACATGGAGTAGTAAAAAGGAAACGCAGCATTTCCAACAAATAAACAAAAACAATTTGCAGACACCTAAACAAAAGAATCATTTAGCTCGCAGTGATGCAAAACAACACAAATAAACATCAATAAAAAGTAAAATAAATTTCTATAAATAATAAAATATGTTTTTGTTAGTAAACCGACTTTCTCTTATCAAAGACATTTTTTTAACCTCATATACACAACATTATTATATTCATAGTGCATGCATATCTCTGAAGATGTTTGTTTTCTTATATGTGTGCCTATCTATATCAGAAACGCCCATCGATATCATGGTAATATTTTACTTGTTTTGTATGTGGAGGTGAAAATTTCTAGCAGCTTCGCGCATTGCACAATTCTCTGTGACATACCAATTGTATAGCAATGGAAGCTTTTCCATAAATATATAAATACATTGGTTTATGTGTGATCTTGTCTAGTAAATATAATCATTTATTTAAGCGCTATGGATCTTCGATAAGCCCTCGCAGCTCGGACGCCGACAATAAGTGATGCCAGACAGCGAGTAGTTTACTGGTCCTGTGTGTGCTGCAGAAAATGTTTATTTTACTCAGTTTTTTAAAGTGTAACCCCCATGAAAAGAACAAAGAATAACTATGATTTTTATATTAAAAAAAAACTTCTTTGTGTCATAAAACAGCGTCGCTCTAAAAAAAACCTTTGTGAAGATTTATTATTTATTTTAGAGTTATACTACAGATATATTACCCGAATTTGAACCCATGACCGCATGGCTAAAAAAACAGACGCACTAGCCACTAAGGCGGTTTACTTACTTCATAATAAAGTAGCACCACGCCATCCTCTGATTTAGTAAAAAGTGATTTCATTTATATGTCTTATGTTCCAAGTGATGAAACAAAATTATGAACCATATTAGCTGGTGAGACGGTGGCGGTGAGTACACATGCAGGATACGTTTTCAAAAACATTAAAAAATATTTCCATTGGCAAATAGCCTCATCATCGGCGACCAAACGTACAAAGAGTTTAATAATTTATCAGTTCGCCATAATTACCAGACAAAGCTTTAGAAGAATTGGACTTTTAACTTGACGAATATCAGCTCAATCGATCAATCAACTTAGAATGTCCAAAGGTGGCTTTCAACCTTTTAAATCGAAATTCATTTGATGATCACTGTCGATTGATTACAATTCACCTAGCTTTTTTTTTTGTTTATTATTGCCAATTGATTTCGATTCAATTACTTTCCGTAAAGTCTTGTAAATAGCTTATTAATTTTATTGTACCACAGAGAAGTATTATATATTATATAAAAAATATATAAATATTACCTCTCAAACTTTATTTCGGGCTGGTAGAGGGAAGAAATATAATAGAATTTTAGATATCAATTTTTTCATTTAGGATATTGATGGTAACAGTGGTGAAAACATTATTCAATTCTTCACAGCGAGAATCAATACTTATAAAAAAAACAATATCAACACAACAAGATAAGTAATATCAGAGTGCTTGAAGAAATAATATATTAAAATAGATCACGCGTTTTTCAAATCTTTTTTTAATTTTATATTAAAGTAACTAGTGTTAGTTCACTAACAAGTGCAGCAAATTAAGTAGTGATAAACAAAAAAAGTTGGGCCTTTTCCCAATAAAATGTAATTATATTAAAACTGAGCTTGTAGAGAAATATTTCGAAAAGGTTGGCCTATTCTGGTCGGGAGGTCAAAAGATGAGTGCAAGTGGCGCTTGAGCCAACGAGGCGACAATTCGACTTCGGCACGGGCACGGGGCACGGGGCACGGGGCACGGGCCCGAGCACGGACACGGGCATGAGCACGGGCACGGCCTGCCCCGCATGCTGCCCAGACATCGCTCGACAAGACCGCCGGGGGAAGGTAGACGGCGCAGTGGTGCTGGGGTGGATTTCATAATTAACACGAGTCGTCCCAAAACATCGTCTCTAACATTCAATAGCTGTCACCTTGATGACGCTCCCGTTTAAATGTGAGATAGAAGTATATATATACATATATATATCGGCAATTGCGTTGGTTGTTGTAAATGTAGGATTAATAAAATTATTCATATAATAACCTGTTAAAACTGTAAGTAGTGTCTATCTAGTTAGGGTTAAGTTTATTAAAAAAAATTCATGCTTTTAATCAATCCTAAGGATTAGATATATGTATAATATAAAAATGAGTCACTATTAAAATAATTAATCAGTTCTATTTTTATACATTGTTTTTGCAACATTCATATCAAAATATATCTTCCTAAATGTAACGAGTCACATTTATGCTATAAATCCTAAATTAAAGCTTCTTATTCAAATGCATATTGAAAATAGCGTATTTATTACATAGTTGATTATGAATTATTATTGCATGTCTAAAAAAAGGTTATATTTTAAAGTATATACCAACCTTGCTTTGTTTATTTGTAGACAGATCAGGCGCTAAGCACACATCATATAAACATGGAAATTTAAAACGAATATGTAATATTTTAATCGGTATATTTAATCGAATAAAGCAGCATTAGAAAACCACACACAATAAAATATTTCCACAGAAAGAGAGAATGAAAGCATGATAAAATTATGTTCTAATTGAAACCTTACTATCTAACTGACTATGAAAGGCTTCGATTGTGATACCCAATTACAGCCTTGAACGATAACAATTTAAACAAACCACCGGTCGAACTCACTATCGAGAATACCTGGCAAGTTTTTCATGTTGATTGTGGTCTAGAACTAAAAATGTAGATAAATATTTTAGACTTTTCATTCAGTTGTAGATTTTAGTGTCTATTTATCAAGGGTGTAAACTTTACCTACCTAGTAATTCCGACAGTATTACTTTTTTTAACAAAAATATTATTGATTTCTTAGCATAGTAGTGTCTGTTTCGGTTCCAAAGCAACCTGCGACTCTGCAGCTTGTCGGTGCAAAGGACCCTGCATTAGTTTCATTTTGTTTCGTCTCACACATGCTTTCTTCGCGAATAATATTTTCTTAAAGAACTCGACAAGAAAAGCTTTAATAATTTAATGCACACCAGACCTCAGTGAAAAAAGAACAGAAAATACCGCTGATTGAAGTTGATTTCATTATATTTAAAGTATAAGTATTTTTAAAAACAACGACATTATAATTTGTGAATAATTAAGTGAAAATTCCAAATGCCTCACTAAATTTAAATATACGTAGGTGAATTGTAAATAATCGATTTAAAGGATGAACAATATAAACTTACTCTGAAAAGGGAAAATGACTTAATTGCCTAATAACAATTTTAGCAGTGATGTGTAAAAAAGCTTTTGTTTTACTATAGAAAAGCAACCGCTTAATTAAGCATGTTAAAAAATATGTATACAATTTTAATATAACTGTTTCATTAAATGTAGCGATATTTAGTTGACTCGTGTCATAAAAAGTATGGCTATGATTCGTACATAATCATAAACTGTCCCAAGTCACTTTGGTCATCGCCCAGCCCTGACGTCGAGAGTGACCTGCAATATTCTGGCTCTGAACTCGTCTGCGTTCAGACCTGTTGGGTGAATAATGGGTAACGCGGTGGAAGAGCCGTCCAGCAAGCTGCGGCGCGGGGCGCTCTGCCCCACCCTGTCCTGCCCACCCCTCGATGTACATCCCAAAGGAATGTTATTTATTTGAAACTAAATTGAAAGTTTCCCTTTATAAATATTTATTTTCTCTTTATTTTCATCACGATTACATTTGTACAAGCAGTTCCAAAAATAGATTGTATTTTTCTTTGCAACATCGTTTTTTTTTTCTTTTGTAACATTCGATGTGTGTACGATCTTATTGTGTGATTGTATTCTTATATTCAATGACAATTTATAGTCAATTGTCATGTATAGTTATTGTCATAGCCGCTTACGTACAAATAATTTCAATTATATATCATTTTTAACTTGAACCTTGAGTATACCTCTTGCATTAGATTTTACTCTCTATTGCCAGGAGTGGAGATAATGCGCGAGTTTTTTTTCATGCAAAAATAGGTTCGGGCAATTTAGAACTGTAATAAAAAATAAGTTGTGATACTGAAAACGTTGAAAAAATGTAGAAATAAAATAGAAGAATAAATGGAAAGATTGGTAGCTAGAAATGTGCAGCTGGAGTAGTGCGTAATCTCCGGTCGCCGACGGGCTGGGCGGTGCACCGGAGGGCGCCCGCCGCGGGGGTGGGGGGCGCACCATCCTGCTATCATTATTTCAGAACGACCGTACTAGGGAGGTCAAGGTTAGTCCGATGTTTACTCGCGGGCGCCGTAGTGTCGCATCGATGTTTATTGTATATCCGATAGTAGAACCGTTATAAATCCAACAACAGCGCTTCTTCAAAAACTAGATCGATTTGCGAATTCTCTCGGCGGACAGAGCCGCGATACGAGACGCGGGTTCATCGTGACTCGCAGCGGGAAATGCCTAGAGCTCGGCGCGCAGCGATGGGGTGAGCAGTCGCGCGGACTAATGACGTTCTTTCCAAAGCGATGCTGTACTCTTTTCATTGAGTAGTTGGGTACAATTAGCTTCTGTAAATCGCCAATTATCACTTTCAATATCCTTTTGTCAATTGTGCGCGTTTTAAGTTACTTGACTATATGTACTTTTGTTTGATATTTTGATGCATATGGCTTTGAATAGAACGTAGATCGGATAGAAATGCGTACACAAGACGTATGCGAGTCTCAGTGTCGTGGTTTGGGCAAGTTGCATCACGAAGCGAGAATGTATTTTGGCGATGCGCTGTAAATTTATAGTATTTTTTTAGGGAAAATACTCGCATTTATCTGCATTTTTTTGACTTCACAGTTATCGAAATACCCAAAGATGCTATAATTTATGTAGTTTCTTTATCAACGACTAGACTAAGAACATCGTCGAGTGAGAAAGTAACAGAATTTTTTCTGAGAGTTGGGCTCATTGCGAGATATTATAATCGCTCGGCTAAGGGGTTAATGACCTTTTTCGATAACAGGAGTTCTAAGGTAGAGCAATGGTATTTTTTCAATACATTCAAAATGCGACTTGTCAATTCCTAAATAAATATAAAAGTTTTAAGCCGAGAAAGAAAATAACACGCTTTACTATAATTATTATAATAACTTCGAATGAATGACAATAGATTCTCAATATCGGTAACAAAAGCGTTTTTAAAATTAAAAGGTTAGACAAATTCATCACTCCTTACAGCGGGTAAAAAAAACGAGTCTGCAGTAGCATAGTCTTTTTTTTTAAATACAATATTCTTCAGATTACCCAATATTATTTTATTCAAATTTCTCAACAGGTGGGTATGTCAATAGGAGAAGTAGGTCATGTTAAAATGGGTTCGTGTGACATCTAGTCGCATTTGTGATTATACATTACTGTACAAGAATGCCAAAGTGATCGAAAAAAGCGGGCAGATTGCGGCAAAAGGGAGGCGTACCTCGGCAGACGAACGGACAGCGGCGACGCCGGGTCCGCGGAACTAACCTGATGTTGTCGTAGTTCAGCTTGAGGTTGACCACGGAGAGGCCGAGGCCGGCGATGGGGTGGTCGGCCAGGTCGGACACGGCGGAGTGCGAGACGGCCAGCGTGACGGCCGTGTCGGCGGCGAAGCGGCCCTGCAGCGCGGCGGCCGCGCGCGCGAAGGAGTCCAGCCGCTCGCACGCCAGCAGCAGCGAGCCCAGCTCCTGGCGCCGGCAGCTGCACGGCGAGATCTCGCGCCGCTGCGCACAGTGCAGGCTGGCCAGCGCCTGCAGCCACAGCGCCGCGCCCAGCAGCGCGCCCAGCGCCGCCCGCGCCGCGCGCGCGCTCATGCTGCGCGCTCTCGGTTATCGACCGGCGCGCACCGGGACGGACCGGCTCGCGAGACTCCGAGGGCGGGAGTCGGGAGTCGGGAGTCGGGAGCGAGTGGCGGGGTGTCGCAGTCGCAGTGCTCGAGCGACCCGGACGGCGGGTCGAGAGAGAGTGGCCGCTCAGCCCGCGGACCCGCACTGGCGCTGCCGGCCCGCGGCCGCCTCGCCGCCCCCCGCGTCCCGCCCGGCCGGCCCGCGCCCCCGCCCTCGCCCGCGCCGCGCCCCGCGCCGCGCCCCGCGCCCGCGCCCCGCGCCCGCGCCCCGATAAGGAAGCGACTCGTGGAGGCCCATCGCTCTTTCATTCTTTCACGGGGACACGAATGTATCCCGCATTGCAGCGGGCTGCACCTGATCTTATGGCATTGCCAAAATTTATGTGCTGCTGCTGCTATTGACCGAGTGAAGTGACTATTTTCTGAGCGCGGGTCATTTGTCACTCAAATATTTCATCGCTTTTAACTGAATAAAATATCAACAATTTCCAATTCTACTCTATTTGTTTTGAAAGTATATGAAAGAAAGATCACGGCGCGAGTTGTTTGTGCATCTTTCCTGTGTGCGCTTTTATTTTCCAGTGACTGTCCTGATTTTTTTATTATTTATGCGTAAGCTCGTACTTTAAATGCATGTAGGTCTTAAAATAGTTCAGCCAGATAATAACTTCACTGCAAAATTATTTACCACGAGATATATTTTTATTTTTAATTTTCAAGAATGTCTACCAGCGTATATGAGCTGAATCAAAAATGCTTCAGGCCAGGATTCAAACCTTCCGTAGATGATAAGTAATGTTATATAGTAAGTAGGATGTTAAAATAAATTGCGACTTTCAGAAATGTTTCAAATTATATGTTATTCAAAACTGACAACAAAAAAACACATTAATCAGAGAAAATGACCGTTTAACGTAATACATAAATATTGAAAATGTTCTGGTTCCCAGTTGTAGACATGTGATTAATGTGAGTCGCGGTGGGAGCTCGATCGCTATCGCGGACTGGAATGCAAATTAAATTTTATACTAAAACAGTGACGTGTGATGCACAGAACACCACCCAGGTGGAATTTCATAGAGTACCTTTAGGGTTGTTATTGCTGACGCAGCCCGCCCAGCTCTCCGAGAAGAACGCTAGCAATCACCCACTCGACAACAAGTGTATCAAAGAAATTCAACATTCATATTCAAATTGTCTATTTTAGATATCTCAGAGCCACGTTATAAACATTTGGGAATGTGAATTAAATACGTAAGTAGAATTTTTAACAAACGGAAAAATGTGCTTTGTTAGTATTTGCTATCTGTACGTTTAGATTGTTTTTGTCCAAAAGCTCACAATTCACAAACGTTACATATCTATTATATTTTTCAAATCTTGTTTTTCTCAAAAAATCGATTAATACTTTCATACCTTCATGAAAACGGACTGAAAATTTTCTTTGAATGGACTTATTTTCCCCGGATTTTTTATTATGCTGAAGTTAATAGTTACTCACTTAATGATGTTTTTAGAACAAAGTTGACTGCTTACCTGATTTTTAATCACATAAATCTAACTAAGTTAAATAGATTTAAATGTGGCATTTAAAAGACTTACAATATAAATAGCATTTATTTATATCCTAACTTCGTTATTTTTGCAAAGCTTTAAACGAAGTATTTTACAGTGCCGTTGCTTTTTGCCCTCTCCTTTTACCTGCAATATACAAAACGATACGTTTTGTTTTTTTATATCATTTGTGAGATCGCCAATATTCATTATCCGGGGTGTCGTGATGATATATCTGACAAAGTCGGTGCATCTTCTTTGTTTCGACCTACAGCCAAGAAAAATGCTAATAAGGAATAAAGTTTGCTAAGAGCGAAAAATACATATCTTCGACATTTTTTCTTGTATACACAAATTAATAAAATAATAAGGAACAACACCTAAGACAAATACGAGCTAGCCAAATTATGGACAAGACAGAATATTTTCGACAAAAAATGAAAGATGTTTTATAGACAAAACATTAAAAAAATACATATGATAACTAAAATAATTTTAGATATTTAAATACTATTATGACGATCAATCTGCCGGTAGTACATGTTGCATTCGTATTTATTTAATTTAGTGCAATGATCACGGTTGATGCGATCTTGCTTCGCCGCAGCGTGACTGCCGTAAAAAACTGTCGTCGCATCCATATATAAGTGTTTAAATATATATATATATATACACCATGCCTTCCAGATCTTATAGATAAAAATATATCAAGAACAATACAAAAGCAAAAAATGATAATTTATCATCATTGGAATTTAAGTGATTAGAATCGGAGTTCCGGGCTGTAAAGAGATCCCGGGTGCAGCCATACTAATGACTTTAAATAAAAAAATCAATTTGTCTTTAAATTCAAATTCATATAGCGCGATGGGATAATTATATCTTTTATGTGTTTACAATATGTGCGACATTATTCACTCGCCACCCCAAAAATATACTGTGATGTCATTTTACGAATAAGTGTATTTGTATTTGACACAATCCATATGTCTTTCATTATTTTTTCGCAAATTTCTCAGTTGAATTGGGTTTATCTTTATTTTGAGTATTTCCATTGCGCAGGCGGATCCTATTTTCGTTTTTACATTATTTAAGTCAGAGGTTGTGAGATGACGGTTTCAGTTGAAATATTAATAAAACATGTCATAAAAACTTCACAAAGAAGACTTTCTTAAATTTGTTTCAATTCGTCCAGTAATAAATTCAAAATGTATATATATATATATGTATGTGTGTGTGTGTTGTATATTTATATGTTTGAGGTTTAGATATTTTTTTTCAAGAAATGATAGATGTTCGTATGTGCAATGGTAGGTTCAGCTACGCCATAAGTTTGAAACAAGATTTTACAATATGATATATGCTAAGAACTGTCTGTTGAATTGCTCAGTTGTAGTTGATCCTCCCGGGTCTGAGCCCCCGCTGCAGGGCCGCGCCCGGTGCTCGACCGTCGCTGGTCTGAGAAGAGAGCTGTCAGCTTTGTTATTCTTCGTTTCAAAACATTTCCAGCAAGGAACGCTGGAATGCGACTCCTAAAAATAGAGTGTCAACGGACAAATTTGTAAAGAAATTCGAAATATTCGCGTGAAACGTAATAATTTAAGAGGGCGGACATGTCGGGAGGCGCCACGCTGCGCCGGCCCGCCACGGAGCGGCTCATTTTAGACTCTGAAGTCATTCAGCGCCAACCAACTTCCAAATTTACCATTTGTTCCATCGCAGTCTCCCTCACTGGCGTCTTGGGCCGACTGGCGACGCTGCCCAGACACGAAGGCTCAGCACCGCTCCAACCGACTATCATGAATTCTAGGTTTTAACTATAATACCATTATGTAATACTTATAATCCGAAAAAAGCAACGCACTTTAATTCAATAAGCTTTGTTATGTATTCAAAAAATTCCAACAAAGAAATCATATTTTTTACGTATATTGTGTTCACACCAGGGAAAAAAAACGGTTTTAATTAACACACTGTTATACTGAAATGTATTTCATCAACGTTCTCCGCGTAACAAAGAAGTGTTCAAAGGAAAAAGTTGGCTTATTGCTAAGGGTTCATTTTTTATGAAAAAGTATTATTTCACGATAAAATATAAATGTGCAGTGATTAACAATATTCAGGGCATTTCAACTAGACCCTGGTAAACGAATACCGAACTGATGTTATTTAGCGTTATTAAACTATAATATCATATATATATATATATATATATATATATATATATATATATATATATATATATATATATATATATATATATACAAATATAAATAAATAAATAAATACATATATATATATATGTGTGTGTGTGTGTTTGTATTAAGAAGGAATGCGTCTAAAATAGTTCAAGAGCATGATCGACATCAAGTGCAGGAGGGAATTCTAATGATTCCAGAGGAATGTCTCGGAGGTATTTTAATTCAATCTGTATACCGGTTAACGGCTCATCAGACCTTGATTATTTGATTTATTTTCACCCGTATTGTGCTTACTAGTACTATACGGGGAGATGTGGCTGACTTCCCAGATATATACTCTTTAATGTGCGTTATACAAATAAACATTTGCTAACATTTTTTTTTCAGCCGTATTTTAACATATTTATTTTCAGCCGAGTATAAGAAAGTTCAAATAGCGTAGCGTAGGATTGGTCTTTTGGAGAATTGGGATACCAAAAAATAGAAGATAAAAATTTGTTTGTAACCGAGAAAAAACTCACAGACCAATCGAATCGAGGTGAATGAATGCAGAGACGATTTTTACAAAGTACACAAGTTAACATTCTCACGCGTTTTAATTGACCAAGAAACAAATTTTAACCCTCCTCCCTCAACTATTCTTTGTGATGTCTTCACGGATAAACTCTCTCCGAGATCGCATACTGTCAGAGTGGAGGTAAATGTTATACGTATGCAATATAATAATGCATACGCTGATAACCAAAAGTACATATCTATCATTTTAAATTAAACTTACGAAACTACACTCGCCAGCAACAATAATTAATTAGCTTTAAATATAATCGATATTTGTCAATTTTATTTAAATCAAAAATTCATTTATTATTAGCATATTGAAATGAAGTCCATTATATGTGCTTTGTGTTGCTCTTACTAATCTTTGTAAATTAAACACTACTTTCATTTTAGAGAAATAAATTAAATAGTATTTTATTCGTCAATAAGATCATGATATCTACTTTATTTTACGCCGTAGGTCATTCCAAAGAATACTTGTATAGACAAATAACTGTATTTCTGGTAAGAAAACATTATGTTAATATTTATTATTATATATCTTTACCGTGTCTAGAAATGTTGAGAGCATTTATTAAACAAAGTATCGATAAATAGCAGATAAATGATCCCGATTCGTTACCAACATCATTGCCAATTTCTTTCTGAGCCCCTGTCAAATAAGCAACTTTTCATCTTTTTTACTCCGTATTTCAATGATCTCTGCGCATCGTCAAAAGTCCAGAAATTCGTGAATGCATTTTCTTTTTTTGATCGTTTGGATCTTCTTTCGTCTCAAAAGTACCATCTCGGAGCATTCCTCAATTTAATGATATTTAAGAAATGTCCAGTCCATATATTATTTTTTTAAATTTTATTGTACTGTCAGTTCAGTTTTGAGACTAAACACTCGTTTGTCTTTCGATATTTTCTTGTTATTTTTAACATCCATTCCTCGCTGTGCTATTTGCGTTTTGGATATCTCCATGTTTCGCATCCGCAGATTATTACTTGGAATATAAAATTGAAAGGGACATTTTTAAATAAATTTGTAAATATTTTAGGTTTTAATATTAGTTCCAAGCATCGAGAAGCGTTGAACCCTACAACGTTCTTTGGTGTATTTTTTGACATATTTAGTCGCTGAGACTGATCAATGTTTCAAGTTAACAGGCGTTATTTTCAAGCTTTGTTTTTACACTTTATTGAGATAGGTCTTAAATTATAAAGCACTATTCATTGTGATTACTGCGTCCCTGCCTGAAATGGATATAAAATGAATGTATAAGACATCGTTATATAAAAAGTAACAAAGAACCGCTTCGCAATTCTTTGAAATACTTGTATTTAATTTTCTTTCTTTCTAGAAGCAGCTTTGTAACATTTTTCAGAAAAACCTGAAGAGAGCTTATGCAAAGGACGTAGTTTCTTATATAATATAATATAATTGGATTTTAATTTTAATATTCATCAAAATATCTAATCAATAAATTACATAACTTTAAATAGATAATGGTGGTTGAATTCCATTAATATCATAAATATTTTTTGTATTTGATTCAATTTATTTTCGTATCGGAATGTATGGCAAAAATATTCATCTGTCTAAACAGAGATATGAAGAAAGCAAAATTGTATTTAACATAATTATGAATCATTGAAATTCTCATTTACTAAATTACTCACAATGATACGGGTGAATACGTACAAATGAGGAAAATAAATACTTTTATCTGAGGTTTACTCTGACTAAAGGTAACCACAATAAAAAAATTATAAAGTCGTCGACGTAGGGAAGCATAACAATGATAGAATATTAAGAGTACCTACAATGTATAGTGTTTACGACTGGTTTACGGGTGTCATATTTTTCAGGGTATGTATGTCTTAGTAAACTGATC